>JAFEMH010000353.1:382500-826256 GCA_022495995.1 Adenophora triphylla var. japonica
TCTAGTTGTGTGTGACCCAATAGGATTATATTATGTTGGCAATGAGCTCGATCATATCGACTCTCATAAGACATAAGCGGACTCTAGCAAGCCATTATGTCTACCCAAATAATATAATGTAAGAGTTCACGTTTTCAATGGTGTACTTCCATTTCTCCCTTTGTCTCTCGATGTTATATTGAACACAAGTCATGGTCCTCGTCAACTTGTACTTGTTCAATGCTTTCTCGATCTTGAGTATAATGATAATCCAATCGCATTGGGGTATGGCCATACACTTTCATCATTATCACTCATCGAGGGGCCCAAGCAGAACATCTCTCTTTCCAGGGACAAATTCCATCTTGACTTATCATCCTTCCCATCATGAATCCGATCATGCCAAAGTTAGCCTTTATAGATATCGTGTTAAGATATCGTTTGACTAAAATCAAACATAACTTTCATCATATGTAAGGTCATGATAATCTCAGGTCTAGGAACTAAATAAAGTGACCATATGAGATTTAATTATGACATTTGACCATGACATAAATCTCATACGGGTCAAGTCCAGTCACTTGTTCTCTAACAAGTACTCATAAATTTAATGTGCATCTCTATTCATATAATCATCATATGATTATCCATTAACATTTATACTAATTATTCATTTAATAATTAGGGACGGAGATTATTACAAGTAAATATGCAAAACATATAATAATCAAATAATAAACTTTTCATATAATAATAAATAATGTCAACACATAATTCTATCAATCATAGGCCTAGGGCATAACACTAACAGTCTCCCACTTGCACTAGGCCCAATCTCCCATGTATCGAATACCCATGGACCTAACATGACCATCATGCTTAGCTTGCGGGAGAGCCTTAGTTAATGGGTCCGCCACGTTGTCATCAGTGTCTACTCTGCATATCTTTACGTCTTCCCTTTCGCATATCTCTCGGATAATGTGGAAACTTCGAAGTATGTGTTTGGATCTCTGGTGTGACCTTGGTTCCTTTGCTTGTACAATGGCACCGTTGTTGTCACAGTAAAGTTCAATAGGATCTTTGATGCTTGGAACGACTTCCAAATCACTAATGAACTTTTTGATCCAAACAGCTTCCTTAACTGCATCAGATGCCGCTATGTACTCAGCTTCGGTTGTAGAATCAACGACGGTACTTTGCTTGGAACTTTTTCAACTGACAGTGCCTCCATTTAGCGTAAACAAAAATCCTGTCAGCGATCTGAAATCATCTTTGTCGGTTTGGAAGCTAACATCTGTGTAACCTTTTACTATAAGATCTTCTTCCATTCCTCCAAAGACCAAGAATACATCCTTAGTTCTTCGTAAGTACTTGAGGATATTCTTGACTGCTATCCAATGTGGTTTGCCGGGATCCGATTGATACCTACTCCTCATGCTTAGAGCACACGAGACATCGGGTCTAGTACATAACATAGCATACATGATAGACTCAATTGCCGAAGCATATGGAATACCATTCATTCTCTTTCGCTCATCATTAGTCTTAGGACTTTGAGCCTTGCTAAGAGATACACCATGCAACATTGGCAAGTTTCCTCTTTTAGAATTTTCCATTTGAAATCTTCTAAGAACCTTGTCAATGTAAGTACTTTGACTTAAACCAATCATCCTCTTAGATCTATCTCTATAGATCTTGATACCAAGGATATATGCAGCTTCACCCATATCTTTCATTGAAAAACACATTCCCAACCAAGACTTGACAGTCTGTAGTGCAGGATGTCATTTCCAATGAGTAAGATATCGTCGACATACAACACTAAAAATAGTGCTACGCTCCCACTAGTTTTCTTGTATACACAAGGTTCATCTTCGTTCTTGATAAAGCCAAACTCCTTGATTGCTTCATAAAAACGTAGATTCCAACTCCTAGAAGCTTGCTTCAATCCATAAATGGATCTTTGCAACTTACACACCTTGTTAGAATTTTCTGGACTGACAAAACCTTCAGGTTGTATCATGTATACATCCTCAAGTAACTTCCCATTTAGGAAAGCTGTCTTGACATCCATTTGCCATATCTCACAGTCATAATCTGCGGCTATGGCAATTAAAATTTTAATAGACTTAAGCATAGCTACAGGCGAAAAGGTTTCATCATAGTCAATGCCATGAATCTGCCTATATCCCTTAGCTATAAGCCTAGCCTTATAGGTGTGCACCTTCCCATCCATGTCAGTCTTCTTCTTGAATATCCATTTGCACCCTATGGTTTTTACACCTTCGGGTGGATCAATTAAGTTCCAAACTTGATTATCAACCATGGATTGTAATTCGGACTTCATGGCCTCTTGCCATTTTTTCGAATCAGGAGCAGACATCGCTTCTTGATAGCAAGTAGGTTCATCGTTTTCGATTAACTCCAATTCATCACTTTTCGTAACAAGAAATCCATATCTCTCGGGTTCGGATCGTGACCTACCACTTCAGCGAAGAACTTGTGCATCTTGAACCGGTTCCACAATTCCTTGTGAACTTGATTCAGTTTCTACCATTGGTTCAATGTTGTTTACGGGTTCTCGAATTTCTTCGAGATCTATTTTACTCCCACTGGTTCCTTTGCGAAGAAACTCCTTTTCTAAGAAAGTACCATTTTGAGCAACAAACACTTTGTTCTCTTTTCGGTTGTAGAAATAGTATCCTTTAGTTTTCTTAGGATAACCCACGAAAACACATTTATCAGACTTAGGTGCTAGCTTGTCAGAAGTTAACTTCTTGACATATGCATCGCAACCCCAAATCTTCATGAAAGACAAACTAGGTTTTCTTCCATGCCACAACTCATATGGGGTCTTTTGAACCGATTTGGTAGGAACTCTGTTTATAGTGAAAGCAGCAGTTTATAGTGCATGTCCCCAAAAGGATAAAGGAAGCTCAACTTGACTCATCATAGAACGAACCATGTCCAACAAAGTTCTATTCCTCCTTTCAGACACACCATTCCATTGTGGTGTTCCGGGTGGAGAGAGTTCTGAAACGATTACACAACTCTTAAGATGATTGTCAAATTCTTGGCTCAAATATTCGCCACCTCGATCGGATCAAAGTACTTTAATAGTTTTGCCAAGTTGATTTTGCACCTCATTTTGAAATATTCGAAATATCTCAAACGATTCACTTTTATGTTTCATTAGATAAACATATCCAAATCTACTATAATCATCAGTGAATGTTATGAAGTACTGAAATCCTCCCCTAGCATTGCTACTCATAGGTCCACACACATCGGTATGTATGAGGCCTAATAAGTCGCCTGCTCTTTCACCAGTTTTGGTAAATGGGTCCTTGGTCATCTTGCCAAGTAAATAAGATTCGCATGTCTCATTAGATTCATAATCATGTGAGTCTAAAAATCCATCTTTGTGGAGTTTAGAAATGCATTTCTCATTTATATGGCCAAGACGACAATGCCATAAGTAAGTGTGGTTTACATCATTGGGTTTAGATCTCTTGTTAATGTTATAGACATCATTATCACGATTTTCAACATCAAGGATATAAAGGCCATTGAATGAAATAGCAGTACAATATAATGCTTATCACATATAAGAAAATTAAAACCTTCATTATCCAAACATGAAATCGAAATAATATTCCTACTTAAAGCTGGAACGTAATAACAATTGTTCAAAACAAGTATTAGTCCACTAGGTAAAGTAACTTCATAAGTTCCTACGGCTAATGCAGCAACTCTTGCTCCATTCCCCACACGTAGGTCCACTTCACCCTCTTCAAGCATCCTTCTGTTCTTTAGACCCTGCACATTTAAACAAATGTGAGTTTCACATCCGGTATCCAATACCCAAGAACTAGAAGTAGATAGGAATATATCTATAACAAAGATACCTGAAGTCGAAGCAACACCTTTGCTCTTCTTCAGTGCTTCCTTGTATTTTGAGCAGTTTCTCCTCCAATGTCCAATCTCATTGCAATGGAAGCAGACTGCGTCCTCTTGGGACTTGGGTTTAGCACCCTCTTTGGGTTTGGCACCCTCTTTGGGTTTGGCAACATTTGCCTTAGGATTAGCAACTTTTGCCTTTCCTTTACCCTTGAAACCCTTCCCCTTGTTAACCATCAACACTTGATCGGTTTTCTTCTTGACGATATTGGTTTCCGCAGTGTTCAACATTTAAACTAACTCAGAAAGGTTCTTATTCATGCCCCCCATGTTATAGTTCATTATGAAATCACTAAAACCTTCGGGCAATGAATTCAATATCATGTCAGTAGCCAACTCTTGGCTGATTGGAAAACCGAGCCTTTCAAGATGCTCGATGTGGCCCTTCATCTTTAGAGCATGAGGACCAACAGCTTGTACTTCACTCATCTTGCATGAGGTTAGGGCCTTAACTGTGTTATACCTTTCTTGCCTTGCTTGAACTTGGAACATTTCCATCAGTCGATTGTTTAGATCAACTATCCCCAAGTGCTCAAGATCCTTCTGAAGGCTCTTGCACATGGCGGAAAGCATGAGGCAACCAACATCAGTAGAATCACGCTTGTGCTTCAGATATTGATCCCTCACTGCCCTAGTAGCATTGGCAGCAGGTTCAGGTGGAATAGGTTCCTCGAAAACGTACAACTTTTCCTCTTGCCTGAGAACAATTCTCACGCTACGGATCCAATCCATATAGTTTGTACCATTCTCCTCCAACTTTTCCTTCTCAAGGATAGATCGCAGTGACAAATGATGATTATTGTTTGATGCCATTTATTCTACAAAAAGATATACATAAAATATGAACACATATAAGTAAACATATTATATGAGAGGTATAATGCATTTACATGAAAATAAATGCACCCACTAAATTATACACCTTCCAATGCAAATAAGCATAATATACATTTAATGGGCTAAGATCCAACTTTAATTTAATTTCAAGTTTGCTATGGCAAACCACTCAAAACTAAATTAATTAGGTAGAAACATCAATCATATCACATATATGACTCTTAGATCTTTTATGAGATTTATTTAAGACATCATATGTCTAAGCATATTTAATCTCATCTTATGCCTTGGGTTCAAAACCATTTTGATAACCCAATTAAGTTCATTCAATTTAAACGTATAGGAACCACCATTTCCTCATCTTGCTCGCATACGAATAGAATCAAAGTACCTTGCTATGGCAAGCTGTAACGATGTGTTGCCTTTTTCGCGGAAAAATTCGATTTTCGCGTTTCTTTGAAAAACCAAATAAAACCGAAAAAAACGGAGTCGCCACGCCATTTTAATTTTGAAGGGCCAAAACTTTGAAAAAGCCCGAGATCAGAGATTTAGGTTCGGAGGTCATGTTACGCGTCGGGAAGGACGTTAGTGTGCACCCGACGCGCCTCGTAAAACGAGTCTTCCAAGCTGAAAATCATTTGTGTGTGTGGGTGTGTGTGTTTTGGCCAAAATAAGTTGAAACTGGAAAAAGTAAAAATTGGGATGTCTTTTTAAGACTTTAAACTGATCCCATGATTTTTTGGAGAATTTTTGGTTTGAGATTTGGTACTCAAAAAACCTTTTGAAGTTGAGAAGTCACTTCTGCCAGAAGAAAATGGCAGCAGACACCTGATTTGGAAATGGATTCAAGGGTCCTAAAACTTCATAATCTGGATGAACTCAGAGAATGAAAGTTTCTCTAGACTCCTTGAATAAACTTTGTGTGAAAGAAATTTCCATTTTGGAGAAGATTTGAGGGGTCAAAACCTTCTGGAAACCTCAGATATAAGATCTGGATTCCCAGAAACTGATGAACTAGCCTCTGAAAGAAAAATTGAAAAGAGGAGTTTTACTCACCCAAAAAATAAGGTAAAAATATGTCTGGAAAGCTCTGGATGTTGGCTACAAAAAGTGTTTTGTAGTCAACATCAAATTCCAAGTTCATCTGTGTCCAAAAATTAAGACCATGGACTGAGGTCTGAGAAAATTGCTACTGGACAGCAACTTCTCAAGAAAGAAAATATGATTTAAAGGGGGGTTTTGCATCCATGCTTGTCCCCATTTCCCTAGGTTTTGGTTAGTGATCACTAGACATTTTAGTGGTGAATCAACTATACCAAACCATCCTTGGGGTACATTAGGACTAAGCATTTCATTTGCTTGGGGAGGGGGATTTTACCCTTTGAAATCAAGATTTAGTGCTTGAAAATGGTTTTTTAGGGTTTTGAAAGTGCATTTTTGCAAGTAAGAAAGAAAAGCTTTGAAAATAATGTTGATCTTTGTAGAAGATCATCCATGGAGATGGTCTTCCATGGTGATCTTCTTAGATCTAGAGAAAAAGATGAAAGAACTACATTTTGTAGTTTGAAGATGCATGCATGGATGAGATTTAGGGTTAGGAAGAGGAGGGTTTACCAATCTTCCTTGTGTTCTTGAGTGTTTGGCTTGAGTGTATGAGTGTTTAGGGCTTTAATATGAGAGTGAGTGGATGAGTATGAGTTGGGAAAGATTGGAGAGAAAAAGGTGACAATTCTTGAGAATTCTCACCGTTTTCTCTCTATATTTCGCCGTAACTTCGTTGCTATTGTGTTCTTCCTCCTTATTTTTGTGACTCGGAGGGCTCAATTTATAGCCCTCCTGAAAATGCAAAGGTATCCGCGCGGACAAGGCCGCAGGGCGTGCACCGTTCATTAATTACAGCTCCAAATTTCTTAGACAGAAGAATAAAAATTCAAAAAAAACCAAATTAACACCGCTTTTTGTGTTTCCAAATTTTCTATTTATGGTTTTATTCTTTTGTTTTGCTTTTTAAGATGCCTTTCTTGGTTTAACTTCATTTGGCAATGCCCATTCTACCCTCCCTTTGTTAGAAATGTTAGGATAGTTAGGAATTGTTAGAAATGTTATAACTTTCGTTAATTTTATAACGAAAATTCTAACAAGCTCAAATTGGAGCACTTACAAGTAGTCCCTCGGCGACGGCGCTTTCGAAGGAAGCGGGGTCGTCGATAAGAGTAAGGCTCCATATTTGGCAGGATGATCGAGTGATCGGGTGGCTCAACCTAGCGATAGGCTACCTACGTATCCCGAATGGGAATCAAGCCGATCGTAGTTCGGGTCTTTGACCCCGAGATGATGGCGTTTTAGGTGCCTCGAACCCGATGAGCGAGTTCTACGCCTACATCGGAAAGAAACTCTGCTGGGATAAGAGATGACCATTTTTGGTCTCGATGGCTATCCGCTCTGCTGGGATAGGAATGACCATTTTCGGTCTCTCTGGGATGATTGCGATTTATCGCTTTCTAGTGATAGCGTCTTAGGTGCCTCAAACCTTGGAGATGGCGTTTTAGGTGCCTCGGACCTTGGAGATGGCGTTTTAGGTGCCTCGAACCTTGGAGATGGCGTTTTAGGTGCCTCGAACCTTGAAGATGGCGTTTTAGGTGCCTCGAACCTTGGAGATGGCGTTTTAGGTGCCTCGAACCTTGAAGATGGCGTTTTAGGTGCCTCGGACCTTAACTTGAAATGGCCTTTCGGTGGACTTTGTCTGCTGCCGAAGGAGAGGGTGACCGTTTTGGTCGAGGGGCTGGACCTAATGATAGGCTACCTACGTATCCCTAGTGGGAATCAAGCCCTTTCGTAGTTCGAGTACTACTCGAGATTCCGTTGGCTTTTGGGATTCCGTTAACTTTGCTGGGGATTTCGTTAGCCTTTGCTGGGGAAAATCAGACGTATTCATCTGGGAAATTGGTCTTACGTTTGACCGCCGGAGATGATTTTGATGAAAGATACGGGATTCGTTATCTTTCTCAGGGCACTCGGTCTTACGTTTGACTGCCCGGGGTAATTTTGATGAAAGATACGGGATCCGTTATCTTTCTCGGGTCACTTGGTCTTACGTTTGACTGCCGGGGGCAATTTTGATGAAAGATACGGGATCTCGTTATCTTTCTCGGCACTCGGTCTTACGTTTGACTACGAATGATTTTGATGAAAGATACGGATCCGTTATCTTTCTCGGCACTCGGTCTTACGTTTTTACGGAATGATTTTGATGAAAGATACGGATCTCGTTATCTTTCTCGGGGCACTCGGTCTTACGTTTGACTATGAATGATTTTGATGATAGATACGGATCTCGTTATCTTTCTCGGCACTCGGTCTTACGTTTGACCGGGGTAATTTTGATGAAAGATACGGATCTCGTTATCTTTCTCGGCACTCGGCCTTACGCTTTGGATCGCCGGGTAATTTTTGATGAAAGATACGGATCCGTTATCTTTCTCGGGGCACTCGGTCTTACGTTTGATCATTGGGGTAATTTTGATGAAAGATACGGGATCTCGTTATCTTTCTCGGGCACTCGGTCTTACGTTTGGCTGTGAATGATTTTGATGAAAGATACGGGATCTCGTTATCTTTCTCGGGGCACTCCTGGCCTTACGTTCGATCGCCGGGGATAATTTTGATGAAAGATACGGGATCTCGTTATCTTTCTCGGGCACTCGGTCTTACGTTTGACCGCCGGGGATATTTTTGATGAAAGATACGGGATCCGTTATCTTTCTCGGGGCACTCGGTCTTACGTTTTCGGAATGATTTTGATGAAAGATACGGATCTCGTTATCTTTCTCGGCACTCGGTCTTACGTCCGATCGGGGGCAATTTTGATGAAAGATACGGATCTCGTTATCTTTCTCGTCACTCGGTCTTACGTTTGATCGCCGGGGCAATTTTGATGAAAGATACGGATCTCGTTATCTTTCTCGGGGAGATCGGTCTTACGTTTACTTTGGGAAGATTTTGATGAAAGATACGGATCCGTTATCTTTCTCGGGTCACTCGGTCTTACGTTTGACTCGGGATAATTTTGATGAAAGATACGGATCCGTTATCTTTCTCGGTCACTCGGTCTTACGTTTGACTCACGGGATGATTTTGATGAAAGATACGGATCCGTTATCTTTCTCGTGGCACTCGGTCTTACGTTTGACTGCCGGAAGATTTTGATGAAAGATACGGGATCCGTTATCTTTCTCGGGTCACTCGGTCTTACGTTTGACTCGCCGGATGATTTTGATGAAAGATACGGGATCCGTTATCTTTCTCGGGTCACTCGGTCTTACGTTTGATCGTCGGGCAATTTTGATGAAAGATACGGGATCTCGTTATCTTTCTCGTGGAGATCGGTCTTACGTTTCTTAGGGAAGATTTTGATGAAAGATACGGGATCCGTTATCTTTCTCGGGTCACTCGGTCTTACGTTTGACTGCCGGGGGTGATTTTCTTGACAAGGGGCTGACTTTGGTTAACTTTGGTTAACTCTGTCAAGTTGGGGACTGAATTGCAGAGTCCTGAAATTTTAAGGGGCAAAAGGGTCATTTTGACCCTGACAATCTCATCCGCGCGGGCAGGAATGGAAAGTCAGGGGTATTAATTAGGGCCAACGCCCTTCTTCTTCCTCAGTCCAATTTTTTGAAACTGTCGAGAGCAGAGAGAGAAAGACGAGGAGAACAGCCATTTTTGGCCCTAGAAGCTTCGAAATTCGTCCGATTTCTTCGATTTTTTGAGCAATGGAACACGGGGAAGGCGCTTTTCAAGGCCAAGGACGTGGTCCCATAGCGGAGAGGCGATTGGAGCTCGTCCGGATGAGGAGGCATTACAATCTTTCGCAATCGGTTGCGGAGGAGCATTACCCCGATGCTTGGCAACATTGGGCTTCGGATCCGCATCTCCGAACGGTATACTTCGAATCCTCTTGATCCTCTTGTCGATTTCTTGTTTGAAATTTTTGGATGATTTTTGAATTTTTTTTTTTTGAATATTGAATATTGATATTGATGATATGCAATGTTGCAATGAATTTGTGAGTGTCCCAAAAATGTGCATTTTGCTTGGGAAAATAATTGACATTACATGTGAAAATTGTGATTTTTTTTTGAAATTGAATATTGCATGTTGATGATGATGATGATTTTTTTTTTTGAAATTGAATTTTGATATTGATGAATGATGATGCAATGCATGCATTTTGTTTGGAAAGAATGGGCATTTTGCCAATATGAGATGTATGTTTAGGATTTTTTTTTTGAAAAGTGGGACGGATTTTTCCTCCCGTCGCATGTAAGATGGATGATATGCATGTATGCATTTTTTTTTTGAAAATGGGACGGAGTTTTTACTTCCGTAGGAATGCATCCTTTTTTTTTTTTTTGATGAATGCATTGGGACTTGCAAATTGTTTTCTTTCATGCGAGAAAAATGGGGCTATGCTCATTGTATGCTGTTATGCTGTCGAATTTTTTTTTTTAATGCAAATGCAAAGGCAATCTTTTGACATTTTCTCTCTCTTTTTTTTTTTACAGGGCGGAAACCGTTTTGTGACGGAGCAACTGAACAAAATGAAGACTCGAGGATCGGTGGAGTCTGTGATTGACTTGTGGGACCGGCTTCCGAATGCGGGCCGAGGAGCTTTGCCGAGTCCGAGACAGATCGTTGTCGAGACGGGGCTCTGGGAGTTTGTCGAGTGCTTGAGGGGACTGGTCAAGTTCCCTAAGTGCAAGGGCTTGATGTTTGCTCTCGGCGCAAAGACCGGTGGGACGCGACCCACACCTTCCACTTCTTCTCGGGGCGAGGCGACCGTTACGCCTTCGACTATGCCGCGATCACGGTCCGTCCTTCAATGGACGCAGATTGAGTGGAGAGATGGCTACAAACTGACGCGGACCTCGCAGCTCTTCTTGGATTTTCCCTATTCCCAAAAAGGGGATGGGGATGGAGTATGCCGTGGTCTTTGGCAAGATTGTGGAGACCATCGCGAGTTACGAGGCCGGGAGGATAGGTTTAGCGCCGAGCGCATTGCTAGGTCCTTCCCGTGGTTTACTTTCTCGAGCACGCTCTTTGGTCATGCCGAGGGACGGCAGTCTTTGCCTTCTTGAGGTCCTTGGAGGACATGGAGACGGTTGGAGATATTTCCTGGGGGAGGCCTGGCCGGGCCGAGCCGTACTTCGCTCTTGATAGATACAAAAAGGCCGTGAGCTCCCTGCATCGCTTCGAGTTTGCTCTGGAGGTATAAGCTCTCTTTTTGCTTTCCCTCTTTCCTTTTGAGCACACACTTCTATTTGCACTGGATTGATTGGATTTTTACCTTTCGCAGGTATGGGCGTTGGAGTTTTTCCACGTCACGGTGTGGAGGCACTCGAGGCGTACGTCGGGCGTATCCGGCCATGCAGCCTTGGTCCAAGCATGCCCGGGAGAAGATAAGCTCCAGGGGGCGTACGACTCTCAGTGTACGCGGATTGCCTTCCTTTCGACGGAGGCCGAGACAGATGAGGGGATGATATTTTTCCCCCGGGATCGCTTTGAGGTAGCGCGGTGAAGGGCGCCGAGATCCGGACAAAGGCAGCCGGAGGATTTTGAGGGGCCCGACTTGCGACGCCTACTATCTGGGAGAGAGGGTGACGCGCCAAAGCATGGCGTGAACTCGCCTTTGAGGACACCGGTGGAGCCTCCCGCCGATATGATGCACTCCGAGCGATCGGTCCGTGACCTGGGATGATTACCGAGCAGCCAAGCACTTCTCGGACTTCGTGGCGATTGAGCCGTATGCGACGTTCGTCTTGAGGAGGCCGAGGATGCCTCGTGTTTTGGAGAGGGAGGGGCTTGGGATCCCGCGGTACCCTCGGACGGATTTTTCCTACATCCAGATGGGGTCCGATTGAGGGTGCAGATCCCTCACCCGAGCGGCTTCCACGAGCTTTCCGGCCTCGTCCGGTATTGAAGGTACGGCTTCACCTTTTCCCCTTCTTTTCTTTCTTTTGTTTCATCATCTCTAGCATCACTTCTTTTTTTTTGACGCTTGCTTTTGTGCGCTTTTCGGAGGTGGTCGTCGAGACACCGACGAAGCAAGTGATCGGAGCCAAGAGGTTCATACGGAGGATGGTTGCTTGCGGGCACCTCAGGCTAGGGCGAGGAGACCACGGCCGGCACCTGTCCGACGGGAGGCTTCTCCTATTCCCTCGGAGACTTCTTCCGAGACCCCTCTTTCTCCTCTCATTGATCACCGCGCGGCACTGCCTTCGGATCACGTCATTCTTGGGGATCCGCACGGGCAGGGACACGTCTGGCGGCATGGTGGGTCGTCTCCGTATGTTCAGGAGTCGGACGCCTTCACCTTCGGGTACGACTTCTTCAGGGATCTGGGTTTACCCTATCAGAGTGTGCCGGTTGGTCCCGACGAGCCTCTTTCTGGAGATGAGGACGATTCTGAGCCCGAGACTTTCAGGGCTCCTGACGAGGCGGGCCCGAGTCGCAAGAGGGACCGGGGGGAGACATCGGGCGCTGGAGACTCCGATTGATTTTTTTTTTTTGAGATTTGTACAGATCATGCACATTTTTTTTTTGATGTAATAATTTAGGATTTTATTTATGTTTGTTTGTTGTTTTTTTTTGTACACTCTCTTTTTTTTTGGAATGTAATAATTTAGGATTTTATTTTATGAATGCAATGCAATATGAATGCAGTGTTGCATGAGCCTTGTTTTTTTTTTTTGCAAGGGTGTTTGGTATATGGACTGGTTTGGGGAGGGTTTTTGCACAAGTTTCGAGCAACCGGGACGGAATATTCCCTTTTTGGTGTAGCAGCTTGGACTGTTGCAGATTTTTCTGATGGGGAGCAAACGTATCCGCGCGGATGGGGACAAGATTCGACACCGTCCTTTGATTTTGCTTTAAATCTGGCTTTGCTTTATTTCAAATTCAAATATCTTCTTCAACCTCCACCAAACAGCCATTTTCGGGAGGAAGAGAGAAAAACCATGGAAAGCCTTAGAAAAGCTCCCTCAAAATTGTCCCAAGAGTCCCAAATGTCATTTTTCAACAAGTTCAAGGATTGGTCCAGGGAAATTATGCATGAGAGAAGGTCTTTCTTTGAAGAACGGTACAAGGTACGATGCTTGTGGTCTCTCAAAGAATTGGTTCCGGATTATGACCTCTTAAGGGCTTCTTCTTCGTTTGGGATACTAGAAGGCATGTCTTTTGCCTTTCCTTCAACGAGATTGTTCCGACTGTGGAAGAATTTCGGGCCTTGCTTGGAGGTCCTGAGGTGGAGGAGATAGCAATTCCTTTGTCCTGAGGAGCTTCTTTTGTTGACAAGTTGTGCAACCTTCTTCATCTTTCCCTGAGGAAGCACGAGGCATGATCCGCGGTCCCGACCATTTTGATATTTCCGGTCTTCCCGACAGATTTAGGGGCTTAGGCTTGGTGGACGACGCCTATTGGAATGCCTTTGCACTTTGCATGTTCGGCACTTTGTTCATGGTCTATTCCTTCGGGATTTGCCATCGATCTCGCCGGATGTTGTCGTTCATTGTCGCCCGGCGTAGATGTCGTTCCTTTGATTCTTGGGAGACTTTTCATGCTCTCGATGCATTAGCTACGGACGGCGGTACATGCACGGGGCAGCCCGTTTCTCTTGACCCCGCGGCCGATGGAGCGTTTGGGGTTCTTCGGGAAACCTCTCGATATGATCAGCCTTGACTTTTGCCAGAGAGGTGTCGATGTAGATTTTGATGATCGTGGCTCGTGGACGCGCCGGATGGCGGGTCGCCAGATCAAGATATCGATGGTCGGTGCCTCATTGGCGGGTGGAGACTCGCAGAGTGCTTCAGACGGGTCCCATGCGGTTATGCTTCCGGGCTTTCACCCAGCTTTCTACATTCCGGCCTGTCCTTAGGCGCTTGGCTTGGAGTAGGTTCCTTTGGAGGGCTTTGATGATGTAGCCACTGTGGTGGTGGCTCCCGTTTCCATGGATGATCCCTCGGTGTTTCCATTTCTTTCCCGAGCATGGAGGTACGATGCCTTTCCTCCTCGGGTCATTCTCAGCGTCCGAGACCTGTTCCCGACCACTGTACCCGGATTGGTACGAGGGCATCCGGGGAGACTCAGGTGGCTATTTTGAGACGGCGTGAGGCCATTGTAGGTGCGGAGGACCGATCGTTTCGAGAGGAGGAGGGCCGAGGCGAGGGCCAATCCTCATGACAGTGAGCTGAGACGCCGTGGATCGACATGAGGCTTACGTCAAGAGACAGGAGAGGAGGGCTCCTATGTTACCGCCTAGGTTACAGGAGATGAGGGATGACGCTAGGGCTACTAAGGCCCCGACAGAGGCCGGCTTTGATAGACCCCGTTCCTATACCAGAGCTTGGTAGGAGGAATACCGACATTTTTCCTGGGCTCGTAAGAGAAAGACTCTGAGGGGGAAGAAGAAAGGAGAGGCCAAGCACGAGTGGCTTGGAGTGACTCGAGGTTTCCAAGTATCCCTTTCTTGCCATGACAGCACACATTAGTTTGATTATGTATCTTAGTTTTCCTTTAGCAGTTGCCGCTTGTAGGAATGAATCGGGCTTAGACTCATCAAAGAGCTTTTAACTTGTAATGAATATTTGAATTGCTTTAGAGTTTTTCGAGACGCTTTCATGGTCTCGATCAATTGTATTGATGCCAAAGTATGGCTTTTATTTGTGCTTTAGACCGAACCGTTTCCTCGCCGCTACGTTCCCTCATTTTGAGGAGCTCAGTCTTCGTAGTTCAAACCGGTGAACTCTTTTTGTTTTTTTTTTGTTTGTTTTTTTTTTGGTGCAACCCCGTTTTTTACCTAGGCCGCCCTTTTCGGGTTTCTAACCTAGTTGGGTATTACTCTTTTAGCACTCTTTTTTTGTGTTTTTTTTTTTTTTTTTTTTTTTTTTTTTGGTGCAACCTCGTTTTTTACCTAGGCCGCCCTTTTCGGGTTTCTAACCTAGTTGGGTATTACTCTTTAGCACTCTTTTTTTTTTGTTTTTTTTTTTTTTTTTGTTTTTTTGTTTTTTTTTTTTTTTTTTTTTTTTTGTTTTTTTTTTACGCGTAGTATCTCGCGCAGCCTTGTCACCATTCACTCGGGTGTACAAAGGGATTCCCGTCGAGGTCCGCAAGTTGCATGGCGCTCCGAGAAGATCTTCCTGACGACATATGGCCCGACCCATACAGCTCCCATTTGCCGAGAGGGTTGATACTGACCGGGGCTTTTCTTTTAGAACGAGATCACCTTCTGATCTCCCGATGCTTTACTTTCTTGTCGAAGGCTCTAGCCATTCTTCCTTGGTAGGCCCGGATGTGTTCCATGGCCTTCACGGCGTTCGTCCAGAGGGCCAATTGCCATGGCGACTGGAGCCATTCGACCTCGTTGATCCGGCTTTCCAAACAGATACCTGAGCGAGGGTATTTCCAGCTCAATCGGGAGTACGGCTTCCATTCCGTATGTGAGGGCAAAAGGTGTTTCCCGCTTGCCGTTCGACCGATGTTCAGTAGCCCCAGAGTGCCAGGTGTAACTTCTCTGCCAATCTCTACCTTCGACAAACCATTTTCCTGATGATATTTTCCAGAGTCTTGTTTGTCGCCTCGACGGCTCCGCTGGTTTGGGGCCCGTAGGGTGATGACTTGTGACGGGTTATTCGAATTCTCGCCAGAACTCCGTCACATTCCCCTTCGAAGTGGGATCCATTATCTCAAATGATTTCGCCGGCAACCCGTATCCGCACATGATGTTTTCTTTGATGAAGAGGGCGACTTTCTTTGAATTGAGGATTTTGTAGGACTCGCTTCAACCCACTTGGTGAAATAATCCACGGCTACCAGACGAACTCGTGGCCGCATCGCCTCGATGGTGTGATTTTGCCTATGACATCAATTCCCCAAGTGACGAATGGCCAAGGGGTTGTCATGCAAGATAACTCGTGAGGAGGCAAGTGATTAAGATTTGAGTATCGCCGACATTTGTCGCAGCCTTTTGACAACCGGATGCGCCGGCCTACGGTGATCCAAAAATACCCCATTCTCGCATGATTTGCATCGTAGCTCGAGCATTCATGTGAGGGCCGCAGTACCACCATGTATTTCTTTCATGAGTTCGGTAGCCTCTTGTTTGCCGATACATCGCAGAGGGGGCCTCGATAACGTTTTTGTATAACATGTTTCCCAAAAGAACATAATGGGAGGCGAGCCGCCTGTGGCCGAGAGACTTTTTGCTTTGATTCCTTCTTTATATTCCCCATCTTCGTTTTTGAAAGAGGCCTCGCCATCCTTCGTGCACCGGTAAACTGAGTGTACCAGTGTGGATCATTGATCGCCGCTTCCGCTTCAATTTCGAAGCAATAGGCGGGTTTTCTCTTCTCCCGACTCGAATGGTTTAACAGACTTTCCTTCGTGTATTTCGACAAGAGAGGCTAGTGTAGCCGTGAGCATCCGCGAACCCGTTTCGGTCTCTCGCGTAATGAAAGCCGATTTCTTTGAATTGAGTTACTAACTCTTCCATGTAAGCATGATACTTCGCAAACCCGGATCCACGGTCTTCCATTTGTTAGAGACCTGATTGATGATGAGGGCGCAGTCACCGTACACCTCCAATTCCTTGATATTTCTTTTCAAGGGCGCTTCCAACCCACTATGCAAGCTTCATATTCAGCAGTCATTGCTGTGACTTCAAGTTCAAATTTTTACTCGCATGGGGCGTGTTCGTCGCAGGGATCGACCGTAAGCATTCCTATCCCGTTCCCCTTTTGTTTGACGCCCGTCAAGAAGAGTTGCCGCCGATTTTCTCCTTCTAGAGCGAAGATTCCATCATCGGGAAATTGAGGTTCAGTCCTCTGACTCATCACTTGGGAAATCGGCCGATGTTCCTCGCCATTATGCGTCCTTTTACGGATTTCCTTGAAACATAAGCGATGTCATATTCGGCCAAAAAGAACGACCATTTTGCCAATCTCATGGAGATGGAAGGCTTGTCGAATGTATATTTGATGGGGTCTATCCTTGAAACAAGATGTATCGGTGAGACCGCATGTAGTGTTTCAACTTTCCCACTACCTGCACTCAAACCTCGCGCAAGTCTTCTCGCAAGGCGCAGTAATTGAGTTCACTTCCTTGGAGCTTTCGCTACGAAATAAATGGCGTTTCGACTTTGGAATCTTTTTTCTCTTGAGCTAGCATAGCCCCAATTGCCGTATCCGTGACAGCTTAGATATAGCAAGAGTGGCTTTTGCCGATGTGGTGGGCAGAGAATCTGGGATTCACAAGGTATGCCTTAATTTGCTCAAAGGCAAGCCGACATTCTCGGGGTCCATTCTCGTGTAGGCATTCTTTTTCATCAACTTGAAGATTGGCTCGCAGATCGAGGTCAGCCGATTTACAAAGCGGCTTATGTATTGCAGCCTTCCCATGAAGGATTTCACTGTCGTTGTCCGTGGTGGCTTCATTTCAACTATCGCCTTGATTTTCTGGGATCTACTTCGATTCCCCGTTCGTCACCATATATCCTAGTACCTTGCCTCGTCTTACACCGAAGGTGCACTTGGCCGGATCTCGGGCCTCATGCCGTGGTCTCTGAGGCGGCCGAAGAATTTTCTCAAATCAACAAAGTGCCGCCATCTCGATCCTCTCGGAATGTATTATCATGTCGTCCACATAGACCTCAATTTCTTTGTGGATCATGTCACGGAACAGTAGTAGGCCGCCTCTCTCCTGCACGTAGCCCCAAAGATTCTTTAGTCCGAATGGCATGACCGTGTAGCGCATGTGCCCCAAGGGGTTGTGAAGGCCGTTTTGGCTTGATCTTCTTCTCGCCATTTTGATTTGGTTGTAGCCGGCAAAACCATCGACGAAAGATTTGACTTCGTGGTTGGCCGTGGAATCTACCAAAATGTCGATGTTCGTGTGGGGAAATCGTCTTTGACCGGCTTTGTTCAAGTCTCCGAAGTCTACGCAAAGATCGGATCTTTCCGTCGGCCTTCGTCACCGTCACTATGTTGGACACCATGTTTGGGTATTCAATGACCCCGATGAACCCCGCCCGAGCATCTTTTCTATTTCCTCTTTCACTTGTAAGGACCATTCGGCTTAATTCTTCTTAGCTTCGCTTTATCGGTTTCGACTTCCGGGTCGAGCGGTATTCGGTGCTCAACTATGGAAGGATCGAGGCCCGGCATATCTTTATAGGACCATGCGAACACATCCACGAATTCTTTTAGCAGCTCGATTAGGGCAACCCTTTCAAATTCCTTCGAAGAAACTACCAATCAAGGCGTCTCTTTAGGCTCTTCCGTAGTTCCCAAATTCACACTTGTCAAAATCTCTTCTACAGCTGGGCTCGATTTTCCTCTTCCTGACAACCTCGCTTAAAGATTTCTTTGATATATTGTTCATTTAATGTGTCCGCTCTTCATCTAGTGAATCGTTATTAATCGTTTTTAGATTATTAGTTAATTCATCATTAGTTAAAGTGGCAATTAAGGGATACTCGTAAAGGTTCATCATTTCATCAAGACGAAGGAATACAACGTTGGCTGCTGCACTCGTAGTCTTCAGCGTGAGGCCATCTGACGACTCGAGAGACTCGAACTCAACAATGAGAGACTCTGAGGACTTTACAAAGGTTGACACGAAGGATCTGGGACCAATCCAAGCTTGGTGATCATTTCCTCTTCGTCGCGGACGGGCCCGAGAGAGTTTCCCAATTCTTTAGCGCATCGCTGCTGCGGCTTCACAACTCGGAAAGGCATGGTCTCGTGCTCCCTCTTCGCCGTTGCTATCATCTCTTTGTCTCGAACCGTAATCAACCGTGTTTGGCATCCGAAACCGAGCATGTGGATGTAGGGATCTTCCTCACCTGGGACTTCCGTTTCGCCACAATCGACCGCTCAATCCAGATGTAAGTGACGCATCATGGCCTCAGTGAGCAAAGCTAGAAAATCTCATGTCCCATACTGAGCGGAAAGGCTTCGTGTAGTTCAAGAAGGAGGACGTCCCACACGACGTTCATAGATTCGAGCCGAGTCTCTGCCGGTGTTTGCCGACTTTTATCATGAAAATCTCTCGCCGGCGAGGCCAAAGAACGGGTTTGCATACCGACAAATCCGTGATTGAGGACCGGGACTTGTGTGCCCGTATCATGGCGGTGTTCAGCATTTCCTTCCAATACGCCTCCAAGTGTTGGAAATAGCAATTGAATTTGATGAATCGAACTTCTTCTGAGTCCGCTCGCTGAGTGTGTCGACATAGTTGGCATTGCCGGATTCCAAAGGATGCCGGCGAGACTTGCCTCTTGAAGGATGTAGCCCCTGTTTGATCGCGGGCGTTCTTGGCTATTGTTTCGCCTTTCGTTCCCTATGAGGAAACCTGTCACCCCTTATGACTTCAAGGTCTCCCGCCGGCTGATGAATTTGACGCATTGGTGGAGAGTGGAGGCTATGGCTTTCATGTGATGCAACCAAGGGCGCCCTAGTAGGGCCGCGAACTCTGAGGGGATATCCATTACATGGAACTTTGCGGGCACCATTTGGGTTTCGTACTGCAGTTCCAGAGTCACCGTCCCTGTGATGGGACGAGACGAACCGTCGTAGGCTTTGACAAACCGTGTAGATGGGATCACGCGCCTTTCATTTATGCGAGGGCCCTCATCATGCCGAGGGGAAGGACATTTACCGATGATCCATTGTCCACTAATACCCTGTGGAGTGACATGGTGTTGAGCCGAATAGTGATGTACAAAGCTTCATTGTGTTGGGAGACATCTCTTGGCAAATCTTCATCGCAGAAGGTGATCATACTCCCATATAGGTGAGGATCATAGATTTGGTCCTTGTCTCTGATGGAGAGTCATCAAGCCTGGCCACTTCGTGCCTTTTTCTTGCGAGGCGTAGTCTTTGCCGAAGCCCCCGGGTTATACCGATGCCTTTGTGGCGGTTGCCATCTCCAATAACATGTTGATTGAGTGGGAGCGCCAGATCAAGGCGTCGGTTTTTCTTCATCTGCCAGATACTCTGAGCCGGACAAACCGAACTCGGGTCGACCCCGAGGGGGTTGGACTTTGCTCTGCAACACTCGGTATCCGAAGGTCTCAATTCCGTCATTGGCAAAGCTTTTCTCGCTCTTTTATCCCTTTTGCTTTGGGAAGACTGACCGGAGTAGAGTACATAATAATCAAATCCCCTGCATGGCTCCCCGAGCGTTCCCACACCGTTATCACCGCCTCGAATCTCTCCTTCAATTTTTGCCGAGGAAATTTTCTTTTTCTTAGGAGGACGGTCCTCGTGTATCCAATCCCGATAGTCCCTTTCAAGGCACCTGGGACACACAAATATCCCACCAAATGTGTTCTACTACTGCGGCGGATTTGGGACCTCAGTGCCGAGCGGCCGGGAAGGACTTTGAGTGAACCGGTCCGGGGATTCGCGCCGGGCTCGTCTCGGTAGCGAGTGATTGACTCCGCCTGATAATGAGAGATATTGAGGTCCCTGGGAACGGGCATATGTTTGTCCTTCAAGGTAGCCCTGGCCGCTGGGATATTGTTAAGGTCCCAAAGTGGCGTGGCCTCTTCAATCCAGCTCGCTCGTCTGCTCGGCGTTCTTCCAGTGGATTTGATGGCCGACCATATTTCTTTAACTGTTTCCCTCGATTTTCATCACTCAGCCGATATTTGTGGGATCATCACTTTGAGAGGGGACAACCGACAAGATACCGAACTCTTTCGTCCCCGATCGCCGTTTGGGGCCAGCTGCCCCGTAAGTCGGCGGCGTGAGTCCCGCGGTGGAAACATAGGAATCTTGGGGTAGCATCTTGATGTATCCGGACTATTAAGAAGAGGAGGAGAACCTTCTTCTCGTCTTTGCGGTAAAGGTGCCATCGGAATTGAGACCGATAGTCAAACCATGACTTGCGACTACCCCCGCAGGTCATCAATTTGAGCCTCATGCCGAAGTCTCATTTGTTCTACCAACCGGATCCAATACCGGTCCTGTCTCCGAGGGATTCTGAGGATCTGAGCAACGTTATCCCCATCATTACCGCCGATGCAGACATTCTCAAACCCGAGTTGGAACAAACGGCGAAGCCGACGACGCGCTGACTCTTCCCAACCGATCAAACGGTGACCCGTGCCCGAAACCAAGCTTTGTGCGGAGTCATGGGAAAGGACACGAAGGTTCGATGTCCGGGAATGGAAGGAGGGTAGGTGTTTGGGCTTTAGGCTCATGCAACATGCGCTATTTGTTCACGTTTACTTAAAACATGTTTTATTAACCTAATCGGTTGGAAAAGATTGCTCTTCTTTTTCGCAAACTACTCGATTCTCGGATCGGTGGGCCCCGTCACTACGTCTATAAGCCCCTCGTATTCCACCCGTATTTCGACCTCCCAGGTGGATGTACCTGGGCGAGGGTCCTATAGGCAAGCGGGTCCCACCGACCGAAAGAAAATGATCCTAGAAGTCTCAAGGGTAATCGAGTCTTAACGAGCATTCGATGTAAATTACGGACAAAGCCGACGTCAAAAGTCAAGATCATGTCCGAGGGCTCGACAAAAGCCCGCATGATTTGGACCGATAAGCGTCCAATATTGATCTTGACTTGTCGTCGCTAAGCCGTAATTAGGCATGGAATAACCGTTAATCCTTGATGACTCAAAGTCAATGCCGGGAGTCGTGTATAATTTGTGCCGCCGTAGCCGAAGTCAAGGCGCCTGGCCAATATCTTGGTCAAAGTCTCGCGGCGGAAAACCGGCGTAACTTCGACCGATTAGCGACCGATTAGTGGACCCGAGAGATATTGAGCTCGGTATGCCGACAAAGGCTTGAAAGGAAAGGTCTATACACTGACAGGCATGACACGCACTGCACTAAAAACCAACCGGTCTCTGACAAAGTGTGTCACTGACAAGTGCATGGTCGACACGAGGCTCCACGGGATGTTTGGGTAGTCCCGTGCTCATCCGAGAGGCGTAATAAGACCAAACGGACCGCGACAAGGATTTCCCGGGTTAAGGACGTAGTGTGCAGCCGTACGGTCACGTGCGCGTAGTGTGCAAGCAAATCTATATTCTTTTTCTCGAGTAAAATAGAGATTTTTTTATGTGTCTTAAAAATATGATGCAT
Organism: Adenophora triphylla var. japonica; assembly: GCA_022495995.1. NCBI lineage: Eukaryota > Viridiplantae > Streptophyta > Magnoliopsida > Asterales > Campanulaceae > Adenophora > Adenophora triphylla. Next base: position 404,429 of record JAFEMH010000353.1, read on the forward strand.
GATTTTTTTGGAAATTTTCTTTTTTTTTTTTTTTTTTTGAAAATCTCTTTTTTTTGAATTTTTTTATGAGCACATAAGCACACGAAAATTCCGACGCTAGGGACATTATTCCGACAAATCAAAATTTTGACTTTCTCCGAGGCGGCCAAAACAACATGAAAATTGTGCAAAAATCAACACACACACAAAAATGATTTTTAAAGCCGGACGGAAGCTTGACCTCAAAAGCTTTTTTTTTTGAAAACGGTGATACCGGTACGTGGGATTGTTAGACCACAATTTATCCCCGACTCGTGTTAGGAGGCGATAACGGGAAATTTAGTGGTTTCCACCAATATACCAAATACCATTTTTTTATTAAAAAGCTTAGTCCCCAATGAGTCGCCACCGTAACGATGTGTTGCCTTTTACGGGAAAAAAATTCGGCTTTTGCGTTTCTTTGAAAAACCAAATAAAACCGGAAAACGGAGTCGCCACGCCATTTTAATTTTGAAGGGCCAAAACTTTGAAAAAGCCCGAGATCAGAGATTTAGGTTCGGAGGTCATGTTACGCGTCGGGAAGGACGTTAGTGTGCACTGACGCGCCTCGTAAAACGAGTCTTCCAAGCTGAAAATCATTTGTGTGTGTGTGTGTGTGTGTGTTTTGGCCAAAATAAGTTGAAACTGGAAAAAGTAAAAATTGGGATGTCTTTTTAAGACTTTAAACTGATCCCATGATTTTTTGGAGAATTTTTGGATTGATATTTGGTACTCAAAAACCTTTTGAAGTTGAGAAGTCACTTCTGCCAGAAGAAAATGGCAGCAGACACCCGATTTTGAAATGGATTCAAGGGTCCTAAAACTTCATAATCTGGATGAACTCAGAGAATGAAAGTTTCTCTAGACTCCTTGAATAAACTTTGTGTGAAAGAAATTTCCATTTTGGAGAAGATTTGAGGTCAAAACCTTCTGGAAACCTCAGATATGAGATCTGGATTCCCAGAAGCTGATGAACTAGCCTCTGAAAGAAAAATTGAAAAGAGGAGTTTTACTCACCCAAAAATAAGGTAAAAATATGTCTGGAAAGCTCTGGCTGTTGGCTACAAAAGTGTTTTGTAGTCAAGACCAAATTCCAAGTTCATCTGTGTCCAAAAATTAAGACCATGGACTGAGGTCTGAGAAAATTGCTACTGGACAGCAACTTCTCAAGAAAGAAAATATGATTTAAAGGGGGGTTTTGCATCCATGCTTGTCCCCATTTCCCTAGGTTTTGGTTAGTGATCACTAGACATTTTAGTGGTGAATCAACTATACCAAACCATCCTTGGGGTACATTAGGACTAAGCATTTCATTTGCTTGGGGAGGGATTTTACCCTTTGAAATCAAGATTTAGTGCTTGAAAATGGTTTTTTAGGGTTTTGAAAGTGCATTTTTGCAAGTAAGAAAGAAAAGCTTTGAAAATAATGTTGATCTTTATAGAAGATCATCCATGGAGATGGTCTTCCATGGTGATCTTCTTAGATCTAAAGAAAAAGATGAAAGAACTACATTTTGTAGTTTGAAGATGCATGCATGGATGAGATTTAGGGTTAGGAAGAGGAGGGTTTACCAATCTTCCTTGTGTTCTTGGAGTGTTTGACTTGAGTGTATGAGTGTTTAGGGGTTTAATATGAGAGTGAGTGGATGAATATGAGTTGGGAAAGATTGGAAAGAAAAAGGTGACAATTCTTGAGAATTCTCACCGTTTTCTCTCTATATTTCGCCGTAACTTCGTTGCTATTGTGTTCTTCCTCCTTTTTTGTGACTCGGAGGGCTCAATTTATAGCCCTCTCGAAACCGCAATGGTATCCGCGCGGACAAGGTCGCAGGGCGTGCACCGTTCATTAATTACACGGCCAAATTTTGGACAGAAGAATAAAAATTCAAAAACCAAATAAATGTACCAGCTTTTGTGTTTCCAAATTTTCTTCTATTTATGGTTTTATTCTTTTTGTTTTGCTTTTTAAGATGCTTTTCTTGGTTTAACTTCATTTGGCAATGCCCATTCTACCCTCCCTTTGTTAGAAATGTTAGGATAGTTAGGAATTGTTAGAAATGTTATAACTTTCGTTAATTTTCTAACGAAAATTCTAACAAGCTCAAATTGGAGCACTTACAGCAGCCAATTTATGCAATTCAACCAAAGGAGTTACCTATTCTTATCGGTGTTGCTGATGGAACGATTGATCTTTCTAAATTTACCACTGATTCAACACTCTTTCTTTTGTTGTTCCTATTTCTTCTGCTTGTGTTTCTGATGAAAGTTAATATAAAACACAAAAGAGTTGAAAATAAAATGAGAACCAAATTATGTAAACTAGCTACTTGTCTTAGTGAACACTAGCTGTGTTGTCTTAGTGAACACTAGCTATGTATAAGATCAAAAGGAAACAAAATAGTCATTCTCACAAATTAGGTACAAATATATGACAATTTAATTATGTTCATGAAATTCTAAAAATTCCTATTGATTCACCATTAATAATATTATCAATAACAACTTTTAGAATTTCATGAACATGATCAATCTCTCATAAATTTGTGGTCAAAGTTCAACAAAAAAGTTAAATGGGACAAACTTTTAGGGAGGGAGAGAGTATTTTAGTTATAAATGTCCATTTTTGTTCTTGTTAAAGAAAAAGAATAGACAGGGAACAGTGTGCGAACCATCATTTACAACTCAGCTTACCTTCCTTAATCTCACCCCAGCACTTGGTTAATGTAAACTAGTTAGTGTAACTTAGTGTACACTAGATATGTTGCAATTGTAACTTAGTGTACATTAGCTAGTGCCAAGGCTACACAAAGGCATCGTGCCTATGCTATGCCAAGGTATTGTGCCTTGGCTACGACAAGTCATCGGCCATGGGCTTTTCTTATGTTTACTTGGTTTCTGATGCTATAAATGGTTCAAAGCAATATGCTCTGAAGGACGATGGACGCTTCTTTATCTATTGGTAACTCAGTGTACACTAGCTATTGTAACTTAGTGTACACTAGCTATGTGTATCAGTATTGGCCAAATGTCTTAGGCAGCAGGACAAAATATTGGGCCAAGCCCTTGTGTACACTAGCTGTTGTAACTTAGTGTACACTAGCTAGTTATCTAGTGTACAATAGCTATTTTTCTTAGTGTACACTAGCTGTTACAATAGCTAGTGTGCACAATTCAAAAATATCTGGTGTGCATTATTCTATTGGGTACACTAGCTAGGTTATCTAGTGACGAAGGAAGCTTTTCTTGTTAATGTGCTAGAGAGCAGAGGGGGCTAGGTACTTTGAGAAAACACATGTCTTATTAATATTTTGGAACTACTTCTACCAATTACAAGCACTTTGAGAAGCACAAAGAAATGGGCATTGAAGAAGATAATATAAGGAAGTACACTAACCCTGTACATTGAGCTCCGTCAATTGTGTTTTGATTGTTTGAGGATGCCATGATGATATTTCTAGAAATGGCGGTCGGAAATTGATTGGTTTTCGCCGGAAATTAAGAGATTGTGTAGACGGAGAGAGAAATAATCTTGTTAACCGTCGTCGTAGAAGGAAATTTCGGCGGAGAAATCTAGGGTTTTCACGTCGTCGTATACGGGAGAAGGAAGAAATTGAGTGTGTGTTTTGTGGTGTTTGTGTGTGCAACGGTTGAGAAGAATGATATTTATATGTTCGTAAAAAGATTTTACTATTTTGCCCTTTCTGTTTTCAATAATTTCAAAAATGCCACCGGTTGTCCAAAACCTACATTTAATCTGAAGCATTGATTTTGCTTTAATCCAAAGGCTGAAAATGGTTCTTATGGTTCTCACAAAATTTAGTTCTCATTATAATAAGACCCTATATAATATACATACATATATATATATATATATATATATATATATATATATATATATATATATATATATATATATATATATATATATATATATATTCGGTCCGGTCCGGTTCCGATCCAGGACCGCGTATATTTTTTTCAAAACCAGGACCGGACCAAATAATCGGTTCCATAAAAATTTGAAACCAGGACCGGACCAATACTATTTTTGCGGTCCGATTTTTACTGGTCCAGTCCGGTTCTACTGGTCCGGTCCGGTTCCTCGGATTTTTTGTACAGCCCTAACCCAATGTTCTGCTGGATTTTCAAATTGATGCTTTTATTTTGTAGTTGCTTGACATGGTGCTATCCTTTTAATTTCTAATCTAGAACATGTTTCATGTTTGAGAATTGTTATTCACCCCCGCAAGTTTTCTTAATACCCCCGCATTATTATTTTCAAAAAAATATCATTAATTGAAATGACTATATTACCCTTCTACATATTATTTACCTGTCTACTAAATATAACCCCTCATTAAATTTTGTAAAGAGAATTTTTATTCACCCCCGCAAGTTTACTTAATACTCCTGCATTATTATTATCAAAAAAATACCATTAATTGAAATGACTTTATTACCCCACCCTTCTTCCCTAACCATTGAACTGAGTTGCTAATTCCCAAAATAAGCTCCCTTCTTCTCCATGATTTCCGGCCATTCCCCATCCTCCTCCATAATTTCCGATCATCTCCTCTTCTTTCCCAAAATAAGCTCCCTTCTTCTCTATTCCCTTCAGCCAAATTCTAGGGTTCAACAATCACCAAAAATCAAGAAAATCATTGGGTCTTTATCTTTCCAGAACAACATTCACAGCTACTAATACAAACATTAATCAAAAATTCCAAGATAACCCATTTCTTGAAAACCAGAATTGAGATAAACCACACCCAAATTGTTCTACTGCGAACCCCACAGCTCAAATCTGGAAAAAAATAAATTAAAAATAACTAAATTCATAAATAGAAGTAAAATTAAAGAACTGGGTTTGAAATTAAACACTACAAACCCATCTAGCTTACTTCAAATCCAATAATTACGCATCACAAACAACAATAATGAATTAAAGTAAAGAGATAAAGAACTTGAGGAAGAAAAACCCGGATCCAGTACGGTGGGGATCGGATTGTTCTTGTTGATATGATCTTTTTGATTTCAAGAGAGAGAAAGGAAAGAGAGAATCATTATTATGAGTGGTGGAAGGTGTTTATGTATGGATCATCGTCTTCTTTATCAGGAATACGAGCAGTTAACCAGCTCAGATCTCTCTCTGCTCTCTCTCCTCTCTTTCCATGAAGAAAGGAGCTTATTTTGGGAAAGAAGAGGAGATGATCGGAAATTATGGAGGAAGATGGGGAATGGCCGGAAATCATGGAGAAGAAGGGAGCTTATTTTGGGAATTAGCAACTCAGATCAATGGTTAGGGAAGAAGGGTGGGGTAATAAAGTCATTTCAATTAATGGCATTTTTTTATAATAATAATGCGGGGGTATTAAGTAAACTTGCGGGGTGAATAACAATTCTCTTTTGTAAACCAACTTTGACACCATCCATCACTGCCACCAAAACCACCGCCACCGGCACGGAAACCATAATCAAAACAAAACCCAGATTAAAGTCATTGCCATCAAAATAACGAATTCAATTTTTTTTTTTTTAAATTGTTCCCCAAAATCCATATCTAAAATCCAATTATAGGAATAGCTAAAATGGAATCAACATACGGAAAGCACAAACCATGTCTAACAAAAGCCTAATTAGTATTCCAAGAATAGAGAATAATTGAGAAGTAATGTGGTAGAAATAGGATGAAGAGAACGAACCCTAACACGCTCAATAACAGCATCCTTGTCCTTGAGTTTGGATTGAAGATACACGCACTGTTCCCGGTGACGGCTTTGGGCTTCATCGGCGGCTAGAAGCCTTAACTCAAGAGTACGCGAAGAAATAGGAAGCCCCAGAGTGAACTCAATCGTTTCTCGAATGTAATCGTCTGTTCTTGAGGGAGATCCATTCCTCGCAGTTGAAAAAAAAAACGATTGCAGATTTGTGTTCTTCAGTAGCAATCAAAATCACCGAATCGCAAGAATTCGATGAGAAAACCCTAGATCCCTCGATAAAACCCAAAATGGCGGAATTGCAGGCGAGGGGAGAGATTTGTTAGGGTTTGATCTGAATGGGGAGAGCGGAAAAGGAGAGTTTGGAGTCTGGGATTGTGTTTGGGATTTCAGCAATTTAATTTTCTCTTTATCTGTTTGAGTTTTCAAAATGAAGGTTGAGGATTCTGTGTTATGCATGGTGGTGAATGGCGGTGGTGGCAGACATTTGGTGGTTTCAGTGCCGGTGGCGGTGGTTTTGGTGGCAGTGGTGGATGGTGCCAAATTTGGTTTACAAAATTTAATGAGGGGGTGTATTTAGTAGATAGGTAAATAATATGAATAAGGGTAATATAGTCATTTCAATTAATGAAATTTTTTTGAAAATAATAATGCGGGGGTATTAAATAAATTTGCGGGGGTGAATAACAGTTCTCTTCATGTTTCTCATTTAATTGTACTAGTAAAAGCCCGTGTTCGAGGACAGGTATTTTTTTTTTAAAGGGCAAAATGAGAAAAGGACAATTTAGTAAGGGCAAAATGGAAAATCTGACATTTGAAACTGTTCACACAACTGTTTACGGACAGTTATGTTTTATACTATTGATACCTAACAAAACAAAGGAAATAATTGCAATACCAAAATATCTTTATTTCAATAAGGTTGTAGTCATTATCTTTCCTTACTTATTAAAACTCCCTCACCCCAAAAATAAGTGTTCACTATGAAAATAAATAAATAAATATTTTTTTAAAAAATAAATAAATATAATAATGACGTGTGAAATAAATGGAGTAATAAACTTAAAAAAAAGTCTAATAAATTTATATTAAAAAGTTCTGGATTTAAAAAATCCAAGCAAAGATTTTTTATCAAATTATTTTAGTAATCCATTACTACCTAGATGATAACATAAAATCATCTATTTAATTATATAAAATAATTAAATTTACAAAACCCTAAACAAGGATTTCAATCAGGCTATTATTGTAGTAATATGAATAATCAATTAATAACTTGACATATATCTATATAATTATGTTCTTATCATCTTAACCTTATATCATTGTAAAATCATATTATTATTTTTATAAAATGTGACACTTTATTATAAACGGTGATAGTATTTATTATGGACAATTTGTTTAAAAATAAACACTTGTTTTAGAAAAACTGAATTGAATTTAATGATAAATATATCTTAATATACTCAAAACACGTTGACTGACAGCTAAATAAATATAAATGACATTTTCAGCAATTAATCTCTGCTCCAAAAATAAAGAAATAAAAAATTGAAAAAATGTTTTACTAATTTATACATTAGGTGTACAATGATAAAACTGCATTGCAAATCACTTTCCTTATTTAAAAACACACTAACATTTATTTTGAACAACAACAACAACAACAACAAAGCCTTAGTCCCAAAATAATTTGGGGTCGGCTAACATGAATCCTCATATGTCATCGTGAAAAAATAAATAAATAAATAAAAAATAAATAAATAAATAAATAATAATAATAATAAATAAATAAATAATAATAATAATAAAAAAAAAAATCAACTCCCCACATGGATTTTTGCCCTCCACTCCGGCCTCTTCAACACCATACTTTCATCCACTCCAAGTAAACTCATATCATTTTCAATTACTCTAATTCAAGTTTGTTTGGGTCTTCCTCTTCCATCTTGCTCATGCTTCTCCGATGATATCCTCCCAAAGTCTAGCTGAAATAGAATCATAAATATGTCAATTCTGGTAGAAAAGTCTATTATCCACCTCCCTCGCCAATTCCTAATAAGACTATCAACAATGGCGAACTGAAATGCTAAATGAAATGGTTTTAATCTGGTTGAAATGCTCCAATGGTGGGTTGAAAATGGGGGGGATGAAATGGCTGAATTAAACGTTTAATTTCATATGAAATCATTAAGGGGAACTGCCTCCTTTCAAAATGAAAAAGAATCCTTGTGTCTGATAGTGTCAAAGACATTCATGGGTATCAACACTTTTTTACCAACATTTTCAGACGATATCACTTCACCTTCTAAAACATGATTTCCAAGCCTAGTTATAACCAATCGTGTACCATTGCAAAGACCAATTGAAGAATCAATGTTACGAAGCAACATAACCGGTGTTCCAACTTTCAAAGTTAACATGTGATTGGGAAGCCCAGAAATGGAAATACTATTCATGAACTCAGAGGTATGAAGATCAGATAAAGACTCAATATTTCGATCAGTATGGGAAGCCACATCCGAACTTAAATAAGTTCTAGAATCAAGATCATTCATAGACACCATATAGTCAGTAACTGCATTAACAGTGTCAGGGTTGCTCTTTCTTCAAAATATGATAAATCGTGATGACAACTACTAAACCCATGATATATACTCTCAGACATTGCAATAATAGGATCATCAAATTTCTCAATCAAAAACTGACGTGGGATTTCAATATCAACTATCCCATCATTTGGCTCATTAACTTTTCCATCTCCAATTCTTGCTATCCAATCACCAAATTGCCTTAAAGTCTCAAAATTTGCGCATGAATCTAAACCTTGCAATCTCATATTCTTCGTCAACCTCAATACAACACAATTATTCCAAATATAAGATGAATTGATAGAAGCATGAACAATATCTATTTGACTGCCTTTTGGAATTACGGGAAGTATTTGCCTAAAATCACCACCAAAAACAATTGTCTTCCCACCGAAAACATAATCATTTCTCTTAGGATCAACAACTCTCATTATATCCCTCATACTCCTATCCAAAGCCTCAAAACATTGTTTATGCATCATCGGTGCTTCATCCCAAATAATCAAATGACATTTCATAATTAGTTCAGCTAAAGGGCTGCCTTGAGAAATATTGCAAACATAATCTTCATTAAGATTAAAGGGAATGGCAAACCTGGAATGAGTTGTTTTTCCACCAGGTAACAATAAAGATGATATACCACTGGAAGCAACATTAAGGACAATATGGCATTCTGAACGTAATCAAGCTGATAGAGTTTTCCAAATATATGTTTTCCCAGTACCTCCATATCCATAAACAAAGAACATCTTTCCAATTTCTTCAAAACATGCATCAAGAATTATATTATAGACTTTTTGTTGATCATCATTCAAATGAAGCAAAAGTTGTTGAAGTTGTAATTGTAATTCATGTCGATCATAACATGTTTCATCATGAATTAAACGATTCGCCTTCATTTGAAAATACTCAGCATCAGGATATGGCAACATTGGGAACTCAAGTAGACTTTTTGATGCCTTAAAAAAATTTCAATTGCAGCAAGTCCAAAATGACGAAGTTGAACTTCAGTTAATATCAAACCTAAATATATAATAAGAAATAAATTATGCATTTAATAAAGGAATATTGTAATAATATTATTTTAAAAACAATGAAGTCGAAATATAAAGTTCAACAAACTAACCTAGATGATTGAGAAGAGATTGTTGCTTATATAATATATCATCACATAAATGACTCCACGATTTATCCTACACATACTCTGGTTTACTCATAGAACCAGAAATAAGGAGCATTGCAAAAAGAGATCTCATTGAAGCAGTAGACCATTCACTTGCTTCAGTAATACCTTCAATATATTCTTTATCATCATTCAATAAACCTAATTCAAAGCAAGCTTCACGAAACGTATCACATTGACGACCATTAACAAAACGAATTTCACTATAAGTCTTTGCACCACGGACTTTGTTCAATAGGCATCTCAAATAATATATTTCACCGAAACCAGGAGGAACAAAAAAAATCGCCCAACTGAGAACCCTCTTTTTCTAGGAACCCACTCACGTATATCAGATTTCCACACAAACTTTGTTGGAAATTGATAATAAGTTAACTATCTAGCTTCTTCATAATTCTTGTTAGCTTCCATCCAACCCAAAAACATACTTCGAGCAACCAAAACTCTTTGCAGCACAGACTCTATATTATCCATATCCGAGAAAATAACATTATGTTCATTAGGCCAATGAAAACTCAAATGTACAACTGGAGGGTCTTTATATTGAATTTCAAATCCATAAATTCTCCACGCTGCTTCACATGAAGACACATACCGACAATCATAATAAATTTTTATCTCATCAACATTTGATTCTGCATTTTCACCAGTACCCCCTTACAAAAAGTTGTTGTGACTCTATCATTGCCTTTATGTACGTACTTGAATAAATACTTGAAAGACCGTGATTGATTGCACCATTCAACATTTATATGTGCACCATACGTCACCAATAAAAACCTATTATGAGGAACAACATGTCTATTATCCAAGCATACCCCATTCTTCATTATTATTCTCCCATTGTCTCTCCTTCGGTATACTGCATAACCATCCTCACCAACTGTCTTGCGTTCTACAATTTTTTTTGGATAATGTTTAGAACATCTTCCATTAATCATACACGAAGAACGTTTCCTTTCTTTGCCACACGGTCCATGAATCATCAAATCTTTTACAACTTTATAATATATAGGGTCAGACTCTTCATCAGGTATCTCTGCTGAGATGATATGATCAATATCATTAGGAGAACGTGTTTTATATTGAGATGCAAGGAACAGTAATATGTGTGCATGCGGCAACCCCCTCTTCTGAAACTCGATTGTATAGACAACTGAAATATAAATAAGAAATATTGTATAATTTGTAACATTATTGACGACTAATTAGAACAGAGAGAAATAAATATCAAGAAATAGAACAAAGACATAAAATGACACATACCTGATTTAACTTCACCGAAAATTTTGTTCTTCCTAATATCCTTTATCATTCCATTAAGTTTCGCTTTAAATATACGACATATAAATCTTCAGCTTTCAGACCATCTTTTTCTACACAACGAACAGTTTCAGGCCACTTTGGATTACGTGTTTCTGTCAAAAACAAATCAGGATATCCAACCCATTTGCAAATAGCCATTGCATCTTGATAGTTCTAAACCATATATCTCGCACCACCTGTAAATGAAGAAGGCAAAATGATTATCTTCCCTAATTTCGCTGCATCACAATCACCAGTCAAAACAACCTCTCGATCCTTATACATTTCAGCCCGCAGTTGCTTCTGATTAAATAATTAAAAATATTTTTAAAAAGTTTATATTAAGAAATAATGACAATAAACTAAACATGAAATATTCAATTTAAATATCAATATTAAATAAAATTCAAATTTCAATAATCAAGTATTACATTTATAAATTATGAAAAACATCCTTAAAGACAAATTCAATATGGAGTCCATTTATAAAGGGTTTAAAAAGAAAAATTATAATTTTATTCAAAAATTTCAATATTGAGCCCATTTATAAAGGGCTTAAAAATATAAATTTTAATATAATGAAATTAATTTTAATTTTATTAGGCACATAAAATTTATTCATAAAAAATGAAATTAATTTTTTAACAACTAATAAAAAAGCTTCAAGTAGTGCATCGGTAGATCCTAATGTTCCCATACCATCTGCTCTATCTATAACCACAACCGTTCCCACTGACCCTTAACCTGCTCTCTCAGCCTTCCAATCTTTCCCAAAGAAACTGAGAGGCTGAAAAATTACCCTCAACTGATCAACTGTGGGTCTACCGATGTGGGTCTAAAATAGGTAAAGCTAATATATTGGTCGGGGTAATAATACCAAAGGTTTTGTCGTTATGCACTACCTTAAAGAATCTTCTAAAGACGTGCATACATGGCTCGTACCCGACGAACTTGCACTCCATGGCAAAGAAGACAAGCACCCTCACAGTATTGGAGCCCAACTGCATGGGAACAACGGCCAAACACTCCAAAAACTCACCGATTAATGGATCGAGAGGAAGTCGTAGCCCGGCCTGAAACTGATCGTAGTAGAAAGCTACCCTAGAGGAGCTCAGACCCCAGTGCATCCAAGACTGAGCTTTCCTTTGCCTCTCCGTGAAATGGGTGACGTGGAATTCATCTATGGAGACCTCAAAGAAGTCATGTAGAATTTTGATGCTTGAATCAGCATTCTTCCTCCCAATGGCCGGTTTGGGGGCCATATGCCCTCTTTCATTACGACCTGGAACCACAGTTGAGCAAAATTTGTCCACTATGTTGCCTGAGGAGCTCGACGAGGTAGAAATGGTAGATTGCTGAGCTGTCATATCTACAGAAGACACAGAAACAAGGGAATCAGACCTAGTAGAAGTATGCTCCAAACTACCTAAGGGCGACCTTGATTCCCCTGGGAAAGCTAATCTTTCTCTAAGAAAGGGAGGTTTGTTGGACTTGATGTAAAAAATTATGAGGTGGTCTATCAATTTGTTGAAGAGACGAAAACGAACAATTCGTAGATCGTCCGCCTTTAAATCCCCCATACTCTCTCCAGCTGGGAACCCTACCTCACCGTAAAATAAACCCCACCTATCTAAGATGGTAATACACTCCTCCCTCACCAATTCCACCATGGACCTTCTAACCTTTTGTAAACCCTAAGGTTTATGAAGTTATAACCATACCTAACACCTAGTTCGAAGACAAAGGTCCTAGCCATGGCGAAATACAGACAGAAGCTTGAAATTAAACCTAATTACATAGGAATTGAGGGATACCTTGATTGATTTGAAGTAGAAAGAACTCAGAGACAAAGTGGAATGCTCGATTATGCCAGAAAATTAATTACCTTGCTTTTGTTCTTACTGGGGGTTTGAGTACTTGAGGTTTGTAAAGTTTGAAAAGGAAAAGGATTTCACCTTTTTTACTCCTCCTTTTCCTTACCTGAATTGGAAAGGGCGGGGGCACATAACTATTCTTTACGTCAGTTATTGTTGCACCACGTTTCCCAAAAACAGTTGTCCAATCGCCAGAACCGTACCATCATTATGAAATTTACGGCGCATTAAATAGCGTGTCCAACCGTCAAAAGTCAATAGTCGAGAGCGACCTACATTTACTCAGTCGACCAACCAACATCGAGCTGTGTAAGCTTACACGAAACTTTTCATAACTTCCTGTTCGACAAAATCAACACAGAAAGTTGGGGTTCACTGAATGGAATAAAAGTGACAGGCCAAGCCCGACGAATAAAGCCCAATATTTCGGACGTTACAAAGACAATACCATGGAATGGGTCAGTCCAATTACCACAATACCAAAGGCCCAAGGCACAAAATCAGGTCGACTTCGAATACTCAAGCGACCTCGACCTATCAACACGTATGTCCGTCTACGTCGTTATTTGTAACCGCCACCTACATTCTTGGAGACAGTTACGCTCACAACATCTCCTTGATTTTAGGGATTCACAACAATCTCATAACGTTACTATAAATAATGTACAACATACAACGTTAAAAGGTAATGTGATTTTAGCTATTTGAGTTTACGTCGTTTCCATACGCTTTCTTATAAACTTATAACACGTTATCTCAATCATCACGTCGGATGGTGTTAATCGGAGACCAACCCGGCTAGTCCTTTGTTCGTGGTTTCAGGTCATATCTATTGGATATCAACTTATTGTTGGATTAAAGTTGATCTATATCGTTTCATGCTTCATCACTTTATATAATAAAATAATTAATAAATTGTGACAAAATTCAATGTATATGTGATATTCGCATCCCACTTTTTTTTTAAAAAAATGTGAGGAATCAATATTATATATAGAATGATTATAAACTACTACTGAACATCAAATAAATTATTTATTGGAGATTTGGAGTTTTGAAAGGCTGTGATTGTCACACCATCTTGCTCATGCTTCTCCGATGATATCCTCCCAAAGTCTAGCTCAAATAGAATCATAAATATGTCAAATCCGGTAGAAAAGCCTATTATCCACCTCCTCGCCAATTCCTAATAAGACTATCAACAATGGTGAACTGAAATGCTAAATGAAATGGTTTTAATCTGGTTGAAATGCTCCAATGGTGGGTTGAAAATGGGGGGGTGAAATGGCTGAATTAAACGTTTAATTGCATATGAAATCATTAAGGGGAACTGCCTCCTTTCAAAATGAAAAGAATCCTTGTGTCTCGATGGTGTCAAAGACATTCATGGGTATCAACACTTTTTACCAACATTTTCAGACGATATCACTTCACCTTCTAAAACATGATTTCCAAGCCTAGTTATAACCAATCGTGTACCATTGCAAAGACCAATTGAAGAATCAATGTTACGAAGCAACATAACCGGTGTTCCAACTTTCAAAGTTAACATGTGATTGGGAAGCCGAAATGGAAATACTATTCATGAACTCGCAGGTATGAAGATCGAGATAAAGACTCAATATTTCGATCGGCATGGGAAGCCACATCCGAACTTAAATAAGTTCTAGAATCAAGATCATTCATAGACACCATATAGTCATTAATCGCATTAACAACATCCAATGTAGGTGCCAGGTTGCTCTTTCTTCAAAATATGATAAATCGTGATGACAACTACTAAACCCATGATATATACTCTCGAGACATTGCAATAATAGGATCATCAAATTTCTCAATCAAAACCGACGTGGGATTTCAATATCAACTATCCCATCATTTGCCTCATTAACTTTTCCATCTCCAATTCTTGCTATCCAATCACCAAATTGCCGTAAAGTCTCAAAATTTGCGCATGAATCTAAACCTTGCAATCTCATATTCTTCGTCAACCTCAATACAACACAATTATTCCAAATATAAGATGAATTGATAGAAGCATGAACAATACCTATTTGATCGCCTTTTGGAATTACGGGAAGTATTTGCCTAAAATCACTACCAAAAACAATTGTCTTCCCACCGAAAACATAATCATTTCTCTTAGGATCAACAACTCTCATTATATCCCTCATACTCCTATCCAAAGCCTCAAAACAATGTTTATGCATCATCGGTGCTTCATCCCAAATAATCAAATGACATTTCATAATTAGTTCAGCTAAAGGGCCGCCTTGAGAAATATTGCAAACAAATCTTCATTAAGATTAAAGGGAATGGCAAACCTGGAATGAGTTGTTTTTCCACCAGGTAACAATAAAGATGATATACCACTGGAAGCAACATTGAGGACAATATGGCATTCTGAACGTAATCAAGCTGATAGAGTTTTCCAAATATATGTTTTCCCAAGTACCTCCATATCCATAAACAAAGAACATCTTTCCAATTTCTTCAAAACATGCATCAAGAATTATATTATAGACTTTTTGTTGATCATCATTCAAATGAAGCAAAAGTTGTTGAAGTTGTAATTGTAATTCATGTCGATCATAACATGTTTCATCATGAATTAAACGATTCGCCTTCATTTGAAAATACTCAGCATCAGGATATGGCAACATTGGGAACTCAAGTAGACTTCTTGATGCCTTAAAAAAATTTCAATTGCAGCAAGTCCAAAATGACGAAGTTGAACTTCAGTTAATATCAAACCTAAATATATAATAAGAAATAAATTATGCATTTAATAAAGGAATATTGTAATAATATTATTTTAAAAACAATGAAGTCGAAATATAAAGTTCAACAAACTAACCTAGATGATTGAGAAGAGATTGTTGCTTATATAATATATCATCACATAAATGACTCCACGATTTATCCCACACATACTCGGTTTTCTCATAGAACCAGAAATAAGGAGCATTGCAAAAAGAGATCTCATTGAAGCAGTAGACCATTCACTTGCTTCAGTAATACCTTCAATATATTCTTTATCATCATTCAATAAACCTAATTCAAAGCAAGCTTCACGAAACGTATCACATTGACGACCATTAACAAAACGAATTTCACTATAAGTCTTTGCACCACGGACTTTGTTCA
Source organism: Adenophora triphylla var. japonica (assembly GCA_022495995.1). Taxonomy (NCBI): domain Eukaryota; kingdom Viridiplantae; phylum Streptophyta; class Magnoliopsida; order Asterales; family Campanulaceae; genus Adenophora; species Adenophora triphylla. The sequence goes on from JAFEMH010000353.1 coordinate 420,266, forward strand.
ATAGGCATCTCAAATAATATATTTCACCGAAACCAGGAGGAACAAAAAAAATTGCCCAACTGAGAACCCTCTTTTTCTAGGAACCCACTCACGTATATCAGATTTCCACACAAACTTTGTTGGAAATTGATAATAAGTTAACTATCTAGCTTCTTCATAATTCTTGTTAGCTTCCATCCAACCCAAAAACATACTTCGAGCAACCAAAACTCTTTGCAAAGACGTACTCTATATTATCCATATCTGAGAAAATAACATTATGTTCATTAGGCCAATGAAAACTCAAATGTTCAACTGGAGGGTCTTTATATTGAATTTCAAATCCATAAATTCTCCACGCTGCTTCACATGAAGACACATACCGACAATCATAATACATTTTTATCTCATCAACATTTGATTCTGCATTTTCACCAGTACCCTCTTACAAAAAGTTGTTGTGACTCTATCATTGCCTTTATGTACGTACTTGAATAAATACTTGATAGACCGTGATTGATTGCACCATTCAACATTTATATGTGCACCATACGTCACCAATAAAAACCTATTATGAGGAACAACATGTCTATTATCCAAGCATACCCCATTCTTCATTATTATTCTCCCATTGTCTCTCCTTCGGTATACTGCATTACCATCCTCACCAACTGTCTTGCTTTCTACAATTTTTTTTGGATAATGTTTAGAACATCTTCCATTAATCATACACGAAGAACGTTTCCTTTCTTTGCCACACGGTCCATGAATCATAAAATCTTTTACAACTTTATAATATATAGGGTCAGACTCTTCATCAGGTATCTCTCACAGATGATACGATCAATATCATCGAGAACGTGTTTTATATTGAGATGCAAGGAACAATAATATGTGTGCATGCGGCAACCCCTCTTCGAAACTCGATTGTATAGACAATCGAAATATAAATAAGAAATATTGTATAATTTGTAACATTATTGACGACTAATTAGAACAGAGAGAAATAAATATCAAGAAATAGAACAAAGAGATAAAATGACACATACCTGATTTAACTTCACCGAAAATTTTGTTCTTCCTAATATCCTTTATCATTCCATTAAGTTTTTCTTTAAATATACGACATATAAATCTTCAGCTTTCAGACCATCTTTTTCTACACAACGAACAGTTTCAGGCCACTTTGGATTACGTGTTTCTGTCAAAAACAAATCAGGATATCCAACCCATTTGCAAATAGCCATTGCATCTTGATAGTTCTAAACCATATATCTCGCACCACCCGTAAATGAGGAAGGCAAAATGATTATCTTCCCTAATTTCGCTGCATCACAATCACCAGTCAAAACAACCTCTTGTAATCCTTATACATTTCAGCCCGCAGTTGCTTCTGATTAAATCTAATATAATTCAAAATATTTTTAAAAAGTTTATATTAAGAAATAATGACAATAAACTAAACATGAAATATTCAATTTAAATATCAATATTAAATAAAATTCAAATTTCAATAATCAAGTATTACATTTATAAATTATGAAAAACATCCTTAAAGACAAATTCAATATGGAGTCCATTTTTAAAGGGTTTAAAAAGAAAAATTATAATTTTATTCAAAAATTTCAATATTGAGCCCATTTATAAAGGGCTTAAAAATATATATTTTAATATAATGAAATTAATTTTAATTTTATTAGGCACATAAAATTTATTCATAAAAAATGAAATTAATTTTTTAACAACTAATAGAAAAGCTTCAAGTAGTGCATCGGTAGATCCTAATGTTCCCATACCATCTGCTCTATCTACAACCACAACCGTTCCCACTGACCCTTAACCTGCTCTCTCAGCCTTCCAATCTTTCCCAAAGAAACTGAGAGGCTGAAAAATTACCCTCAACTGATCAACTGTGGGTCTACCGATGTGGGTCTAAAATAGGTAAAGCTAATATATTGGTCGGGGTAATAATACCAAAGGTTTTGTCGTTCTGCACTACCTTAAAGAATCTTCTAAAGACGTGCATACATGGCTCGTACCCGACGAACTTGCACTCCATGGCAAAGAAGACAAGCACCCTCACAGTATTGGAGCCCAACTGCATGGGAACAACGGCCAAACACTCCAAAAACTCACCGATTAATGGATCGAGAGGAAGTCGTAGCCCGGCCTGAAACTGATCGTAGTAGAAAGCTACCCTAGAGGAGCTCAGACCCCAGTGCATCCAAGACTGAGCTTTCCTTTGCCTCTTCGTGAAATGGGTGAGGTGGAATTCATCTCTGGAGACCTCAAAGAAGTCATGTAGAATTTTGATGCTTGAATCAGCATTCTTCCTCCCAATGGCCGGTTTGGGGGCCATATGCCCTCTTTCATTACGACCTGGAACCACAGTTGAGCAAAATTTGTCCACTATGTTGCCTGAGGAACTCGACGAGGTAGAAATGGTAGATTGCTGAGCTGTCATATCTACAGAAGACACAGAAACAAGGGAATCATACCTAGTAGAAGTATGCTCCAAACTACCTAAGGGCGACCTTGATTCCCCTGGGAAAGCTAATTTTTCTCTAAGAAAGGGAGGTTTGTTGGACTTGATGTAAAAAATTATGAGGTGGTCTATCAATTTGTTGAAGAGACGAAAACGAACAATTCGTAGATCGTCCGCCTCTAAATCCCCCATACTCTCTCCAGCTGGGAACCCTACCTCACCGTAAAATAAACCCCACCTATCTAAGATGGTAATACACTCCTCCCTCGCCAATTCCACCATGGACCTTCTAACCTTTTGTAAACCCTAAGGTTTATGAAGTTATAACCATACCTAACACCTAGTTCGAAGACAAAGGTCCTAGCCATGGCAAAATACAGACAGAAGCTTGAAATTAAACCTAATTACATAGGAATTAAGGGATACCTTGATTGATTTGAAGTAGAAAGAACTCAGAGACAAAGTGGAATGCTCGATTATGCCAGAAAATTAATTACCTTGCTTTTGTTCTTACTGGGGGTTTGAGTACTTGAGGTTTGTAAAGTTTGAAAAGGAAAAGGATTTCACCTTTTATACTCCTCCTTTTCCTTACCTGAATTGGAAAGGGCGGGGGCACATAACTATTCTTTATGTCAGTTATTGTTGCACCACGTTTCCCAAAAACAGTTGTCCAATCGCCAGAACCGTACCATCATTATGAAATTTACGGCGCATTAAATAGCGTGTCCAACCGTCAAAGTCAATAGTCGAGAGCGACCTACATTTACTCAGTCGACCAACCAACATCGAGCTGTGTAAGCTTACACGAAACTTTTCATAACTTCCTGTTCGACAAAATCAACACAGAAAGTTGGGGTTCACTGAATGGAATAAAAGTGACAGGCCAAGCCCAACGAATAAAGCCCAATATTTCGGACGTTACAAAGACAATACCATGGAATGGGTCAGTCCAATTACCACAATACCAAAGGCCCAAGGCACAAAATCAGGTCGACTTCGAATACTCAAGCGACCTCGACCTATCAACACGTATGTCCGTCTACGTCGTTATTTGTAACCGCCACCTACATTCTTGGAGACAGTTACGCTCACAACATCTCCTTGATTTTAGGGATTCACAACAATCTCATAACGTTACTATAAATAACAGACAACATACAACGTTAAAAGGTAATGTGATTTTAGCTATTTGAGTTTACGTCGTTTCCATACAGTTTCTTATAAACTTATAACACGTTATCTCAATCATCACGTCGGATGGTGTTAATCGGAGACCAACCCGGCTAGTCCTTTGTTCGTGGTTTCAGGTCATATCTATTGGATATCAACTTATTGTTGGATTAAAGTTGATCTATATCGTTTCATGCTTCATCACTTTATATAATAAAATAATTAATAAATTGTGACAAAATTCAATGTATATGTGATATTCGCATCCCACTTTTTTTTAAAAAAAATGTGAGGAATCAATATTATATATAGAATGATTATAAACTACTACTGAACATCAAATAAATTATTTATTGGAGATTTGGAGTTTTGAAAGGCTGTGATTGTCACACCATCTTGCTCATGCTTCTCCGATGATATCCTCCCAAAGTCTAGCTCAAATAGAATCATAAATATGTCAAATCTGGTAGAAAAGCCTATTATCCACCTCCCTCGCCAATTCCTAATAAGACTATCAACAATGGTGAACTGAAATGCTAAATGAAATGGTTTTAATCTAGTTGAAATGCTCCAATGGTGGGTTGAAAATGGGGGGGGGGTGAAATGGCTGAATTAAACGTTTAATTGCATATGAAATCATTAAGGGGAACTGCCTCCTTTCAAAATGAAAAAGAATCCTTGTGTCTGATGGTGTCAAAGACATTCATGGGTATCAACACTTTTTTACCAACATTTTCAGACGATATCACTTCACCTTCTAAAACATGATTTCCAAGCCTAGTTATAACCAATCGTGTACCATTGCAAAGACCAATTGAAGAATCAATGTTACGAAGCAACATAACCGGTGTTCCAACTTTCAAAGTTAACATGTGATTGGGAAGCCCAGAAATGGAAATACTATTCATGAACTCAGAGGTATGAAGATCAGATAAAGACTCAATATTTCGATCAGTATGGGAAGCCACATCCGAACTTAAATAAGTTCTAGAATCAAGATCATTCATAGACACCATATAGTCATTAACTGCATTAACAACATCCAATGTAGGTGCCAGGGTTGCTCTTTCTTCAAAATATGATAAATCGTGATGACAACTACTAAACCCATGATATATACTCTCAGACATTGCAATAATAGGATCATCAAATTTCTCAATCAAAAACTGACGTGGGATTTCAATATCAACTATCCCATCATTTGGCTCATTAACTTTTCCATCTCCAATTCTTGCTATCCAATCACCAAATTGCCTTAAAGTCTCAAAATTTGCGCATGAATCTAAACCTTGCAATCTCATATTCTTCGTCAACCTCAATACAACACAATTATTCCAAATATAAGATGAATTGATAGAAGCATGAACAATACCTATTTGACTGCCTTTTGGAATTACGGGAAGTATTTGCCTAAAATCACTACCAAAAACAATTGTCTTCCCACCGAAAACATAATCATTTCTCTTAGGATCAACAACTCTCATTATATCCCTCATACTCCTATCCAAAGCCTCAAAACAATGTTTATGCATCATCGGTGCTTCATCCCAAATAATCAAATGACATTTCATAATTAGTTCAGCTAAAGGGCTGCCTTGAGAAATATTGCAAACAGAATCTTCATTAAGATTAAAGGGAATGGCAAACCTGGAATGAGTTGTTTTTCCACCAGGTAACAATAAAGATGATATACCACTGGAAGCAACATTGAGGACAATATGGCATTCTGAACGTAATCAAGCTGATAGAGTTTTCCAAATATATGTTTTCCCAGTACCTCCATATCCATAAACAAAGAACATCTTTCCAATTTCTTCAAAACATGCATCAAGAATTATATTATAGACTTTTTGTTGATCATCATTCAAATGAAGCAAAAGTTGTTGAAGTTGTAATTGTAATTCATGTCGATCATAACATGTTTCATCATGAATTAAACGATTCGCCTTCATTTGAAAATACTCAGCATCAGGATATGGCAACATTGGGAACTCAAGTAGACTTCTTGATGCCTTAAAAAAATTTCAATTGCAGCAAGTCCAAAATGACGAAGTTGAACTTCAGTTAATATCAAACCTAAATATATAATAAGAAATAAATTATGCATTTAATAAAGGAATATTGTAATAATATTATTTTAAAAACAATGAAGTCGAAATATAAAGTTCAACAAACTAACCTAGATGATTGAGAAGAGATTGTTGCTTATATAATATATCATCACATAAATGACTCCACGATTTATCCCACACATACTCTGGTTTTCTCATAGAACCAGAAATAAGGAGCATTGCAAAAAGAGATCTCATTGAAGCAGTAGACCATTCACTTGCTTCAGTAATACCTTCAATATATTCTTTATCATCATTCAATAAACCTAATTCAAAGCAAGCTTCACGAAACGTATCACATTGACGACCATTAACAAAACGAATTTCACTATAAGTCTTTGCACCACGGACTTTGTTCAATAGGCATCTCAAATAATATATTTCACCGAAACCAGGAGGAACAAAAAAAATTGCCCAACTGAGAACCCTCTTTTTCTAGGAACCCACTCACGTATATCAGATTTCCACACAAACTTTGTTGGAAATTGATAATAAGTTAACTATCTAGCTTCTTCATAATTCTTGTTAGCTTCCATCCAACCCAAAAACATACTTCGAGCAACCAAAACTCTTTGCAGCACAGACTCTATATTATCCATATCTGAGAAAATAACATTATGTTCATTAGGCCAATGAAAACTCAAATGTTCAACTGGAGGGTCTTTATATTGAATTTCAAATCCATAAATTCTCCACGCTGCTTCACATGAAGACACATACCGACAATCATAATACATTTTTATCTCATCAACATTTGATTCTGCATTTTCACCAGTACCCTCTTACAAAAAGTTGTTGTGACTCTATCATTGCCTTTATGTACGTACTTGAATAAATACTTGATAGACCGTGATTGATTGCACCATTCAACATTTATATGTGCACCATACGTCACCAATAAAAACCTATTATGAGGAACAACATGTCTATTATCCAAGCATACCCCATTCTTCATTATTATTCTCCCATTGTCTCTCCTTCGGTATACTGCATTACCATCCTCACCAACTGTCTTGCTTTCTACAATTTTTTTTGGATAATGTTTAGAACATCTTCCATTAATCATACACGAAGAACGTTTCCTTTCTTTGCCACACGGTCCATGAATCATAAAATCTTTTACAACTTTATAATATATAGGGTCAGACTCTTCATCAGGTATCTCTGCTGAGATGATACGATCAATATCATCAGGAGAACGTGTTTTATATTGAGATGCAAGGAACAATAATATGTGTGCATGCGGCAACCCCCTCTTCTGAAACTCGATTGTATAGACAACTGAAATATAAATAAGAAATATTGTATAATTTGTAACATTATTGACGACTAATTAGAACAGAGAGAAATAAATATCAAGAAATAGAACAAAGAGATAAAATGACACATACCTGATTTAACTTCACCGAAAATTTTGTTCTTCCTAATATCCTTTATCATTCCATTAAGTTTTTCTTTAAATATACGACATATAAATCTTCAGCTTTCAGACCATCTTTTTCTACACAACGAACAGTTTCAGGCCACTTTGGATTACGTGTTTCTGTCAAAAACAAATCAGGATATCCAACCCATTTGCAAATAGCCATTGCATCTTGATAGTTCTAAACCATATATCTCGCACCACCCGTAAATGAGGAAGGCAAAATGATTATCTTCCCTAATTTCGCTGCATCACAATCACCAGTCAAAACAACCTCTTGTAATCCTTATACATTTCAAATTTCATATTGTTTCTGATTAAATCTAATATAATTCAAAATATTTTTAAAAAGTTTATATTAAGAAATAATGACAATAAACTAAACATGAAATATTCAATTTAAATATCAATATTAAATAAAATTCAAATTTCAATAATCAAGTATTACATTTATAAATTATGAAAAACATCCTTAAAGACAAATTCAATATGGAGTCCATTTTTAAAGGGTTTAAAAAGAAAAATTATAATTTTATTCAAAAATTTCAATATTGAGCCCATTTATAAAGGGCTTAAAAATATATATTTTAATATAATGAAATTAATTTTAATTTTATTAGGCACATAAAATTTATTCATAAAAAATGAAATTAATTTTTTAACAACTAATAGAAAAGCTTCAAGTAGTGCATCGGTAGATCCTAATGTTCCCATACCATCTGCTCTATCTACAACCACAACCGTTCCCACTGACCCTTAACCTGCTCTCTCAGCCTTCCAATCTTTCCCAAAGAAACTGAGAGGCTGAAAAATTACCCTCAACTGATCAACTGTGGGTCTACCGATGTGGGTCTAAAATAGGTAAAGCTAATATATTGGTCGGGGTAATAATACCAAAGGTTTTGTCGTTCTGCACTACCTTAAAGAATCTTCTAAAGACGTGCATACATGGCTCATACCCGACGAACTTGCACTCCATGGCAAAGAAGACAAGCACCCTCACAGTATTGGAGCCCAAGTGCATGGGAACAACGGCCAAACACTCCAAAAACTCACCGATTAATGGATCGAGAGGAAGTCGTAGCCCGGCCTGAAACTGATCGTAGTAGAAAGCTACCCTAGAGGAGCTCAGACCCCAGTGCATCCAAGACTGAGCTTTCCTTTGCCTCTTCGTGAAATGGGTGAGGTGGAATTCATCTCTGGAGACCTCAAAGAAGTCATGTAGAATTTTGATGCTTGAATCAGCATTCTTCCTCCCAATGGCCGGTTTGGGGGCCATATGCCCTCTTTCATTACGACTTGGAACCACAGTTGAGCAAAATTTGTCCACTATGTTGCCTGAGGAACTCGACGAGGTAGAAATGGTAGATTGCTGAGCTGTCATATCTACAGAAGACATAGAAACAAGGGAATCATACCTAGTAGAAGTATGCTCCAAACTACCTAAGGGCGACCTTGATTCCCCTGGGAAAGCTAATCTTTCTCTAAGAAAGGGAGGTTTGTTGGACTTGATGTAAAAAATTATGAGGTGGTCTATCAATTTGTTGAAGAGACGAAAACGAACAATTCGTAGATCGTCCGCCTCTAAATCCCCCATACTCTCTCCAGCTGGGAACCCTACCTCACCGTAAAATAAACCCCACCTATCTAAGATGGTAATACACTCCTCCCTCGCCAATTCCACCATGGACCTTCTAACCTTTTGTAAACCCTAAGGTTTATGAAGTTATAACCATACCTAACACCTAGTTCGAAGACAAAGGTCCTAGCCATGGCAAAATACAGACAGAAGCTTGAAATTAAACCTAATTACATAGGAATTAAGGGATACCTTGATTGATTTGAAGTAGAAAGAACTCAGAGACAAAGTGGAATGCTCGATTATGCCAGAAAATTAATTACCTTGCTTTTGTTCTTACTGGGGGTTTGAGTACTTGAGGTTTGTAAAGTTTGAAAAGGAAAAGGATTTCACCTTTTATACTCCTCCTTTTCCTTACCTGAATTGGAAAGGGCGGGGGCACATAACTATTCTTTATGTCAGTTATTGTTGCACCACGTTTCCCAAAAACAGTTGTCCAATCGCCAGAACCGTACCATCATTATGAAATTTACGGCGCATTAAATAGCGTGTCCAACCGTCAAAGTCAATAGTCGAGAGCGACCTACATTTACTCAGTCGACCAACCAACATCGAGCTGTGTAAGCTTACACGAAACTTTTCATAACTTCCTGTTCGACAAAATCAACACAGAAAGTTGGGGTTCACTGAATGGAATAAAAGTGACAGGCCAAGCCCAACGAATAAAGCCCAATATTTGGGACGTTACAAAGACAATACCATGGAATGGGTCACCCAATTACCACAATACCAAAGGCCCAAGGCACAAAATCAGGTCGACTTCGAATACTCAAGCGACCTCGACCTATCAACACGTATGTCCGTCTACGTCGTTATTTGTAACCGCCACCTACATTCTTGGAGACAGTTACGCTCACAACATCTCCTTGATTTTAGGGATTCACAACAATCTCATAACATTACTATAAATAACAGACAACATACAACGTTAAAAGGTAATGTGATTTTAGCTATTTGAGATTACGTCGTTTCCATACAGTTTCTTATAAACTTATAACACGTTATCTCAATCATCACGTCGGATGGTGTTAATCGGAGACCAACCCGGCTAGTCCTTTGTTCGTGGTTTCAGGTCATATCTGTTGGATATCAACTTATTGCTGGATTAAAGCTGATCTATATCGTTTCATGCTTCATCACTTTATATAATAAAATAATTAATAAATTGTGACAAAATTCAATGTATATGTGATATTCTCATCCCACTTTTTTTTTTAAAAAAAATGTGAGGAATCAATATTATATATAGAATGATTATAAACTACTACTGAACATCAAATAAATTATTTATTGGAGTTTTGAAAGGCTGTGATTGTCACACCATCTTGCTCATGCTTCTCCGATGATATCCTCCCAAAGTCTAGCTGAAATAGAATCATAAATATGTTAATTCTGGTAGAAAAGCCTATTATCCACCTCCCTCGCCAATTCCTAATAAGACTATCAACAATGGTGAACTGAAATGCTAAATGAAATGGTTTTAATCTGGTTGAAATGCTCCAATGGTGGGTTGAAAATGGGGGGGGGGGTGAAATGGCTGAATTAAACATTTCATTCAGCTGAAAGTTTATATTTTTTTTATTCAACACGTGTCAGCGTTTAATTGGCTGAAACAAGGCGCGTGCGCCTCACGCCCAGGCAAGGCGCGTGAGACGCAGGGGTTTTCATTTTATTTTTTTTGATTTTCCTGGTTGTGCCAAGTGTCAAGCTCTGATAGGTCAGTTGGATTTTCGAAATTTTTTTTATCCCAAATCTTTGAGCTGAATTATCACCTAGTAATTTTTTTTTAATTATTTTTTTCGCCAAAATTCATCTTTTCCCTACAAATTGATATAAGTTTCATTTGATTTGGACACAAAAAAAAACACTCATTTCTCAATTATCCTTTTTCATTTTAGCCTCTATTTTAAAAAAAAAATCATTTTTTCCTATAAATAATGCAATATTTTTTAAATTAAGTGTGAAATTTTTTTTAATTATAAATAATAATAATAATTATTATTATTTTACTAATCATAAAAATAGATAATATAAATAAAATAAAAGTGGTGGGGTATAGAATGATGAGTTTGAGGAAGTTGAAATTTAATTTAAGTTAGCCATTGTAGGAGGTAAATGAAATGGGTAGATGAAATATTAGGGGATGAGAAAATGTATAAAAATTGTTAGATGAAATGGGGAGGGGGAATAAAACCATTGTGGGTAGTCTAATTCCACATGCACCTGCACCCGCAAATTATGATATCCTCCCAAAGTCTAGCTGAACGTGACACTTGGCAATACCAGGAAAAAAAAAAGAAGGAAAACCTATGCGCCTCACGCGCCTTGTCTGGGCGTGAGGCGCACGCGCCACGTCTGGTCCAATCAAAAGGCGACACGTGTCAATAAATTTTTTTTTTTTTCAACTGGTTGAAACTTTTCATTCCCCCATTTCATCCCACCCCATTTCAACTCACCATTGCACCATTTAAATTAACTAAAACCCATTTCATTCCTCTTTTCATTCAACCATTGTTGATAACCTAACAACCATCATTTTTTGAGTTTTGCCCAAACATTCATTGGAGCTTGCCATTGGACACCACATTCTTCCTTTGTTTTTGATATGAACTGCCCCTCACTCGCCTTAACATGATCCTTAATTACTACCCAAGGTCGGAAGAGGTGGTTCTAATGGATCATAAAAAAACTCTAGGATTTTTTATATTTTTTTGTATAAAAACTATGTTGCTACTGTGAACTGAAAAATTTGATTTCATTCTCTTGAAATGCAGTCGTCTGTCTCATTCGTAGCCAATCTTTTAGATCTAAACCGAAAAATAATTCAATTTTTGGATCAAATAACATCTATTTTTAACAGAAGAAAATATCAGTTATACCTTTACTTTTATAATTAAAATAAGTGTTCTATCATTTTAATTTACACATGAGTTGATTAAAATAAGTGTTCTATCATTTTAATTTACACATGAGTTGATTAAAATAAGTAATTTTTTATGTTACTCAAAACAACATATTAAAAAACATACCCTTAGATGGTTGATTAAACTTTCTCTTGCCAACAATAGAAATTGACTTTTTAATCTTCATGTTGCTATTTCATGAATGAATCTCTTGTTGGAATATTTTATGGACTTTACATATACTAGTATAATAAATAAAGTTTTTGGGCACATAGATGTATGTGCACTATAATTAATTGTATATGTCACATTAAATATTAAAGTATTTGGGCCTAATAAAGTGATCTACTAAAGTTGAAGGGGGCCCAAGTCATCTTTTATAAGTATGGGATCTATAATTAATATGTGTAGATACCTAAGGGGCCTAGTTGTTAATTTATAATGGGCTGACTAACATACTAGGTCATTATAAATATAGGATTATGGTCCCCAATTGACCTACCTAGGTTTTATTCTCTTGATTCCCATTATCAATTGAATTCCAAGAACCCTAAGGATCAATTGGAAGGCAATAATCGTTCATCAAGTCTTCATCAAAGGATTCTCAAGATATTGCTATGGATTCAGGTTTGTCTATCGTTCCATAATCTTTGATAACATGAAGCATGATTGTCCTAGAATAAATATTCCGCATCATTCTAGGGTTTATGTATAACTAGTGTAGCACCCGTGCGTTAAACGCACAGATAAAAAATTGTGACAACAAATTTATACAAATAAGGAAAGTGCAAAATATAATTTTTTTTTTACAATGAATATAATTTTTTCCCAAAAAAACAATTACTTAAATTGAAGTGGCTGAATAAAATTAAAGAAAAAATATCATTTTATGTGATTCAGAGGGGTAATTAGTAGCATTATTGTAGTATAAGTAGTGTCTCTTTTTTTTTTTTAAATAAAGAAAATATAAAAAAGTTGATCTAAATAATTCGATAAATCAATAGCTATTGTTATTTCTCCTTAGAATATGCTTAGCAAATTAACTGTCATTTTAGACTTCTGCCCATCTTAGAAATTAAGAATTTATCATGAAGAAATATTCAAAATTGATTGTTTGTAGGTGAAAACAGTTTTATGAATGTGATATTGGGGAGGAGGATAAAAAAGGTGCAAGAGTGTGAAATTGGGTGAAGGTGATCTTTAAAAAGAGAGAAATGAGTAATTAAGAAAATTTGAGGAAGCATTAATCATTAATTAAATTATTGGCTACTTGAAAGAAGCAATTAAAGATCTTCTACATTACTTTGAAATTGGTGCACTTGAAATAGCTAAATTCTAGAATCATCTTTGTTTTGGAGGGAAAATGAGTGCTCTTATGCACTTCCCTCTTTATATAATTATAGATTAATTCCATCATCTCACTCTCTCGATCTGGCCACTAATCTGACATAAACTATTCAGCTTTATTTGATGTTTTGTTGAACTGAAGTAAAATATAATGAATTATCAGTAGTGTCTTCTTATATGAGAGGAAAGTGAAGAGTCTTTCTTACAGCTGAAAAAAAGATCTCATATTTAAACAACTTTAGACAACCTCATTGTATTCCCGTCTGTTCGAATTTCTGATTTGAAATATGTGCACAATGTGTGTTTATGATTTAATGTATCTTATTTGACAGTTGTAATAATTTAGTTGTTTGTAATCCTTAAAAAATGTTATTAAATGAAATTATTTTTGCAGCTTAAGGTATTCTGTTTATGATGGACTTTTTGAATTACCTTATTTTCTGTATAATTATTATAACTGTATAGTTATGTAGGATTTGTTGTAAATTGGACATTATTATTTTCTGTATAATTATTTCTCAGTTTAGTTATTTTCGAGAGTATTTTAATTAGTTACAGTTGCTTGTACATATTCCATTGACCTTTTGAATTACCTTATTTTCTGTATAATTATTATAACTGTATATTTGGATTTGTGGTAAATTGGACATTATTATTTTTTGTATTATTATTTCTCAGTTTACTTATTTTTCAGTTTACTTTATTTACTCAATTTTTGTAGCTTAGCCGACTTTGAAGTTGTAATAATCAAGAGTTTTCAATTTTTGTTTCATTAACATTATTTATTAATTAGTAAATGTAAACAACATGTGCACACACGGATCGATACACTATTACAGTTTATTAATTAGTTTCGGCTAATAATGATTACAGGGGTATTTTGTGGTTAATGACTTTTAAAGTGGGTGTATTTGTAAACTTAGAGTATTGAGGAGTGTATTTAGTTGCTTTTAGGTCCAGGTTCAGGTTATGGCGGGAAAACAGTGGATGTGCTGAAGTGCTTTGCACTTCAACTTTTATTTAGTTATAGATAATATTAGTTAGCTTATATAATAACTATTATAGTTAACTATTACTATTAATAGTATTAGTTAACTATAATAGTTATTATATAAGTTAACTAATAATATTAATTATATTAGTTAACTATAATAGTTACTATATATATATGTTAATTATTACTATTAATAATATTAGTTAATCATAATAGTTAATACTCTCTCCGTCCACTTACATAGTTCACAGTTACTGTTCACGCGTGGATTAAGGAAAAAAATAATGATATAAATGTTGTGAGTGTAAAAGTAAAATATGAGAGAGAATGAGTGGAGGGAATAGTAAATTATAATGGTGTTGTGAGTATTAAAATAATGTAGGAGAGAGAATGAGTGGGGTAGGGTTAATTTTTTAATAATAAAAACTTTCCATTTAGGGCAAAGAAACAAAGTGTGAAGTATGTAATTGGACGACCAAAATAGAAAGTGTGAAGCATGTAAGTGGACGAAGGGAGTATATGTTAACTATTACTATTAATAGTATTAATTAATCATAATAGTTAATATATACTCCCTCCGTCCCATTAGAAATCACTCAGTTACTGTACACGCGTGGATTAAGGAAAAAAATAATGATATAAATATTGTGAGTGTAAAAGTAAAATATGAGAGAGAATGAGTGGAGGGAATAGTAAATTATAATGGTGTTGTGAGTATTAAAATAATGTAGGAGAGAGAATGAGTGGGGTAGGGTTAATTTTTTAATAATAAAAACTTTCCATTTAGGGTAAAGAAACAAAGTGTGAAGTATGTAATTAGACGCCCAAAATAGAAAGTGTGAAGTATGTAAGTGGACGGAGGGAGTATATGTTAACTATTACTATTAATAGTATTAATTAATCATAATAGTTAATATATACTCCCTCCGTCCCATTAGAAATCACTCAGTTACTGTACACGCGTGAATTAAGGAAAAAAATAATGATATAAATGTTGTGAGTGTAAAAGTAAAATAGGAGAGAGAATGAGTGAAGGGAATAGTAAATTATAATGGTGTTGTGAGTATTAAAATAATGTAGGAGAGAGAATAGGTGGAGGGAATAGTAAAGATTCATTGCCATTTTAGGAAGTGTGTGATTTATAGCGGGACGCCCAAAGAAGAAAGTGTGTGATTTATAGCAGGACGGAGGAAGTATATGTTAACATTACTATTAATAGTATTAGTTAATCATAATAACTACTATATATGTTAACTATCACTAATACTATTGTTAGTTAATTATAATTGTTATTATATAGATTAACCATTACTATTAGTACTATTATTAGTTAATTATAATAGTGACTATATATGTTAACTATTATTATTAATAGTATTAGTTTATTATAATAATAACTATTATTAGTAAATATTATCATTTAGTTTAATATAAGCTAATATTATTAGTTAAATATAACAATTACTATATATGGTGACTCTTAAACTTACTATTTAAGAAGTAGATATCATTATAGTAAAATATAATTAGAAATATTAATTTTTAATATATTAGAATATCTCAGATAATGCTTCAATATTAGTTACTAATATACTCCATATTTGGTAAATATTAGATGTTAAACTTACTATATTAGATCAATATTCTCATATAACTTTCTATTTAAGATGATGATTACTATATTAATTAACCATATCTAGAAAAAATATTTTTTAAAACATAATCAAAATATTATTCTACTAATACATTAAATGTAAATAATGGTTTCCGCTAATTATATTTACTAATCATAATATATGTATGTATGTAGTATAAAATCATTAATATCAAAGATATCTAATATTATTAATTCAATCATCTATTAAATTAGAAGTTAACTAATAACAACAACAATAATTCATTATTATTATTCAAATTTCAATTGTCATAATAAGTAAAAACTATAAACAACAAAAGTTACATTAAAAAAATTCTCCTGAATTTATAAATGTAAATATTTTGATTGATATAAAATAGATTTAAATCACCAAAAAAATGATATGCTACTTTATCAAATAAAACATAAAATTATAAGCAAAATACAAAAAAATTGGCAAATTAATTTTTCGTGCGGAGCACGGGCTATCCACTAGTATAGATTGAAATTCGCCCATTCAACATTTCATTCAGCTCATCTTTCATCTTTCCAACTATTATGTTTATCACCCTCATTAAGTTTTCCAAAAATTGCTCATTTTTTTCCACCAAAACAAAATTATATTAATGATAAATGAATAATTTCAAAATAATAAATATTAGTTATTAATCAAAGAAAAAAGGTAAAAAAATTAATAGAATAAATTATCTAATTTTTTATATGGCTATCATAGAATAAAAACAATTATATCATTACCAAAAAAATTATAACTACTTAAAACTTTAATATATTTCTTCATCAATCAATATCTCCTTTTTTTTTTTTAACAGCATTATTCCTGTTTTAAAATAAAATTAATCATAAAATTAAAAGTTTTTATTTTTGCCTTAATCTTGTTGAATAATAAAATTAAAAGTTTTTAAACGATTAAATTGGATAATAAATACTTCCTCCGTCCCCGCAGAAGCGTCACCATTTTTAGCTCGGCACGCAAATTAAGAAAATAGGTGGGAAGAAAAAATGTTGTGAGTGTAATTTGAAAATAGGAGAGAGATTTAGTGGAGGAAATAGTGAATTTAAAAAGTGTTGTGAGTGTAGAGGAGAGAGAATTAGTGGAGGGAATAGTGGATGTGATAATAGAATATTAATAAAACATTTCCTTTTTAGGAAAGGTGACGCTTCAAATGAGACGCCATTTTAGGTAAAAAGTGATACTTCTAGCGGGACGGAGGGAGTAGTTGTTTGGGAAACTAACTCCATTTCCAAAACAAAAGGAATTCGTCTACAAATTTGCTGATCTCTATTCTATTCGAGTAGGTCTGCTGAGAAACGCGTTTCTCCATAACTATAGAGAAACGCGTTTTTAATAGCCAGAAGCTATACGTTTGATAACCAGAAGAAAATTTCTGGATATCAGTCTCAAAGGGTTCTGGATATCCAGAAGCTTTGGAACGGATATCCAGAAGCCTTTGGGCGGATATCCAGAAAAAATAGATTTGAAGCCAAATCCAAGGCCAAGATCAGAAATTGCTTATTGAAGGTTTCTGGATATCCAGAAACCTTCAAATGTATATCCAGAAACCAACAAATGAATATCCAGAAACATTTTGAAAGTTTCTGGATATCATTTTGAAGGTTTCTGGATATCACTTTCATAAGCTTCTGGATATCCTTTCAAAGGGTTCTGGATATCCAGAACCTTTGAGACTGATATCCAGAAGTAACCATGAGACAAGGTCATGGCCAATACAAAAAGTTTCTGGATATCCTTTCAAAAGGTTCTGGATGCCCGTAACCCGTTTCTCCATAACTTATGGAGAAACGCGTTTCTCCCTAGATTTTACGATTCTATTCGTCCCGTTAAAAATAAAATTATGTGACACACACATGATCCTTAAGGAAAATTTTAGTCAATTACAAGAAAAAAAATTGCTCTCTAGCATCAAAATGGTTTTTTTTTAATTAAGTTTTATTAGTTTACAATAATTGTTGTTTTGTCCTAAAAAAGCAACATGATTCGATTCATCTTCTTGTTTTATAGTTGGAATTAGGGATGGTCAAATCGGATCGGAATCGAATCAGAACCGAAAAATTGGATCAGAATCGGATCGAAAAAGTCCGAAACCGTCATGAATCACCACGAAAACGGAACCGGGGTAACCGGAACCGATTTGGATAAGGCCGGTTAACGGTCACATAAATGGTGAACCGGACCCGAACCGGAACCGTGAATCGAACGAAAATTCCTTGTTTTTCAAGGAACCGGACCGGAACCGAACCGGAAAAGCCCGGAACCGGAGCAAACCGGGAAGAAAATCGGAACCGGAGTAACCGGAACCGTGACTAGGTGGGCCGGTTAAGGGTCACCCTTTTGCCAAACCGAAACCGACGGTTTTCAAACCGGAACCGGTTCCGGAACCGGTTTGGCCATCCCTAACTGGAACATGGCAATTTTTTTTTGTTGTCTATCTATAACTAAATAAAAGCTGAAGTGCAAAGCATTTCAGCACACCCACTTTTTCCCGCTCAAATAAGCATCTAGACTGAATATAGACTAGGGGTTCGTCTGGTGCACAGTTTTATAAACGGAGATTTTTTAAAACGGGGCTTTTTTTGGACGCTATAATTTTGAGCGGCCAAAATATCCCCAACTTTTTAAAATTCAACCGTCTAAAACTCTTGACTAACACGCTTAATAAAAAAAAACTAAATTTTTTTTTATCTCTATTTTAACAAAAATGCTCAACAAGACGGGGCCTAGATTCATTGCCCATAATATTAATTACTTGAATACACCCCTTTCACTTCACTGTTTTCTAAATCCCAAAATTACTCTAGCGCTTACAAGAGAAGACGTCGTTTTATATTCCATAATAACTGAGATTTCTCTTCTCAATCTCTCTCTCCTCTCTTCGGGCGCACTCCCCCCTTTAATCAATCTGACCCCAGCCCCCCCTCTCTCTCTCTCTCCTTCCACGGTCAGACGGTCTCTTCTTCTCCGGCCGACTCTCTCCTTCCACGGTCTCTTCTTCTCGCTCTCTCTACTCCCTCTGCTACAAACCCAATAAATTCTAGAGGATTGCGGTTAAATTGGTTTCTACTTTTCCTTTATCAGGTCACAGCATCATCTTGGTTAAATGATCTGCGTGATCAAGTGTAGCACTACAGTGCTGTTGCGAAAAAGGTGAAGAAAGATGATGGGGATGCTGATTCGAAGGTACCCGTTGCGAAGAAGAGTGTTAGTAAGGTGAAGAAAGAAGAAACTGACAATGTGGATAAGGTGCTCGATAAAATTCCCCAACTAGGTTTTCTTATTTATTTATTTATTTATTTATTTATTTATTTATTTATTTATTTTTCTGTGATTATGTTCCTCAATTGCATTTACAGTTTTGGAGTGATTTTGGCTCTTGGTGTTAGAGTGTTAGGTAGCACGTACAAGCCTTGTAGTTATTATTGGTGTTCCCGTTGCTTAAAGTTTGAACTAATTTGTTGGATATGGTCCTAAATGTAGCATTAGTGTAATATCATAACTGTTCAAAAAATAGTTTGTCATCAAAATTCCAAAATTTGGGCTTTACATTAGTGTGTGTGTGTGTGTGTGTAGAAGTATGAGGTTTGTTTGGGAAAATATTTGAATAATCCCTGTTTCTGTATTTTGGATTTGCAAAGAGATCCATTAAGGATTTTCTAGGTTTTCTTATTTATTTATTTATTTATTTATTTTTCTGTGATTATGTTCCTCAATTGCATTTACAGTTTTGGAGTGATTTTGGCTCTTGGTGTTGAGTGTTAGGTAGCAAGTACAAGCCTTGTAGTTATTATTGGTGTTCCCGTTGCTTAAAGTTTGAACTAATTTGCTGGATATGGTCCTAAATGTAGCATTAGTGTAATATCATAACTGTTCAAAAAATAGTTTGTCATCAAAATTCCAAAATTTGGGCTTTACATTAGTGTGTGTGTGTGTGTGTGTAGATGTATGAGGTTTGTTTGGGAAAATATTTGAATAATCCCTGTTTACGTATTTAGGATTTGCAGAGAGATCCATTAAGGATTTTCTATGAATCCTTGTATAAACAAGTTCCTGAAAGTGAAATGGCTTCCTTTTGGTAAGAACTTATCTCCCTTCGAACTTATATGCGGTGTTAACGTAAATACAATGGCCTTGAATGTCATCATGTCCATCTCTGTTCTTTGTTTAGGGCAATGACTTCTCCTACGATTAGTGAAAAATTGGTTTTGGGAGCGTATAAATTAAGTTTATTAATCATACAAAATTGTTCTTGAATCATATCTGATCTTAGGGCTTCATTTGGGGGTTTGTGAGTGTGTGTGTGTGTGTGTGTGTTTGTTTGTTTGTTTGTGGGGTTTGGGAGGGTGTTTGATTTGAGCTTTAATTCAATTTTGTCGTGAGGCCTTTTGTTTCTTTGATTAAGTCATGATTTTATTCTTGGGATAGGTTACGTGGAACCCTTAAATTGAAAAAGAAAAGTGATTTGAAACAGATCCTGGAAAAACTATGAGAGATGCCATGATAAAGTAATTCATCCATAATCATTGTTGTTATAGATAAATACGCTGATATGTTTAAGATTAGTGTCGTGTTCATTTTGAATTGATGATTTATGCAGCTTTTATGCCAAAAATTAAGACCAGTCGAACGGTTCAGCTACAGAGCCTTTGCGATTTTAGTGAAGGGCAATCTAGATAGGTGGGTTTTGCGATGCCCTTTATCTCAGCTCACTTATGATCTCAGCTCACTTATGATCTAATTTACGTGTTATTTAATTTGTTTCTTTGAATTTAACTTTCAGATCTTGTGTATCAAACCACAAACATTACCCCACAAACCGAGGACCATTGGAGTCAATGGCACTTCGTTGGCAACTTCTTCCGGTGCTAAATCTCGCAAAGAAGAACGAAAGATGTGTGTAGAGGTTTTGGAGAGATTTTGTTGTCTTTGTGCTCATTTATGAGTTTTTGAATATGGTTTGAGCTGACTCCTTTACTTTGCTTCCAATGAAAAAGATGTATGTTCGGGAACAAGCAGCCCCGTTTGTCTCAATGGCAGAAATGATGCAAAAGTTCCTGTCCAACAAAGGGGGATGAATCTGCCTTCTATAAACAGCTCACATTCACATGTAAATAATGTGACCTATCTATATATATATATACTCCCTCCGTCCCACTATAGTTGACACCCAAGGAGTGGGCACGGGAACTAAGAAGAAACAATTAAATAAAGAAAATGTGTGGTAGAAAATGAAGAGAGAGAATGAGTGGGGTAAATAGTAGTGTTGGTTGAATAAATTGAGGTGTGGAAAATGAAGAGAGAGAATTAGTGGTGGGGTCCATCTAATATAAAAATATAAAAACTAGGTTATTTTTGGAAGGTGTCAAGTGAAGTGGGACGGCCCAAAATGGAAAGAAGTGTCAAGTATAGTGGGACGGAGGGAGTATATATTTTTTTTTGTAAAAATGCGTTGTTTTTCATTAACTATAATGTTTTATACAATTTTCTTTTTCAGGCTGATGCTGCAACAATTATCAAAAGGAAGCCTAAACTTACACTGACCAGGCCCAAGGAGCCTGATTTTGAGACTGCTCAGAGGGTTCGTTCAGTTAAGATCAAGAGTTCAGCTGAGCTTGAAGAAGAGATGATGGCCAAAATCCCCAAGTTTAAGGCTCGTCCAGTGAACAAAAAGGTACTTCCATTTTTGTGTTTTTCTTTGTGCTCATTTATGAGTTTTTGAATATGGTTTGAGCTGACTCCTTTACTTTGCTTCCAATGAAAAAGATGTATGTTCGGGAACAAGCAGCCCCGTTTGTCTCAATGGCAGAAATGATGCAAAAGTTCATGTCCAACAAAGGGGGATGAATCTGCCTTCTATAAACAACTCACATTCACATGTAAATAATGTGACCTATCTATATATATTTATTTATTTTTTGTAAAAATGCGTTGTTTTTCATTAACTATAATGTTTTATACAATTTTCTTTTTCAGGCTGATGCTGCAACAATTATCAAAAGGAAGCCTAAACTTGCACTGACCAGGCCCAAGGAGCCTGATTTTGAGACTGCTCAGAGGGTTCGTTCAGTTAAGATCAAGAGTTCAGCTGAGCTTGAAGAAGAGATGATGGCCAAAATCCCCAAGTTTAAGGCT
Organism: Adenophora triphylla var. japonica; assembly: GCA_022495995.1. Classification (NCBI taxonomy): domain Eukaryota; kingdom Viridiplantae; phylum Streptophyta; class Magnoliopsida; order Asterales; family Campanulaceae; genus Adenophora; species Adenophora triphylla. The sequence continues at coordinate 442,119 of JAFEMH010000353.1, forward strand.
CGTCCAGTGAACAAAAAGGTACTTCCATTTTTGTGTTTTTCTTGTCCCGAGTTTCCTTAATAAACCTGCTAATACATGAGACATTAACTAATTGTAGATGGTCTGGCTGGCGAAAAGGTTTGCATTTTTTTTTTTTGTACATAGTACATTCAATGACTTACACATTGCTGCACAGTATACTTGTCATATTCAGCTGACACTGTTTTTATTTGCAATGTAAATTCGTGTTACTTGAAATATAATTCCTTTTATACCCTTGTATGTGGGGTTTTTCATTCCTTCAAAGTCCTTCCCTTTTTATCAATTTTATATATTCCCTCCAAAACGGTTTCATCTACACAGAAAAAGAAAACACCTGATTCAAAAGTTGCATCAAAGCCAACAAAGAAGCGGAATGCTGATGATGATTCATCAGAGGCTGATTCAGATGATGACTTTGTTATATCAAAGTCTTTCCCTTTTTATCAATTTTATATATTCCCTCCAAAACGGTTTCATCTACACAGAAAAAGAAAACACCTGATTCAAAAGTTGCATCAAAGCCAACAAAGAAGCGGAATGCTGATGATGATTCATCAGAGGCTGATTCAGGTGATGACTTTGTTATATCTAAGGCCAAGAAACAAAAGGTATGGTTTAGGTTTATAATCATCGGCAATTTTCTCACCTAATTTGCTGCAAGTTATCGTCAGAAAAAGACTTGATTATGTTCTTAAACTCTGATATTCTGACAAATTCGTTCTGATCTGACAAGTCTAATTCTATTTCTGACATCTTATCCCATTTTGTGATTAACAAGTCTCTTTAATTATTTTTTATTAATTCACTTCTTTATGGGATTTAAAATGAATCAAATAGACGTACTTATTGCAGTGCTATCTTCTCTTGAAACATGGACATTTTAGATGTGGATGATGTGATTTGGGGCTCATAAGTTTAATTTTATAGTAAAATGAGTTATATTTATAAGAATACGAGTTACATTTTTTATTTTTTTTTTCCTTTTTCTTTTTAAAAGAAGGGGATCAACACATTTCACCGCTCCCCCCTTGATGCACTTCACAGAGGCGCCTAGCTATGCTAGGGAGGGCAATGTCATTCCCTCTAACCACTGGTGGGGGAATCGAACCCATGACCTCCAGGTTGGTGTGTACATAGATTGGAGTATGAGTTACATACTCCTTCCGTTCCACTTCACTTGACATCAAATAATTTGGCACAAGAATCAAGTGAAAGAAAGTAAAGTAGTACAGAAAATTAGTGGAAGGACGCCTATAACAATTTTTAGATTTTCATTAGTATAGATAAATTTACATAACTTTATCGGTCAAAGTTCAATTAAAATTATCTTTACAAAAATGGGATTATCTTTATGGGACAGAGGTATTATTAACTAATAAGGATGTTGATGGCCTTGAGAAATTCACCCATAACAACAGGAAGATAGTTTGAAACTCCCTTATGATTATCCTAGATTTTAAATGCGGTTTTACTAAATGTATGTTGTGTGAATTACACTCCAAACTTGAATTACTCTTCAAACTGTTTTTTCCTTTTCACAATACAAAAAAAAAAAAAAACGTTAGTCCCAAAATAATTTGGGATCAACTAACATTACCCCAAAATAAATAAATAAATAAATTAATACGGAGTACAATATAACCATCTCTTGGCATTTCATCACTGTCTCTAATATATTTTTGATGTCAGGAGGTATGAGCCTTACCTTTGGGAGAATGAAAGGTAGTCTTACTTATGGCATGTTGTCTCTAATATATTTCTGAAGTTATAACAACTAATGTTGTGTACAAAAATGTATTAAAAATTTGTAATATTATTTCATTAACATTATTATCAATTTATGGAAAATCATTGTCTTAACAATTATTATTTTATCTTTATGTATAGATTTTATACATGGGTAATTTCTTATAATTTTAATTTTCTTTGAAATAGTTTTTTATCCGTGCGTTTAACGCACGGGTATAGCACTAGTTACTAAATAACAAGCGAAGTCACTTTGGCACAATCCTTTTCCCGCCTACATTTGGAACATTCCAGAATGCTCATCGTCGCCTTACCTTGGCCGCCCCCACCTCTCTCTCTCTCTCCTTCGGGCATGACTCCCTCTCTTCTCAAGGCATCACTTCCTCTTCCCAAAAACATCCCCGTCTCAAGGCATCGCTCCCTACTCATCTTCTCTCGCTCATTTAACCCACAAACGCAGATCGCCATTTCCAAGCTAAAACCTAGATCTCCCTACAATGGCGAAACGATTGATCCCATCTCTTAACCGTGTTTTGATTGAGAAGATCGTCGCCCCATAAAAAACATCCACCGGAATCCTTCTCCCGGAGAAATCTTCCAAGTTGAACTCTGGGAAAGTTGTGGCTGTTGGCCTGAAATTTTTGATAAATCGGGGAACAAGATTCCTGTGGATGTGAAGGAAGGTGATACGGTGCTTTTGCCTGATTACGGCGGTACCCAAGTCAAGCTTGGTGACAAAGAGTATCACCTATTCAGGGATGAAGACATTTTTGGAACTTTGCAAGGCATCGCTCCCTCTTCCCCAAAAATATCCGGCCCTCTTCTACAACAACAAAGTCGTCGTCACCTCCCCTTATCTCGTCTGCCATGGTTGTTTTTGCCTCTCTCTCTTCTTCCCGCAGCAGCCGTAAGCAGGTATGCCTTCTCTCCCATGCGACCGCTCTCTCTCTCTCTCTCTACAATTATTTGCACCCATTAACGACATTTTTATAACTTTCAATCTCTTTGTATTTAATGGAACTAAGAAACCAATGAAGAAATCATGGTAGATTACTTTTTATTCAGTGCCAAAGGCTACCCATGACATGTTTGATGAAATGCCCCACAGAGATTTCGATTTAAGTTGACGTAAATTGTATGTGTATTTACTGTATTCTTATTTAGCTCTATTTTTGCTCTATTGTTGGGTTGTTCGATGGAGTATTTATCTCAGTTTATCATTGGATCAGTGTTTGAGAAATGTAAATGTTTGCTTGATAAAATCACTGTCAGTTGGAGAAACAGTTATGTTCATCTGTTCTAACCAAAGAGTGCATTTTGATTTTTTTTTTTTGTTAACTTGATTCATTTCTGACCAATGTTTTGCATATTTTAAGTTATGAATTACTTCCAGAAGTGTTAGATCTTTATTGCACTAGGCACTTAATTTGTCTTACAATGAGCTGCAGAAACTTCATAAGCAATTTGTGATCGTAGGGGTTCTGTCAGAGGCTGAATTTTGGGCCACTAGAAAGGTAAGCGAATGTGAAAACTTTATTTTCTACATTCCATTAAAAGTAGAGTGTTAGCTATCTAGGAAACCTAATCCTTTGTTGGTGATCAATTTATTTTTGAAAAACATGTAACAGAACATTTTCATTTATCCATCAAGTGCAGAAGTTGCTGGGTGACTGCCGGCAGAAAGCCAAAACAACGCATAGGGTTAAAAAGTGACATGATTTTTAATGTCAAACAATCATCAGATGGTCAGTACTATATGAATCTCTCTCTCTTCAGTCTACACACATATACATCCCTTAGAAGTGGAAATATTCCAGCTCTAAATTTGAAGATCCATTGGTAACAATAATTTTTGTAACTTTTTTTTCGTTGGTATTTTATTTTTTTCACAGCTTATTTGCTTAAAGAGTGTTTATTGACCGATTTGTTGTGACAATGATTTTTCATGTTGATTGCAGATAAACACTTGTAATGGGGAAGCCGATGCTGGCAAGCCAGAAAAGGTAGGCAAGGCGAAGGCTAAGGCAGTTGAGAAAATTGACAATGGGGTTGAAGATGAAGACGACGACTTAGAATTGGACTTGGAGGATTTCAATGTGGATGAAGATGACGAAGAGGAGAGTGAAAATGAGGGAGAGGAGGATGAAGAAGATAGGGAAAAGGAGGCGGGCGACCATGTCGGTGTTGAAGATACATTTTTGAAGATAAATGAATTAGAGGAGTATTTAGTGGATGATGAAGCTAGAGAGTATGGCACAACAAAGAAAAAGACTGTCAGAAGAGTGGAAAATGAGGATGAAGAAGATGATGAAGAGGATGACGAAGATGATGAGGTGAGGATATGCATTTTGCGTTTATGTATTTGTCACAATGGCTGGGTTATTTGATTTTATTTATATTTAAGTACAAAATAGATGGTTATCCTTTTTGTAATTTGGTTGATTTTATTGGTAAAAAGATGGTCTTGCACTTATTTTAGCAATTGAACTTGCTTTTGTTGTTTGGGCTCGAGGAGGATGATGAAGAAGCTGAGGAAGATGTCAGGTGCTGTTTTCTTTCTTTCTTATTCCTTACTTTACTTCAAGTAGTAGTTATGTCAATGTGAGTTGCTTTCTTCAATCAACACTAATGCTTTTCCAGGATGGAAAATTGCAGAGTAGGTTATTGTTGTTAATTTCAGATCGGTATTGGGAGGATCTAAGGAACAATAATGCATTTGTCTACTGTTTATCCTTTCCTTGTCTTAAAGATAGTTGAGCATCTTGATGTTATACGAAACCACCGTAAAGTTAACCAAAGATTTCTCGGTCCATCTCCCCGAACTTCCCAGTTTATAGTAATCTAGCAGCACAGCAGCAATTTCTCAACATATCTTTTTTAAAAATACACCTTTATTTGATGCATTTACTTGTAAATGTTTTATAAGGGCCTTATTGTACTTGTGTAGATATGAGGACTTCTTTGGTGATAAGAAGGGAACACCTTAATATGGTGCTAGAAAAGAAAGTGATAAAAAAACTGATAAGAAGAAAAGACCTAAATGGATTCAGGAAGTTCATGATTTAGATGTCGCTGATGAAAAGGATGATGAGATGACTGATAAGAAGAGAAAGTCTAAACTGATTGAGGAATCTGATGGTTCGGACTCCGGAGATGAAGAGGATGATGAGATGGATGCTGATAATCAGGTAATGTGATGCTTCTAATATCTATGCATATTATGCACTATTTATACTGGTATTTTTAGTTAACATATTGAAGCTTGCTTGTTTTCTACTTCTGCAGAAGAATGAACCTCTTTCAACCCACGAGAAGAATCTTCAGAAACAACGTTCCAAAATAGAGGAAATGGAGAAGACAAACATGGAACCAAAAACGTGGACCATGCAGGGGGAGGTAACAGTTCTTATCTCTAATTATACTACTAGATAATACGTTCTTCTAATCCCCCCGAATGTTCTTGGATTTTGGATTGAAACAATGTTGAAAATACAAATTAAAAAGTTAAATAATTGGATCTGGTAATAGATAACTGCTGCTAAAAGGCCAAAGGATAGTGCATTAGAGGTTGTTCTTGATTATCAACGCAATGTGAAAGCAGCACCTGTGATTACGGAGGAAGTTACTGAATCCCTTGAAGATCTGATTCAGAAACGAATTTCTGAGGTAACCATTTTCTCCTTTTAAAATTAAGTTTCCCTATTTGAAAGTGAAATACTGAATTTCATGTTTTTATGATTTATCTTATCGCTTCGACTCCGCTGAATTATCATTTTACAAGGTTTATCCTGTTGTTTATAACACTAATCTTTGAATCAACTTGAGATTCGCTGATGCAGTTAGCTTCTGTATCGTGCGGAAATGTTACGTACCATGCCTCGATGCACTTCTTCCATCTATTAAAGATTTTGATGGGGTTTGATCATGAACTCTTTCAAGACGTGTTCTGAAGTTTAAAGGGATTTCGAAAGTTACTTGGTGAACTTGTTATATGTTTACAGAAATCAAACTTTTTGAAGTATTTGCAGTAGCAAACACATAAATGCCTTAATGATCAAATTATGTGTTTGCATGTAGAACTCAAGACTTTCATGATAGTTATTAATATTATGTGGTTTCCTTGAGCATAGTTATTTATTCAAAATTAAATTTTAGATAGACATGTATAGACTCTTACATATTCTTTTTGTTCCCTTTATTCAATTAACAATTTTTTTACATAAAAATAAATAAATATATTGTATGTACTAGCTATTTTTATTTAAAAATTGTCTATAACAAAATCTATAACTATATAATGAGGCAAGTGCAAAAACAATTTTCCCGCTCAAATTAAGGGCAAAATTGTCATTTTCTTTGATGTAAATCTTGCAAATAAAATGGGTAAAAATGCAATCCCACTTTAATATTCTCATTATATGGAGAACAGCTAATAGCTTACCTGATGATAAGCCTGCTAAGTCAGCGCCTTTTCATATTCCCACTCTTCTTCTCGAACGCTCTCTCCACTCCCTTTCTGTTCCGTGTTATTGCAACAAAACCAAAAGCCCCTATTCACCAAAACATCCCTTACCTCTACTACAAACTTCGCATGTCGCCTCCCCTCTCTCTTCTGCCATGGCTGTTGCCCCCCTCTTCTTCTATTGTCGGCGCCGTTCTCTCTAATCTCTCCAAAAAGCGATCGAGACAGATTTCAAAAGTTGCAGGGCGAAGATCGATTCTAGGTTAATTTAGAAAAATCGTTTTTGCTCCAATGAAGTTCTTGCTAAGTCTCGCCATCCAATCTCGGTAAAGTTTCATCTTTTTTCCACAATTTAAAGCAATTCGTCTTCAATCTCTATGTTAAATATAATTGGGTTTCTTGTAAACAGGACTCTGAGTATGTATTTGGAATTGATCTTTGGGTGTTTGTTCATGAAGGAGGAAAAAGATTGTGCCAGAAAGTTTGATGAAAGCTCTGATGAGGCCTGGAGGTGGTGACACTAGGCGTGCTGATGGTGATCAGGTAGAATTCTAAGTTTGTTCTGCTTTAGCTATATACATCGGGCATATTTATGCTTTAATTGAAGGCTTTTTTGTACCATTCTTGATTGTCATGGTTACATGAACTAATGAAATTCCCACTGATGAAAGCTCATTCATAGTAGGTGCATAGTGATTGCTCAAAAAGCAAAGAATAAATTTTTTATTTAACACATTTCTCTATGAACCGTAAAAGCAAACATGGCCTAACTTAGCAGCATTTTCCAAATAGCAAGTTTGGGTATTTTAAGTGATTCCGGAGTATACTAAACTTGTCTCAAGAAATAAAATACAAGCACATTGTGATCAGTTTTGTAAGTGGATTAATTTTATTCAAGAAGTTTCTTATATTCTGCAGGTCATATATCATTGCACTATCCGTACGCTGGATGGGGTAGTTGTCGAGTCTACTCGGTCAGAATTTGGTGGTGAGCTCTTTGTTTCACTTGCAAGCTTATATCATTTTACTACTGAAAAACTGTTAATTAGCTGAGAGAACATGCCTTTTGTTTGTCAGGCTGTTAACATTAAACATGTTTCTTGTCATTGTAAATAGAAAACTCCTATATATTTACATACTCGTATTTACTTTGCATGTTGTTTTAGGGAATACAAGATTTATGTTGTACTCCTAGAACACATGAGCCTTTTTTCATCTAAAACCCATGCACCAGTTAAAGTATTTCTCAAGAGGGATAGAAACATAAGAAATCATGCATTTTGAACATGTTATGTTGTAAATTTTGATTGACCCATTAGACTTGTGCCAGACTTGTGCTGAATCTTTTTATTGCCTTCACTTAATGTCATGTAGGTTAGCAAGCATCCAAGTTTAGCATTAAAAGTTTGAAGAGGTCCTTTGTTGATAGCTAGATAGCTGAGTTCTGGCTTTATGATCCTTGCTCATTGACATTTTAAAACATGTTTCAACCTTTATCTTCCATTGAAAAGTTACTGGATTAAATGGGTTTTGCATTTGTTAATATTACTACATACTTGTTGGTCTTAAAGAACCTGATAAGTCTTTATCAGTAATGAACATATGTGTAAATATAGTGATCTACTCTTTTTAGGCACTTAAAATATTGTTTTTATTTTGTATGCATCTTGATAATGGTCACATTTTATGGTTTCTCTTATTTCAGCTTTAAGATGAAGCCCGAAATGCACTATGGTGAGGATGATTGTCCTGTTCCTGTTACTGATAGCTTCCCAAAGGATGCAGAACTTCATTTTGAGATTGAGCTGATAGATTTTCACAAAGTGAAGGCAAGAGCTACCATTATCTTCAGTGATGCATTGTACCGCTTGCATCTCATTTTTTCATTTTCATTGCAGAGGCTCTTTTGGACAGAGCATTGAGTAAAAAATTGTAGAATGATCAAGAAATCTTTTTTGCTAGAAGATTACAACTGCTCCTCAACAAGAGCAGAACTCCATCTATCCTGGGCTTAATTAGCCTGTTATATTTTTCTTTTATGGACTAAGCTTTTGGGATTTTGGAAACATGCTAGGAGAAAAGGTTAATCAAAGCAGCTTATTGGATTAATGGTAACTGATCAAAAGTTGGGTATGGTGTGGTGACCTGGCCATATGAAAGCTTCTTAAGCCAAAAACCTTGTCAATATTAGAACCATCATCCTAAAAGCACACGTCAATGCACACAAGAAAAGGAAATACAAGTAATAAGAAGAGACATCATGTTTTGAGATGTTTGTCACCATCTTGCTACGAGCTCATTTACGAAAGTGATCCAGTGAGGAACATCCTAATTAGTCCTTTCTTTGTTATTTATATTTTGGTTCTTCTTAGATTTTATCACATTATATATACTCACAAGTTATTATCATTGTTGTTTGGCCTTTTCAGCCGGAAGAAGGAGAGAAGGACTATGTTAGAAGTCAAGAGTACAAGTATTGTATGCACAGGTTAGACCTCATGAGTTGAATGGTTAAAATAATATTGTCTTTGTTGTTTACGTTGTATTTTTGTTGGGGGACTTATAGATGAATCAATTCAAGGGACAATAATATATTCAATTTTTGATGGGGTAATAATATTTCAAAAAAAAAAAAAAAGTATGCATTTGCCCGTGTACCATATTAAACATATCTATGTAAAGTTTTTATTTCTGTTTTCTTTTAAAATATAATGTGATTCAATATGTTTATTTGGTTTTTGATTCTCTTCGTTCGTAAAGAACAAAGATATACTCCCTCCGTCCCTGCCGAGTGGATACTTATTTCCTTTTTGGTCTGTCACAGCCCAATGGAGAGTGCTCAAAATGGAAGGGAATCTTTACTATTTTCCCGCTCATTCTCTCTCCTATTTTACTTTTACACTCACAACCCCAATCAAATCGCTATTTCTCCAACTCATTCTCTCTCCTATTTAATTTTTCATACTCACAACATTTCATTCCATTTTTTATCTCTTACTTTTCCTTAATCTGTGTGCCCAAATTTTTGGTATCCACTCGGCTGGGACGGAGGGAGTATGTATATTGTAATCGTTGTATAATATTGCTATTTTTTTCACATGTTCTTGCAAGCTGTACATAACTCACTGAGTTATACAATATAATTATGAAGAGGCTCCCAAATTAGAGACTGTCAACTACTTATTGAGTTACAAAATATAATATAACTATAAAAAGACTCTCAACTGCCTTTAAAATTATTTTTCTTATATTAACTTTTTTTGTTGTACAAATTTTTTGTGAAAGTTTTATGTCGTGCGTTTAACGCACGGGTGTTGGACTAGTTTATTATAATGTGTTATATTGGTATGATTCTAATTGTTTTGAAGCATATTTGGGCCACATTTTTTATATTGACTTTGTCCAAAAGTATCTAATTCATACTCCCTCCGTCCCAGCGGAGTGTGCACTTTTGGTCAACTTTGACCAACTTTGACCAATAATTTAAAAAAATAATAATGTTCCTAATAAAAATCCAAAAAATGTTATTGTTAATATTATTAAGTGTGATATAATAACAAATTTTTAAATTTTTATTAGGATCATTATTATTTATTTAAATTATTGGTCAAAGTTGGTCAAAGCTTCGACTAAAGTGCACACTACCGAGACGAGGGAGTATATTACAATACCGAAAATAATTTTTCGGAACATAATATAACAACAGGTGAAAGTCAAAATAATCGTTGCCTTTCCTCTCCTCAACCATTATTGGATTTATTTAATGGTACGATAATCTTTATTTTCCTTTACATTTTATTTTAAATGTTTCATTGATAAATTTAAGATGGTTATTTATTCAGGGAATATTCTTGAGACAAGCAATAATAGAAAACTTTATCAATTTCCATCATGAAACAACAAATGTTTACAAAGAAAATTTTCAAAATTTGTAGTTGTTATTGTTAATTTCATTATGAATATTTTTAATGACATTTTTAGCAACTTTTTTTATTTTGTTTTCGTTATTTCTTACAGTGTTGGTCGTGCGTTTAACGCACGGGTGTTATACTAGTTTCTATTGAATACGAAATGTTTAAAATTTCCTTTTACCCAAAAATTATTTAATTGAATAAGAATAAATTGTTCTTTTTTAGTAAATTATAATAATCATTATTATAAAATTTAAAATAGACAACTACTTTAAATAATTGAAGAAAATATATCTGAGACAAGTCTAATTTTAAATTGAACTACGTAGGTTGGGCATGATATTTTGGGCATGATATTTCTTTTTGTACATTCGGAAACCCATAATAATCTTACACTTTCTTAAACTTGTATTTAACTTGTCAAAAATTTTAAAATTATATTTATTTATTCATAATCTACATTATACACCTTAAACAATAATAAAATTACATTAAATTTATTTTCTTATTTATAAGTACATTTAAAACACATAATAATCTTACACCATATAGATATATAAAACGAACGTTTTCTTAAACGTTTTTGACTTGTCAATTTTTTTAAAAAAGTGTTTATTTTATTCGTACCTTGCAATAATCTTGTCGATTTTTCATTGTCAATAAAAATACTTTGAGTAATAAATTATTTTAATAATAATTTAATTTTTATTAATTTATTTTTTAAAATATTATCAATAATATATTTTAGCTGTAGTCTTGAAATAAATTTAAAGTTTGCATGAAATAAATTGATACATTAAAGGACAAAAATATTTAAAGTATACTCACTCCGTCCCAATAATAAGTTCACCATTTTGGTTTTGACACGCAAATTAAGAAAATTGGTGAGTGGAGAAAATGTTGTATGTGTAATAGTAAAATAGGAGAGAGAATGAGTGGAGGAAATAGTAAATTTGAAAAATGTTATGAGTGTAATAGAACTGTAAAATAGGAGAGAAAATGAGTGAGTGGAATAGTAAAGATTTTTTGTCATTTTAGAAAAGATAAAGATTTAAAAGAGAAAATAAGATGATTAGATTTGCGTTAATGTTTGGGTGAAAGTTAAGCTATTGTTGGCCAAAAAGTGTCACTTCGGACGGGACGGAGGAGTAAACATTTTAATTTGAAAAGTCGTCCCTTTCATTTTTTCCTTAAAAAACGCCCCAATTTAATGCCAACGTTACGCGTGTATCATTGGAAAAGTGATGGGGTAGGATTTCACATATAAATAATAAATAGAATATAAGGAAGTGATGGGGTAGGATTTCACATATAAATAGATATAAGGAGTGAAAAAATAATGTTTTTAAGGAGAGAGAGTCTAGGGTTTGGAGATGAGAGTTGAAAGAGGGGCTGGTTAAGAGAAGTTTTTATGAACTTTCTTTCCTTTCCCCTCTTACTTCTCTCTTTTCTCCGGCCGACTAATCTCACCACCGATTTTTTTATCGTATTGTATCTTAGATTTCTCTTAGTATTGAGATGGAAGTTGAAAGAGGGGCTGGTTGAGAGAAGTTTTGGTGAACTTTCTTTTCTTGCCCCCTTCCTCCTTTCTTTTCTCCGGCTGGCCATTCTCACAGCCGATCATATTTTCTCTATTGTTTCTCTTAATATTCTACCGCACTTTAAATCATTTTTCAATAAAAGTATATTTCTATGTTTGTTAATCATGTTTGTGTTATTTTTTTTGGTACTCTTTTGAACATAGTTATTGATTTAATCCTTGAGAGTACTAATTTCTTTCGAAATTAGCATGTCAAACATACCCGGTTGTTAAGAATAGGATTATAAATACTCGCGGCAATCTCTTATGGAAGCACAACACCACCGCCATAAACAGATCTCAAATCAATTATGGCGTCCATTTCCGCCATGGCCATTTCCACCAGATCTTATCAGAGAAGAACTCTCTCGTCTCCACCATTTCTCTCGTCACCACCATTTCTCTCGTCTCAACCAATTGTCTCTCCTCGCCTATCATATGTTCATCCGAAACGATGTAATGTGTTTCCGCCTAAAAACTTCCCTCGATTGTGATGAAACTTGATCCTGCCGGCCTTTTCATTGGCGTTTCCTTCATTTTTTCGGTGTTTTTGAAGGCACTTAAAGTTTATACCACCGGTAAAACGATTGGAAATGCGATTCATGATTTGAAACAATTTCCGAAGCGGTTCAGCAAGTTTCGCCTGGAAGGAAATGGTGTATTCAAGTCTCTTCTCAAAGTGTTCATCGCGTTCTTCGACAGAGCTGAGAAACCGGCGGATTCTAATGCGACGCTGATCAATGAGGTGAATGTTCTGAACAAACGCTTGCAATCACTTGATGAATTTCATGCTTGTTGGCTTAAAAAGTCTGAATCAACTGCTGTTTCAACAACTGTTGATTCTGAAATTGATGATTGAAGCTAGAATGGTTGAGATTTTTGTTCGCCTGAGTTTTGTTCATAATCTAGTTTTTGCAGAGATTGATATCTGTTCTAAATAAATCTGTATGAAGTTGAGGACGAATTTAGTTTTTGTTTGAGTTGGATTGTCCGGCGATTTTTGTCCGTCCGGCGATTTTTGTTCCTCATTAGCCGGCCGGTGGAGATGACTAGCCTATTTTGTTTGCAGATATTATTGATCTGTTCTAAATCTGTGTGAATCTGTATGAAGTTGCATTTGTTTGCTGTTAAACGAAAGCTTAATCAATATTTTTTTCATTCCAAAATACGTATTGTACTTTCATTTTTTGTCAAACTATTTCTTTAGGACTAAAAATATTTTTTAAGAATTTGTCGGGATCTCGGATTAATTTGGGTAGGTAGTGACGAAAATGATGTAAAATGATCAATGTTTTAATTAACTAGTGTATTTTATTTATTTATAATAATTATCTTTTTTACACACAAAATTAAACTAAAATAATTAACACAAGATTCAAAATCATAATTTTAACATTTATATCTATAATGTACTAAAACACAATAAAAAAAACTTAAATTTATATATCTAAACACAAGTAAAAACATTTATTATCCGAGACACAATGTATTATAAGGCCCATTGATCAAAGCCCAATTATTCGAGTATTATTGCCATCACATCCTTAGTGGGTCGGCCCAAGTATTATAAGGCCCAAGGCCCATCAGCCAAGATCAGTCGACCTAACTCATTGTCCGATCTCCACGATCCCGACCTAGATTTGTCCGACAGGCGATCCATCTCTTATACGGATATTATCCGGCTATATCAAACAGTCAGGTCAACCTAGATCCATGCAGGCGACCTCGACCTACAAGGTGTACGTCGACCTACAGAGTCATGACGCATATACAATTCTTTCCATAACAGGAGTCCTACAAAGCAGGAGTTATTTATGGACACGATCTCTCAAACAAATCTGATCCGTGATTCTAGGGATTTTATACAATTCCACTACAATTATAACTCATATCAAGGCCTATAAATACTTGACAAACTTTAACGATTTAAAGGTAACTGCTATTTTTTTATTTTGGATTCATTGTTCATTATAATATTTTAGCTTTCAAATCACCATACTTACTCTCACGCCCGAGGGTCTTCGCCGGAGACCATTTCGGCTAGTCGTGGGTTCTGTTTTCAGGTCAAAAGCTAGGAGATCAGTCTTGCAACTGGACGGAGATTGATACAGAACGATTCTTGCGGTTTTTTTTAAAAAGATTGTAATTTATTTGAGATGAGAAGTTGGAGGTTTTTTTTAAAAAAACACTAAAATAATTAACACAAGATTCAGAATGAACTCGCTTAAACTCGCGAGACACAATGTAGCGAGTTCTTCTCCGCTTGAAATCGCTATACTAAGTCGCGAGTTCCCCCTAAAATCGCTACACTGCATAGCGAATTTACTAATTCATAAATAGGTTGTTTTAGGTTATTTGTATTTAACAACAACATTTATTATAATAAACTCGCTACTTCAAGTAGCGAGTTTCAACGAAGGAAATATTAAACTCGTGTAGCGAGTTTCATGAAATTGGTCATTCTTAGCAATAATTTCAAAAATTTATCATTTTGAAAATTTTTAATTTAAAAAATAATTATTTAAGAAAAAGGTCAAGCATTTGCAATTAATAGACCCAAATTGCTAGTAGTAAAATAAGGTGAACCATACTTTCAAACTTCAAGATAAATATTGATAAAATTTTAGAATATGGAGATTTTTTGCACATTATTTTAATTAAAAAATGTGTAAATAGTAGGGCCCATTTTTTAGTTTTTCCTAAATATTATTACAAATATAAAAGTAATTCATTTCATGTGAAAGTATAAATAACTAGAAAAATATTGAAATTAAAATTATAACTACTCCTCCCATTAAATTCGTTCTATGTGAAAGGCTAAATTACTAGAAAAAAAAATATTGCAATCAAAATTATTGTTTCTAGTAATTTAGTTTTATTTTTGATTTTTCCTAAATATTATTAAAAAAATTATTCCATGTAAAAGTCTAAATCACTAGATAAATATTGAAATAAAAAATATTACTCCTCCTCCCATTAAATTCATTCTGACATACTATTTCACTTTAATATGGAAAAAATATTTTTATTTTTACATGGATTAAAAAAAAAAAATTCTAGCTTGTAGACTACTTTTAGGATAGTGATTATAAAATTTTGAAATTTTCACTTTTAATCGAAAAACGATAATATAGTAATAATGATCAAAAATTAATTCATTATTATTTAGTTTTTCTAGGTTGTTTGCACAAGATTATTGATATATTAATCCATACTCCCTCCGTCCCGAAGAACTTTACCCCTTTATTATTGAGAACGGAAAATAAGAAATAATGTTATTAAAGTATGTGTTGTGAGTGGGAGGAGAGAGAATGAGTGGAGAGAATAGTAAATTTGAAAAGTGTTGTGAGTGGGAGGAGAGAGAATGAGTGGAGAGAATAGTAATTTTTTTTTTCTTTTTAGGAAAGTGGGACTTTAAAGTAGGACGTCCAAAATAGTAAAAGGGGTAATGTTTTATGGGACAGATGGAGTATATTGGAACCACTTGGGATCACTTAATTTCCGACCCTAATGTCGAACCTTGTTTGCCTTTGGGTGTTAGGTGCAGAGGGGTATAATCGTAAACTTTCATTAAACACCCATTCCATCTGCAATTAACATCATAAGAAAATAAGTGTTAAAATAAATCTAGTGGATTACCAAAAATAAAGTGAGACTGTAATAGGTATATACCCCCACTTTGTTTCAAATTAAATATTTTTTTTTTCAAAATGAACTTTTTAAAATATTACCTTCAAATAATTGTCACTAAATCAATTTTTTAAAAAAAAACAATTTCATAGTGAATTTTTTTTTTTTTTTTGCTAAGCAATTTTTTTTGAATGTGAATGCCAATCACTTGCTGAATTTATTCTCTAAGTTCATCTTCCCACTAAGGGTGCTTGGCCAATAGAAGCAATGTCCAAGTCAATGCTAAGACAATTAACGGTTGTCTCATGGCCAACAAAAAAGAAAGTTTTGCACTCATCCACAATGATGAAGTCCAAACGGATAACCCGGTCCGGCTCGGCCCGTCAACCAACGGATAAATGAATAAACGGGCTTAATCCGACCCGTTCGTGAGAGAAAACGGGCTAAAGCCCAGCCTGGCCCGTCCCATTTTTGAGATGGTGAGGTCCGCTCGTATAGCCCGGATCCAAGAATCCAAGAGCCAAACGGATTTTACGCTTTTTTTAAAAAAAAAAACTGAAAATGCTTGACCAAAATGCCCCTCCAACGAATATATTAACGGATATATATATAGGGACATTAAGGTCATTTCACAAAAAAAAATCAAAAAAGGCCAAACGGACTTGGATCAAACGGGCTTTGGAAGCCCGCGGGCTAAGCCCGGCCCATCCCCATATAATACAAACAAGCCTGTACCGTATATACCACGGGCCGGACGACGGGGTTGCACACGGGTCACCACGGACAAAAAAAAAACCTCGGGCCTAAGCCCATGCCCATTTTGGCCTTCATCAATCCACAAGCTCTTTCATTGTCAATCTTGGACCATTTGGCCCCTCAACTTCATTCTCAGCAAGCAAAAAATCAAGAAAATTCTGCTGCGGATCTTGATGCTGCCAAGTTAAATTGGTTGCACAGGACCTTCAAACACCAAGAATCAGGATACTACGGCTTATTCTCTTTGTTGGGTCACCTACACACATGTAAACACGTCAACTAGGACGGGGGTGGCTCCGGCAAAACCCCTCCGACGTGAGAGTAAGATTACTGATCACAAACAGGTAAACAACAATGGAGGTTTCTAGAGAGAGAAAGAGCTTAGAGGGTAGGAACTTATAATCATGGAATCGACTCGATAATCCCAAAAAAACCAAATTCTGCCTTACGTAAAGTTGTCAAAGTACGATTAACCTCTGGATTTGAAAGTACCATGAACTTTGTCTCAAAGGCTTATATACTCTCATGCCCCCATGTGCCTTACACACGGGGGACACTTGTCAATCATCTATCTAGGGTACCAACCAACTCACAAGTTAGTGGAAAAGCACTATTCACCTTGTCAAATCACCTCATATCTAATGCTATAGTGGGTCCAGCTGACAGTCCAACCGCCACTCAAAGTCGCCATTCACGTAAGCCGCCAGGCGACAATCAAAAGATCAAACGGCAATGCTCAGATTGCCGCCAATTTTAGCCTTCGTAACAGCGAGATTCTCGCCGTTGGACATATCATATTGAATTGTAATACCTAAAGGTAAGTGTCTCGCTTTACCTTACTCTCACAGGCCGTCCAATGAATGTCGCCTTAGCACCCATGCCGCCTCATTGCCCTGAGCCTACTTTATTACCCATTTTAAACTTATTTGACCCATTTATAACTGTTGGGCCTAATTTCCTATTCAGACCTAAATCCATTTTTCATAATCACATCAGTAGCCCCCAAGTTCGAGACCTGGACTATTCATGGTTCAGGCGAGAAATTCCAGAGGTCGCCCAAGATTCTCGCTCTCCACCTTTAATTGGCGAGATAAGGACCCTACTTGACACCTAAGGGGCCACGTCTTGTCTCAGGGTTGAGGGGTCAGGACGGTTTGGCAGAGCCGTATTCTGTCTTGGCATTCGTGTATCTCAATAAATGATCCTTAATAAAGGGGGGGATTTCAAAATTCAAACATCATTTAAGGTTTTTAGAAAACTCCCCAGCACCCCTTCGACCTCCACGATCTCACAATCTTATTCTGAATCGTCGACAATCTCTTCAACTATCTCCTCAATTCTCGGCTCAACCATCTGAACAAACTGTACCATTTTGGCATAACTCAAGTTCGGGACCACATTCACCACCTCCATTCCGAAATCATTCTCGCTAGCGACTTTCTGCTTAGCTACTGCTTGCCAGGTTCTCGCACATCGACCACCTCAACTTCCTGCACTTCTTCACTCTCAACCATTCCGGCCTCTCGTACTTCATCAACAATCTCAATCTCTAGGTTCACTGGGGACAAACTTGCCGCCGCGACAACTATTCTCGTACCATTCCTCATGCTTTCAGTTACCTCCCAATCAACTTCATCTTCAATGGCCTCAACCACATTTATCCTCAATTGGCGAGAAGCTGACTTGGTCGTCATTGAGCTCGTGCTTTCCGGCTTCCGCCTTGGCCTTATGCATTTCCATTTTCTTTCTTATCACCATGATCACTTCACTGTTCAAACAACCTATGCCATTAGGAGTTGGATATTTCACCCTCTGGTGCGGGATGGATAACAGCATTTCAAAACTCTACATAAATGGGATCTCGACTATTGTATTGTATGGGGAAACCAAGTCAATCATCATAAATTCAATATTCTCGCTTCTCGCCAGCCTGCCCTCGCCGATCTCAACCTCCAACATGATTGTGCCCTTCACTTTAACAGCATGATTTGTAAACCCTTCCAAATAGCCCTTGTAAGTCACCAAATTCGCATCAGTATAATTCATTCTCTTAAAAGCTTCGTAATACAAAACATTTCTGCTCGCCCCTAAATCCATCATAACTCGCTGCACTATGTTGTTACCTGGATAGATGGTTATTATCACTGGCTGGCTCCCATGGCTTTTGGTAACGACTAGTTCTCGCCTTGAAAAACTGATTACCCTGTTCTCGCTGGCGGCATACTGAGGG
The DNA here is from genome assembly GCA_022495995.1 of Adenophora triphylla var. japonica. NCBI lineage: Eukaryota > Viridiplantae > Streptophyta > Magnoliopsida > Asterales > Campanulaceae > Adenophora > Adenophora triphylla. The sequence goes on from JAFEMH010000353.1 coordinate 460,454, forward strand.
ACCTCAAAACTATGCGACAAAGTCATTATCTGAATATTCAGCTGATCTACACTAGGCAACGGATCTTGAATAACATCCACCAAATTTCTCTCAGTCCTAGCCTCCTCATCTCGCCCCACATTTCGCTTAAGGTACTCCTCATAAATTAAACATTTTCACCACCATCAACCTTCATCTCCATAATCAACCCACCACCATCTCCACCACCATCAACCCACCATCTCCACTAACAGCCCTTCATTTTTCATTAAACCCTTATTCAAATCAAAACACCCACATTAATTTTACCTTATCAAACACAAACGTCGTCGGAGAACGAACGTGAGATGAATGTCGGAGAAGATGTCTGATTTCAAAATCAGAAAGTGCAAGTTCGTCTCAAACAACAACAGAGGAGGTGGTCGCCGGAGGCCGCAACAAGGTCAAAGAGATCGACAGTGTTTGTTTGGGACATAAAGGCAATGAAATCTAACCAAACTGGGATGGGACGGGTGATTTTGAGGAGTCCTCTGAGGGTTGTCCACATCTTCTTTTTTTTAGGATGCCTCTAAGGGTTGGCCAGAATCTGCAGACGAGGACGATGATCGGAGTGGGAGGCGTGGTGACCGGCGCAACATTGAAATCGCAAGGAAGGGGCTAGGGCTCGTTGTCGTATTTACTGATCTAGGAAATGGGTTTGAAATTGCTTGCTGATTTATTTCTCCCCCACTTTTAAATTATTTCATTTAGCCCCTTAAATTTAAATATCATTTAACCGTATTTTTAATGAAAATCGTCAAAAAAATCCTTAACTGGCAAAAAATTTAGATATTGAGCCCTGATTTGACAAAATTTAGATATGGGACCCCGTTTCGAGAACATTCTCTCAAGTTCAGGCCCTAAATTGCAATTTGCCCATGACATAAGAAAAAATATTAGCTACCAAAAAAAACTGTAAATTAGAGAAAATGAGTTCCTCTAAATTGATCTGCTTAAATTATACTCCCTCCGTTCCTAAAAGATTGTCCTGTTGTACATTTTGCAATTATTAAGGAAGAGCTTCACCTTCTTGTATCTTAGTATATTTGCACTAATATTCATACCTAAGTTTAGAAATGAGACATACTTTTCAGGACAAGTCAAAATAATAAATGAGACAATCTTTCAGGACGGAGGGAGTATTTAATGATTGACTTGAATTGATCATTTAGAATTGTTTTAGCATCAGAATGCCCTCTATGTCCCTTGATCATTCTTTGTTTAAATTTAGGTACAAGAAATATGTATCACCTTAATTTCTTTGAATTTAGGTAGAAGAAATGTATCACCTGAATTAATTAAGTAGTCAATGACCTTTTTCTCCCTGCAAAAACCTGTAAAACCCCATCAGATCCCCCAGCCACTAGCGTACATTCATCTTCCGCTTGTTGACTCCAACAGACGCTACTAACGAACGCACCATCGGACTCGGTCTGACCCATAGGCTCGAACCCATGCACCCATATGGGTTCACTCCACCTCTTGTCATAAACAAAAACCTGGTTACTTTCAGACCCGCAACCAAACAGCCCCCCTTTCCTCCACACGGATAACCCAACGAATCTCCTTCTATTTGCGTGACCTTCGTACGTGCGAATGAGGCGCTGATTGTCTGTGTCCCACATCATTAAACACCCATCTGTTCCCGATGTAACCATCGCGTGATGATCCAGGAATTTAGCATACGTTACCGTTTTACGATGTCCGTCTAGAACAAAAACCGGGTCAACCATTCTCCTTACATCGTAGGCGTAAGCTTTTCGGTCAGCGCATCCAACGGCTATTAACTCGCCGCCGAATGGATTGAATTCTACGCAGCAAACAGGGCTGCGGGCAACGCTAGGCTGTACTGTCGCCACAGAGCTCCCACCATAACAACGTGGGTCCCACATTTGCATGGTTCCATCATCCGACCCGGATGCGCCAATAACCGGATCCCAATGTGAATAATCCATGCTCCAAACCCGTCGGCCGTTATGTTCGTCCCGCTCGAAAACCGGCATCCGTCTTTCTAAATCGTATTCCATCACAACTCCGTCGTAGTCTCCCGACCCAATGACCCGTCCGCTTGACCCGGGCTTCCACTTGAGGCTACTGAGCTTCGCCGGAGTACAGATATAATAGTCGCATACATTAGCATGATCCAACAAAGAAACGATTTCTCGATCGGGTAATAGCAGCGACCGCAAGGTGTAGATTCTAATTTTTCTGGCGATTCCGCCGGTGGCTAAGAGGGAATCGGAGGGGTCGAATTCAATAACGCCTAGGGTATTGGAGATGGCTCCGACGGCTGTGGAAGAAACGACGGCAGAGATGGTGAAGTTCCAGTCACACCTGGGTGTTTCTTGATCGTTTCTTGCGTTTTCTTGATCTGGGTTTATGCCTGAGGGTTTTTCCGGATGGGGAGGATAGTGATGGGGCAAGAAATTGTTCATTTCCCATTCATATGAATTGATGGTTGGTTTTTGGTAGAGGTGGTTGGGTTGGGGGTGCTGTTCTTCTTGGAGTTTTTTGAGGTTATGCACCAATGAGAGTGCCGGTGTTAAAGATTCTTTTGTTTTGCTCTTATATTACTCCCTCCGTCCCGCTAGAAGTGTCACCCTTTTAAGGGTGACACGTAAATTAAGGAAAAGTGTGGGGAGAAAAAATATTGTGAGTGTAATTTGAAAATAGGAGAGAGAATTAGTGGAGGAAATAGTGAATTTAAAAAGTGTTGTGAGTGTAGAGGAGTGAGAATTAGTGGAGGGAATAGTGGATGGGATAATAGAATATTAATAAAATATTTCCTTTTTAAGAAATGTGACGCTTCAAACGGGACGTCATTTTGAATAAAAAGTGACACTTCTAGCGGAACGGAGGGAGAATATCTATGTGGATAATATAGGCTTTTTATTTATATAATGATTCAAAATATAAATCACTTTTATATTTTCTGTAGTGCCGGTACGGGTAAATTTACATTTTATTTTATTGAATTTTGCAAAACTGACAATTATGAATGAGTTATTACCAAAACGCCACTTTGAAAAATGTAGTAGCATACTTTCGAATTCGAACGAACACTTCTCTACAGCCCTCAAGCATTAACAAAAACAAACAATACCATATACTCCCTCCGTCCGCTTAGAAGATTCACAGTTACTGTTTGCACGGGAATTAAGGAGGGAGTATTATATTGAAGTGTTGTGAGTGTGAAATAAAATAGGAGAGATAATGAGTGGAGGGAATAGTAAATTATAATGATGTTGTGAGTATTAAAATAATGTAGGAGAGAGAATGAGTGGAGACAATAGTGATTTAAGGTTTCCTTTTTAGGAAATAAACAAAGTGTGAACTTTGTAAGCGGACGCTCAAAATAGAAAGTGTGAACTTTGTAAGCGGACGGAGGGAGTAAATATTTTGTCACACAATCTAAAATATTTCGTGGGGGTGGGGGGTGGGGTAGGGGTAGGGTGGGGGGAGGGTAGGCGGAAAAAAAAAAAAAAAAAAAAAAAAAATTTGTGGGGATGGGGGGTGGGGGAGGGTAGGCAGAAAAAAAAAAAAAAATTGTGGGGGTGGGGGGGGGGGGTGGGGGTAGGGTCGAGGGGGGAGGGTAGGCAGATAAAAAAATTTCGTTGGGGGGGGGTGGGGGGTGGGGCTGGGTAGGGGTGGGTAGGGTTTGGGGGTATTTTGGTCAAAAAAAATTTTTTTTTCCATTGCCAAAGGAATTGAAGATTCCATCAATTTTGTGAAGGAAAGTTGAATTCCTTCATTTGAAGGAATTATACATTCCAATGATTTTTTTTTTTTTTAAATGATTGAACCAAACAGGGGAAAGGAATGGAAAAGAGGTCCATTCCTTTCCCCCACTTTCCTATGAACCAAACGCCCCCTTAGGATTAACTGTTGAAATGAAAGACAAACTGTCAATTATAATCGTGGGGCGTTTTCATATTTTAGAGATTAGAGACGGGCGGGCTTTTGGAAGGCTTTTTTTTTTACTAGTATTACATTAACTAGAATGACAAGATATTTGAACAAAAAGATGTGCATAATTATGTATAACATTGAGATTTATTTATAAAAAAATTATGAATGTTTTTTATATTTTAACATCAACAACCACGTTATTTGAAAACATGGGGAAAAAGAAATTTTTTTTACTATATTTAATCCGGTTCAGTTTCACAAACAGAGTGAGCAAATATTTTTCAATAAGGGCATATATTAAAATTAGGCGACACTTTTCAAAATGTGCAGAAAAATATGCGACAATTACAAAAAAGTGCCAGATATTAGCTGCACTTTTCGATAAATGCCGAAATTTAGCGACACTTTTTAGTAATTGCCAGAAATTTAGCGCCACTTATATCAAACTGTCGGAAATTCCCGACACTTTTCCTGAAGTGTCGAAAATTTTCCGAAACTTTTAATAAAGTGCCTAGAATTTGCGGCATTTTTCAAAAAGCGCCGGAAATTTTGCGGCACTTTCATTGAAATGCCGAAAATTAGCGGCACTTTATTAAAAGTGTCGGAAATTTGCGACATTTTTCAAAAAATGCCGAAAATTAGCGGCACAAAGTAAAGTGCCGGTTTAAAAGTGTCGAGAAAAGGTATATTTGTTGTAGTGTACACACTCCCAAACTACAATTAGAGGCTCTCTTTATTGCCACACATGGGCTATTATTTAGTAGGACTAAGAAATAGCAAATTTAAATAGATAATATTTGTTTGAAATATATTTTATTTCATTTTAAATTTATATATCAATTTATTTTAAATAAAATTTGTTTTAATATTATATTATTTATACTAATTATAATTAATTAGACTTATTATTTTTCTAGTAATATGATAATTATTTTGAAGTGATTAAATTTTTTAAGACTTATGGGATGGAGGGCACATAATATAATATAGGAGTATGAATTTTATTTTTTAAATACGATAACTATTTTGATGATTTTTCTGTTGGATTTACATTACAAATCATTAGGATGTCTTTTAATAAAAATGTTAAATACTTTTTCACACTGGTAAAACCTTATTCATAGGTTTTTTTTTACTATTGAACCTATTACTAAAAGCTTTTCTATTAATGATTGATGAACATTAATTGCGTTTTACAAAAAGCAGATCTTTGACTGCTATTTATAGAAAGAGCTACTATATAGCAAAGAACGCTCAAAACCTTCAATAATGGTTAAAAAAAAATCTTAAGAGATTTTTCCTTAAAAAAAAAAGTTGTTAAAAAATTCTATTGTGTATTTTCAAATTTAATTATTTTTTTCAATTAATTATGTTATACTTACTTCCTCCGTCACACTTGAAAAAATACAAAATTCCAGTTTGGGTGTTGCATTTAAAAAAGACACTATCAAAATGAATTTTTTTTATTTATTTATAGAACTCATTTGTCATACTCAAAATAACTATTTACTTACTATTTTTTATCCCTACATTGTCTCTCATATCTCACTTTTTATATTGACAATATTTATTTCATTATACATATTTCTTAATTTTTGTATAATATTTATTTTATTTCTTTTTGAATGGAACAGAGTAAGAGTAAGTGTTTGCTTAGATAAATTTCAATTCAAAAAAGGGGAAAGGTTTAAAAAAAAAAAAGGAGAGAGAAAGTGGAAATATTTATTGTGGATGGAGAAAGATGTAAGTTGATGAGTTAGTAATAGTTAGGAAATGGGACAAGTGGGACAAAGGGAAATGGTGGATAAATATGAACCTCAATGACTGACTGGTGGTTCCAATCCAGCCAGCCTGTCATCGTTACGTGTTCCAATCCCACGCCTTTTGTCTCCCCCAATCTTATCTATGTTCTTTCTATTCCTGGATGGACTACTGTATTATTACAGTCACACTTCCATTCCATTTTTATTTTTTATTTTATTTTATTTTATTTTATCGTAATGTACCATCTTGGCCATCCCCAATCATTAATTCATTATTCATAAAGTAGCATACGTGGAAATATACCATTCTAGTTATTCTAGTTATGTACAATTGATTTTAAAGACTTAGTGGTGGGCTCCGTTTGTTTGAGAAAAATATATTTTAAAAAATATTTTTCTTATTTTTTTGATATTTGGTAAGTATTGGTAAATAGAAAAAATATTTTCGAAAAATATTTTTCTTATTTTTCTAAATAAAATGACTTATAAATTTTTTCTAAATAAAATATTTTATGAAAAATTATATATATATATATTTTTTTAACAATTTTACGAAAAAATAATAACACCCTCGAATATTTTTGGGTAATATTGGCCCACATGGGCTGTTATATCTGCAGTAACAGCTTAAATACGAAGGGTCCATTGGTGAGATATATCATGTGGCTTCTTGTGCGCCAGCTCGTGTCTTCGTCACACATCCATTCCATTTTTATTTTATTTTATTTTATCGTAAATTCGTAATGTACCATCAGAGCCATCCACAATCATTATTCATAAAAGTATCATACGTGGAAATATAACATTTTAGTTATGTACAATTGATTTCAAAAAGTTAGGTTTCGTTTGTTCCGCGTAAAATAATTTGTGAAAAATAATTTTCTGCAAAATATATTTTGAAAAATGGATTTTCTGTAAAATATTTTTCGAAAAATGAGATAAACATGTTTTCGAGTGTTTGATAAGGAAAATATTTTCTGAAAAAAAATTCATGTTTTTAATTAATATATTTTTCGAGAAAAGCACAATTTGAGTGGGGTGGGGGGGGCAGGGGTGGCAGACCCGTCTCAATAATTATTGGGGCCCTATGCGAAATGTGAATATTGGGCTCATAATGTTTAAAAATTAATACAAAAAATATAATATGTATATATAAGTGCTTTTATATAAATATTAAAGTTTTACAAAATTAAGTAATAAAATTCAAAAATAATTTATTACATTGATCATTATTTTTCGCACAACATATTTTTTTTTTTTTGAAAGCTATATACCTAATATACCTAATGGACCTAGATAAAGTGGGGGCCCTCTAAAATTTGGGGCCCGGAGCGGAGGAACCTCTTGCACACCTAGAGAGCCGGCCCTGAGGGGTGGTGGTGTTGAGTGGAGTGGGGTGGGGAGTTGTTAAAAATCAATTTTAAATGATTTTTTTTTACCCGAGGGGGGGTGGGGGTGAGGGTGATGAGTGGGGAGTTGTTAAAAATAAATTTTAAATGGTTAAAAAAAAATTAACCGGATGGGGGAGGGGGTAGTGGGTGGTGGTGGTGAGTGGGGTGGGTAACATGGAGAGTGTATAGAAAGTTAGGTGTGTGAGGGTATTATCATTTTTCGGAAATGTTTTACTTAGAAAAAATCTGTAAGTCATTTTATGGCGAAAAGGGGGGAAAACATTTTTTCTATTTTTCGGTGCTTACCAAACACCGAAAAATGGGGAAAACGTTTTCCGAAAAACATTTTACGGCAAACAAACGGGGTCTTAGTGATTCCGTTTGTTTGGGGAAAATGTTTTTTTAAAAACGTTTTCCTTATTTTCGATTTTTGATAAACACCGAAAAATGAAGAAAATGTTTTCCGAAAAATATTTTTCCCACTTTTCTAAGTAAAAATGACTTACAAATTTTTCCTAATTAAAATATTTTTCAAAAAATGGTAACACCCTCACATACACACATCTAAATTTCCATACACCTCCCACATGCCCGCCTTACATCAATCACCCCTATCCCATCCCCTCATAAAAAAAATATTTTTTACAATTCTCACCCCCCCACCCCCACCACCACCCTCCCTCCCCATCGGGTCAAAAAAAAAAATTAGTCATTTTAAATTTATTTTTAACAACTCCCAACACCACAACCACCTTAATGTCAAAAAAAAAAAAAATTATTCTTTTTAAAATTATATTTTAACAACTCCCCCACTCTCATGCAGTTTTTTTTTTATTTATATTGAAATTATTTTTTAACAACTCTCATCACCCCCACCCTCACGATCAAACTTTTTTTTACTAATAATTAAATTAATTTATTTTTAACAACTATCCCACTCAACCCCACTTCCCTACTCTCGGACTACCCACCCTACCCCCCCCCCCCCCCACATTCTCGGCTACCCACCTACGACACACCTACCCTATCCCCACACCATGACCCTATCACCAGCCTATGCTACCTTCACCTTACCCTTTACATTCCCCCCACCACCCTATCCTACACCACACCCGCCTACCTCACCCCTACTAATCCCCACCTCTATCACCCTACCCCACCCTATATTTTTTAACTTACCTTAAATTGTGATTTTATTAAAAAAAAAAAATACTTTAATTTATTAAACCCATGAAAATATTTTTTGAAAACATTTTCCTTACCAAATAGTCGAAAATAAGTTTATGTAATTTTGCGAAAAATATTTTCATTTTTCAGAAAAGATTTTACGGAAAATCATTTTTCGCAAGCCGTTTCACGCGAAACAAACGGAGCTTTAATAATAAGTAACATAAAAAAACAAACAAGCATTTTTTTTTGACATTGTCCTTGCCTTTTACCACAAAATTACTCACTTAAACAAAAAAATTATTAACAAGTACCTTCGTTATTTGCTAAATAAATCCGAGTGAAAAAATCTCTGAAACTCAAATCTCATAAAAAATAACATGGGAGACATGTTTCAGACACTCTGATAGTCATCTAGTGGAGTGAAAAAAACTCTGAAATTCAACTCTTAAACGCAAAAATGGGTGAGACTTAAGGAAGACAAAAAAAAAAAAAAAAATGAAAAAAATAAATATACAAAATTATGTTTCAGACTAATTTTTATCTATGTGACATTATTTTTCGACTAATTTTTAGCAAACACGAAAATGAAAATATTAAGAAAAAGATTAAGAGAAGGAGTCTTCTCCAATTTTGATTTACTAGCCAAGATACCTTCCTTCCTTCCTTGTGTTGCAGATGTACAGAGAATTAGTGCTGTCAAACGGGTCAGGCCGGGCCGGGTCAGCCCAAGCCTATTGGATTTCACTTAATGACGGGTCGGGCCTAAATATTAGTGGGCCTAGTAAAAGTCAATTTCGGCCCATGTGAACATCGGGCCTATGAGCCTATGATTAGCAATGACAAAAATGACATACCATTAGCTTATACAAATACACTTATTGGTGATTACTTATGGCCTAAACTAAAGATTGAATCTTATACAAATATGAAGGGGGAGTATAGTATCAAATAAGCAATCCTACTATGATTAAATGAGAGATTTTGAGTTGCTTTCGTGTGTATATTTTATGTATCAGTTGTAGTGTGGACCTCAAAAGGCTTTATGATCCAATTGAGTTTTGCCAAAATGAGAGAGCTTTAAAGCCTTCACTGAGGTTGCGTTATGGAATGCAAAATTACCATGGTCAACTCTCCACCATATTCAGATTAAAATAACGATTCAGATCAAGACTATCATGACTATCAACATAAATAAACCACGATTAGTGTTTAGCAACCACAAATTCAAACAATCGAATTGATAAAATGTAACACAATATTATACAGTACAAACTACTCCCTCCCTCTGTCTCGAAAAGTTGATTCAACTTTGATTTTTACGGTCATTGGGCCATTATTTTATTTTACAGTCATTGGGCAATTATTTTATGAAAACTTAATTGTCTTTATGTAATTTTTTTTTTAGGAACCCTATGTAATTTTAAAAATTATTATTAATTCACCATTATAAATAATATCAATCAAAATATTTAGAATTGCATAAAGATAATTAGTTTTTTAATTAAGTTTGAGTATATTGACTTTGTCAACTGTTTGATCGGGCCGGGCCGGGCTTTTTCGGGCTTTTCATGTTCGGGCCGCATGAGTCCACGGGCCTACCGGGTCGGGCAAAAGAGGCCCGATTTTTTCGGACCTTCTAATTTGAGGCCCAAGCCCTTAAAAAATTGAAAAATTGAGTGGGTTAGACCGGGCCTATTGGCCGGGCTCGATTTTGACAGCTCTACAGAACATTAAGGTGTGGAATTTAGGTAACACTTAGAAATTTGTCAATAACCTCCTCATATTTTACTAGATTTTGAAAAGGTTTTCTTATAAAATTAATCTTATTAATCGTGTATTTTATGTGCTTGATATCAAACACACATTAACACTTATTAGCGCTACCACTGATAATATGTTAACACCATACAGTGAAAATATCTATATATATATAAAGGTTGAAGTGCATAGAGCACTTCAACAAGCTCATTTCCCCTCCAAAGCATGAATGGTTCTAGAACATTTTTTGCTTAAAATCAACTAATCAAGAAAACAATTAATTGTCTTTAAATTAACCTATTATCCTATTCTATCCCCTATTAATTAAATGCAAATGAAACATTACTTTTTTTCTCTTACTTTTAGCCACTATATCTAAACTCATTTCTTCACAAATTCATAAATATCATTATTTTGCAAACTCTTAATTTTGCAAGTAAAAATGAAATATGAAAAAACAATAATAAAAATACATTTAGAAACGCATAAAAATTTTCATTTAATGAATTGATATTTTTGAAATGTGGGTAATAGTAATAATTGTTTTTTTTTAAGACTTATGGAAACTCCAAAATCAACAATTATTTTGGACATTGAATCCTTTCATTTAATAAAATGATATTTTTGACTTAATATAAATTTTAAAATTCTATCTTGGATACAAATTGTACAATATCAGTATTTTGAGAAAAAATAAAAAATATATTTTATTCTTAAAATAATATAAAAAAAAATAAATTTATATAACTTTTTAGTTAAAGTTAAATCAAATAATTGTATCTCTTTTGGTGTATAATTTTGAATTATTTGTAAGGACAAAGAAAATATATGTTTAAACAAACATGTATGTGTAACTAATTATGTTTTTTTGTAAATGGTTTTTGATTGTATAACAATGATATTTAGATTTTTTTTCATTTTTTTCTTAAATGAAGAGTATTTTTAAAACGAAAATAGTTATTGATTATGTTTAGAAATCTGTAATATTATTAAATTAATGCGACGATATATTTTTGTTGAAAATTTTGTTTTCAAAATTATATTCTCTTAAATTCTTCTTTGTTTTTATTTAAACCTCTTTCCTTTTTCTTCATTAATTTCTTCGAACGAAGTGTTTTTTTTAGCTAATATAAAAAATAGGCTTGAAATCTTATTTAGCCACTTTTTTTATACAACTTTGAGTTTATTATTGTTGATATTTTTTTTTCATTAAAATTCCAAAATATAATTAAAAAAAAACTGAGATTTTAGTGTTTTATTGAACCATTTTCTTAAAGAGTGATATATAATTAAGTTTCAATGAGTGTTATTTAGATGAACATTCACAAATTAAAAAAAAAAATGGTAAATACAAAGTATAAGAAAGAATTTTCAAAAATTGGGATAATTAATTTGCATTGAAATTTTAAATTGATTCTTTTTTTGGGTTATAAATTTTATATTTATTGCTAAAGCAATAAATATGGTGTCATAACTATTTCAAAATAGTTTTCTAAAAAATCTATTTTATATGGGTTTTTCTAAATAAAAACTATAAGATAATTTTAAAAAAGAAAATTATTATATAATATTGGTTAGAAAATACGAAGTATGACTTATAAGATTATATCAAAAAAAAAATTTAAAAGACGTAAATCTATAAATATATTAAAGCAAAGTCGTTTCTAAATTTGGCAAGTTGAAGCACAAAAATGTCACTATCAAGGGGATGAAAATGGAAATTGATTCAACACATGGTTTTAGCCAATGATTTTTGAACATGGGTGGAAAGAAAGTGAAAAAATGATATATACTACTCACACTCTTTGAAAACTTTTGGAAATGTGCAAAAAATATTCTTTTTCATTAATTAATCAACACTAGGTGTCTAGACTATGTTGCAATATTTGAACGTTTTCTAATTATTTCTTTAAAAAATAATTGTTTAATAAGCTTTAAAATTTATTGTTTTTAATTCAGAAAAATTGAAAAAAATACCTCATTTTTAGTCTAATAAACTCATTAAACAGTTATAATCTAACTATATATTCTTAAATTTCAGACTAAAAATGAAAAAAAAAAAATTGATGAGAATGTTGACGAAGTGAGCACATTTTGAAAAATGGAAAAATACAATGAAAATATTTAAATAATAAAAATTTAATGAAAACTATATAAAAAGGACTAAAATTTTGTGACTAAAATATGATTTTTGACTCGGACTTTTAGATAGTCGAAGTTTCCCCCGATACTTTAATTATCCATTATTGTTAATATCTATAATCTATAAATATATTAAAGCAAAGTCGTTCCTAAATTTGGCAAGTTGGAGCTCAAAAATGTCACAATCAAGGGGATGAAAATGGATATTGATTCAACACATGATTTTAGCCAATGGTTTTTGAACATGGGTGGAAAGAAAGTGGAAAAATGATCTATACTACTCACACTCTTTGAAATCTTTTGGAAATGTGCAAAAAAAAAATTCTTTTTCATTAATTAATCAACACTGGGTGTCTAGACTATGTTGCAATATTTGAACGTTTTCTAATTATTTCTTTAAAAAATAATTGTTTAATGAGATTTAAAATTTATTGTTTTTAATTAAAAAAAATTGAAAAAAAATACCTCATTTTTAGTCTAATAAACTCATTAAACAGTTATAATATAAATATATATTATTAAATTTTAGACTAAAAATGAAAAAAAAAATTGACGAGAATGTTGACGAAGTGAGCACATTTTGAAAAATGCAAAAATACAATGAAAATATTTAAATAATAAAAATTTAATGAAAACAATTTAAAAAGGACTAAAATTTTGTGACTAAAATATGATTTTTGACTCGGACTTTTAGATAGTCGGAGTTTCCCCCGATACTTTAATTATCCATTATCGTTAATATTTATAAATATATTAAAGCAAAGTCGTTCCTAAATTTGGCAAGTTGAAGCCCAAAAATGTCACTATCAAGGGGATAAAAATGGAAGTTGATTCAACACATGGTTTTAACCAATGGTTTTTGAACATGGGTGGAAAAAAAGTGGAAAAATGATCTATACTACTCACACTCTTTGAAAACTTTTGGAAATGTGCAAAAAAAAAATTTTTTTTTTCATTAATTAATCAACACTAGGTGTCTAGACTATGTTGCAATATTTGAACGTTTTCTAATTATTTCTTTAAAAAATAATTGTTTAATGGGCTTTGAAATTTATTGTTTTTAATTCAGAAAAATTGAAAAAAAATACCTCATTTTTAGTCTAATAAACTTATTAAACAGTTATAATCTAGATATATATTCTTAAATTTTAGACTAAATTTATTTCTAATTATTAATTAATAATAGTTTTTTTTTTTGTATTAACGATAATTTTTAAATTTAGATGTGGATATTTAATTTGTTTTTTTCAATTTTACTCTAAAATTTATGAATATATATTTAGATTATAACTAATTTTTTTATGTTTTCGAGATAGATGATCATTAGTTAGACATTTTTTTTTATTTTACTTTTGTCAAAAAAATAAGAAGATTTTATTTAAAAAAAAATGAAGAATGTGGAGATAATATAGGTGACTATAGGGAGGGCCGAGGGGGGGAGGTAAGGGAAGTTTTGGAGGCAAAAATTGGACACTTTTACTTAAAAAATAAACGGAAAATTACCAATTGGTCCCTAATTCTAATGAATTCAACCAACTAATCCATGAAATATGGGAATCTACCATCAGATCCTTCCATTGTAAATGGACACACATGCCCTTGATAGATTTGACAAAATTACACAAATTCCACCACTTAAGTGACGTGGACGCATGTGGTCCATTCCCCATCTCCCCCTCTGCACTTTCTTTCTCTCTCTTCCTTTTTTTTTCCCCTCAAAACTTTAAAATGAAATATCTTAAGATTTAGAAATCAAAAAAAAACTATGAAACCACCGTTGTGTTCGTATCGTCAATACGAATCAAACTAGTAGCATCAACATATAATCTGGAGCAAATTTCAGAAGTTCACAGTTTTTACAAGTTCACAGTTGTTTTTGTTAAGTTCACAGTTATTTTTTACATTTGTTTTAATAACAATTAAGATAAGTTTACAGTTGTTTTAGCTAAATTCATAATTTATGCATGAAAATGACTATTATTTACTTAATTCATAGATTTTTTTAGTTAAGTTCACAGTTGTTTTAGTTAAGTTCATAATTGTTATTAGTCTTTTATAACTTTTATTTTTGCAATTTTATGAGATTATTTGACCTATTTGTTAAGTTCACTGTTGTTTTTTGTTAAGTTCACAATTGTTTTAGTCCTTTATGGCCTCTATTTTTGCAATTTTATGAGATTATTTGACATATTTTTTATGTTCACAGTTGTTTTTACTTAAGTTCACTGGTGTTTTTTTGTTAAGTTCACAGTTGTTTTAGTACTTTATGGCCTCTATTTTTGCAATTTTATGAGATTATTTGACATATTTGTTATGTTCACAGTTGTTTTTACTTAAGTTCACTGTTGTTTTTTGTTAAGTTCACAGTTGTTTTAATCCTTTATGACCTCTATTTTTGCAATTTTATGAGATTATTTGACATATTTGTTATGTTCACAGTTGTTTTTACTTAAGTTCACAGTTGTTTTAGTCAAGTTCACAGTTGTTTTTAGAATTTTATTGTCTTTATTTTTGAAATTTTATGAGATTATTTGACCTATTTGTTAAGTTCACTGTTGTTTTTTGTTAAGTTCACAGTTGTTTTAGTCCTTTATGATTCTATTTTTGCAATTTTATGAAATTATTTGACATATTTGTTATGCTCACAGTTGTTTTTACTTAAGTTCACTGTTGTTTTAGTACTTTATGGCATCTATTTTTGAATTTATGAGATTATTTGACAATTGTTAAGTTCACAGTTGTATTTAGTATCTTATTGCCTCTATTTTTGAATTTTATGAGATTATTTGACATATTTATTTAGTTCTCAGTTGTTTTTAGTTAAGTTTACATTTGTCCAATTTTAGTACTAATTATTACCTAATCCTTGGAAAAGGGGGGGGGGGTTAAGAATGCATTTCGGGTTTTAAGACCGATTCGATTCCTTTCCTCGCCCTACTACTGGCGTGAGACATCATAAAAAAAAAACACCATTGTTGACAAAATCTCAGGGTCTACAAACTGAAATGAATAGTAAGCAAAATCGACTCAATGACATATTGAACATAACTAACAAATGTATCACCATTGTTGACAAAATCTCAGGGTCTACAAACTGACAATTTTACAATTTTAAAAAATAAAAATATTAAAACCATTAGTAAAATCAACTACTGTTTCCCATCTTCTAACACAACCATCTTTGATATACTAAAAAAAATAAAATAATAAAACCCTAAGTTGAACAGCACCCAGAAGTCTTCACTGCAGAAACATCTTTACTCACATCATTGTTCTCACCTCTAGAAGGCAAAGCTGAGGCACCTCCATTTTCAGCAGCCTCCATAGCTTTTTTGCTGACAATTCGATGAATCCGAGTAAGAACTTCAGCAAAAGCATTATCCACATTTGTAGCTTCAAGTGCTGAAGTTTCCATGAAATAAAGTGATTCTTTCTCAGCAAAAGACTTTCCATATTCTGTGGTTACATCCACTAGGTGTCTAAGATCGGATTTGTTGCCAATAAGCATGACCACGATGTTGGGATCCGTGTGATCTCGCAATTCCTTTAGCCAACGTTCAACGTTTTCAAATGTGGAATGTCTGGTGACGTTGTACACTAGTAGAGCTCCCACAACACCTCGGTAATAGGCACTTGTTATGGCACGGTACCTATATTTTCAACTCGTCGGAGAAAGATTCAAATTTTCAGGCCGGAGAGTAGATAGAGGGAAAGGAAGCAGACATGAGGCGAAGGAGGCAGCCAGAGTTGGACAAAAAAAGGGGAGAAATTCGCCGGAGGAGGAAGAGGAGATGGGTGGCCGGAGGGGAGTGGTGGCCGGAGAGTGTGAGAGAGATGGTCGCCGGAGCAGAGGATACAGTCACCAGAATAGGGGGAGATGGTCGCCGGAGGTGGGAAGGAAGAGGTCGCCGGAGGGGAAGGGGAAGGGTCGCCGGAAGAATGATAAAGAGAGAAAGTGAGAGAAGAGAGAGAGAGAGAGGGGATGGTTTTTTATTTTTGGGTAAGGGTTAATTTGGGTGAAGGACTAGATGAAATTTTGATTATGATACCGGACTAATCGGTTAAATTTCAAAATATTTGTCTAAATTGATCTTTTCACTTAGGATGAGGGACCCATTGATAATTTTCCCAAAAATAAATTCATTATGTTATATAGTAATTACTATTAATACATGTTTGTAGGCTTATAGATTCGGATTATTAGGCTTAATAGTTGAAAATCTCATTTTGCTTTAAAAAAATACCGCTACTACTATAAATAATAATCCTTTCTTTTTAAAAAAAAAAAGTATATGGATTTTTACTTTCACAAAATAAATATAAATGATTGAAAAAAATAAAAAAAAAAATGTTCATGATTTCAAATTTAAGCAAATAAGATGAATGGGATTTATTCATTTATTTGTTTGTTTGAAGCAAGAAGATAATTTAATTGAGAAAAAAAGGTAAGGAGATAAATGCTCTTTTCAATAAAAGTCATACAACTAAAATGGTAATAAGTGCCTGCCTTAACTGTTTTCTAATATTATCTTTCAAGAAATAAAAAATTATTTTCTAATATTATCAAAAGATATTCCTTCAAATTTTTTTTTAATCAAAACCTTCTTACTTTGAAAATTATAAATTTCATTAAACGAACTTATTTATGGAAATTGACAAATTTTTAGGCTTAAAAGTGGAAGCTACTTTTTTATTCTTTGAACTTAGCTACTTTGTTTTGTGTGTTTTTTTTTTAACAATTTTTAGCTACTTTGTTTAAAAAATAAAATTCTTTATTACTTGATCATTATTTTTTAATTTATGTTGACATATTTTTTTATAGAACTAGAGTATTTCGTTTTTTATTTTGTAACTTCATTCAATGTTTTGTTATCATAAAATTAAATAAAATTTAAATATAGAATAATAATTTTTAAATGGTGCATTAATTTTTTTAAATGGTTACTAATATAAATAATATTTTAAAGTAAAAAGTGATTTTTTAATGTGAAAATCGATAAACCGAGAAAACTAAATGGGGGGATGGAGTCATGACTCTATTTTTTAGTTTATAAACATAATTTAGGGGTGATGGGCTGACTATGAGGAAGATGTTAAATTTCTCTTTGTGTTGAAAGTAAAAAGTATCATTAAATGTGAAGATAATTTATTTGAAGCTGATATGGGATTTTTGGGTGGCAGATTGAAAGTTGTCCACAAAATCTTGCTAACAAAATTAATTGACGATATTTATGATAGCATCTGTAATTGACTCAATACACTCTACTTAAAAACAATAATAAAATTATTACATTTACGATTTTGTAAGCAAATTTTTGTAATTATTTTGTGTCCTTACTATTACCCAATTAGTATAGGGGAGAGAGAAAAAGGTTGGTTAAAAAAAAAGTGAAAAAATGTTTTAGAAAATTATAAAAGGTGATATGTGATTCTATTTTATAAGCTTCAATTTCTTCGAGCAAGTCTTTATTTTTACTCTCTCTATTTTAAAATAAATATAAAAAAAATAGATTTTCTCTTAATTAAATAGCAAATTTAAAAAAATATTGAACATTCATTTTAGAGATTTAAAAAAGTTTGCATGCATACTTTCGGAGAGAATAGCCTACTATGTGGATTTTCTTTATTTTTTATTGAAAGATATCTTGAAAAGTATTGATTCGATTAGAAGTGAAACACTATTTGGTGGAAAAAACTGTTGTCGGTGGAGATGATAGTTTTTCAAGTGCTAAATCTACTACGAATGTTTTGTTTCAGGAAGTATTTTGAAATGTTTAAGTATTCACACTTTGGTCTTTCGATTTACAATTTCAGTACATGCATGACTATATATAATCGCCGTGCATCGCACGGGTTTGCTGCTAGTTAATGAAATAATAGAGTTGTTGATAATATTAATTAATTAGAAATGATTTAATTATTTTTATTTAATGACAATCATGCAAATTAAATTGATAGTTATATTTAGGGCTGTTACACGTCGCGAGCCTGTTCGAGCTCGGCTCGGGCTCGGCTCGAAAAAAGCTCGAGTTCGAGTGGGCTCGAGTTGAACTCGAGCTCGAGCTCGAACCGATTTTTAAGCTCGATCATTTTTTCGAGCTCGGCTCGTGTTCGGCTCGTATGTTCGACGAGCTTTGTTCGAGATCGACTCGTTTGAGCTCGACTCGGGCTCGGCTCGTTAAAAGCTCGAATGAATTTTAGTATATATATATATATATATATAAAAGCTCGTTTAGGCTCGAGTTCGATTACAACTCGAATTAGGGCTCGATAAAGCTCGTTTGATTTCAGATTTTTTTCAAAAAATAAGTCGAAGCTCGAGCTCGGCTCGTTAATACTCGAGTTCGAGCAGCTCGCGAAAAGCTCGCGAGCCGGTTCGCGAAAAGCTCGAAACTTGATTCGAGCCGAGCTCGAACAGAAATTCTGTGCTCGAGCTCGAGCTCGAGAAAAGCTCGAGCTCGTTTAAAAGTTAACGAGCTCGAGCTCGAAACATCAAAAGCTCGGCTCAGCTTGGCTCGTTTACAGTCCTAATTATATTAACTATATAATTTAGTTCATATTATTTTTCAAAATTTTTTGTTCGTTCATTTGGTATATGTGGTATGAAGTTCATAGCATATGACCTTGGGTGTCATTGGGCTTGAACTGTTATTTGGCGAGAGGAAAATTCCCGTCGGATGTTCTGCGCTCGAGGGCGGCCGCGCTTAGGCCGAGAGCGGCCGCGCTTCCTTGCCGAGAGACGAGCTTCAAAATCCTGTGTTGAGCGCGGTCGCGCTCTCCTTGAAGAGCGGCCGCGCTTGTGACGGGATCTGCGAATTTCCTGGGCCGAATTAGATCAGTTTTAGGTCTTTTTAAGCCCTAAAACTCTAGTTTTACCACACATATAAATACTCTAATACCTCCAGCCGTTTTTGGTACTTGAATATTAGAGAGAAACACAATTCTCTTGCTTTTATTCATTGATCGATTACTCCCGTTCATAGAGATTCGTTCGTGAGATTCAAGGCGATTGAGATAGGACCGCCGGTGACTACCTACCTGTGTGCTGCTTTGTGGTACGTAGTCCGTGATCGTTTTATCCTCGGAGAAATTTGCACATGCACGAGTTGCACCAATTGGGGGCAATATTTTCTCTTAGGACAGTCTTCCTAAGGCGACTCGATCAAATCACGATAAGTTTTCTAACCGTTTGATTTCTTGTTTTACGTCTGTTTTCCCGATCCTGTTCCTTGGCTTTCGGTTTTGCTATTGGCTTAATTGGTACGTTTGATTTGATCAATAAAATCCCTACCGTTGATTAAATTGTTGTTTAATCTGGTGCTTATTAATTTAATTTCCAACAGATAGAGAAAATAGTATTTTATTTGATCATGTCGGTGGTTCCTCTAGCTCTCCCTTTAAGTCCCTAGTTGACACCTCCGATCTTAGGAGAAGTTTGAGTGGTAAGAACTTCAAGCGTTGGTCCGAACGCATGAAGATCTGGGCGTCAATTAAGGGTATGTCTGGTATCTTGACATCTAAATGTCCCGCTACGAATGGTGATGATCCGGTTAATGTGGGCTCTTTGTTAAACTGTGGAAGGAGCGGGACGATGTTGTTCGAGGATGCATTCCATCGGCTTTGTCGAATGCACTCTTTGATGTTTATTGCTCGCTCCTCTCATCTTTGCGTCACTGTGGGATTCTCTTTCCAAGAAGTACGCACCGATGAATCCGGTGTGGAAAAGTACCAAGTGGGAAAGTTCCTGAATTATCACATGAGTGAGGGCAAGTCGGTTACCGATCAAGTGCACAAACTCCAAATCATTTTGCAATCACTCAAGGATGCCGACATGGGACTTCTACGACAAGTTCGCCGTCATGGCTATCATTGAGAAGTTTCCTCGATCTTGGGGGAATTCGGTATGACCTCAAGCATCGTGAAAGCTTGTCACTCAATGAGTTGATGAATGCAATTGCGATTCAGAGGTGCATAACGGTAACCAACCAGAGTGTACAGTGGAGGCCTGTGCTAATATGATAACCGGTAAAAGCAAGTTTAAAGGAAAATGTGTGAAAACTTCTAAGGATAAAGAAAACCATGATAAACTTAAAGTTAAGAAAAATAACTTTAGGAAGCCGAGAGCAAAAGCAGAGCTTGGAATTGTGGAGAAGGTGGACACTTTTCTAGGACTCGCCCGTCCAAGAAAGGAAAAGGACCACAAGCCTCTGCTACGATGACCATCCTGTGTCAACATGGTGTTGGGTCCGAAGGATTATGATGATCCCGACTCGACGCACCCGGAGTTGACGATCCGACCCGCAATGTTACAAAGTATGTAACTTCTTGTCCCGAACTCTTTATGTCTATGAACCCAACGAGTGGCTAGTTGGCAGGGCAAATGTGCACGTTTGTCTTTGATAAATTGCTATTTGTGTCTTACCAGCCTGTCCGTGGTAGATCAGTGACGATGGGGAACTCTAGTGCTGCAAAGGTGCTTGGGACTGGACGCGTGGACCTGAGGTTTCCCAATGGGCGCATTCTTACCTTGCATCGAGTGTATCACGTTCCTGATATTCGTCGCAA
Organism: Adenophora triphylla var. japonica; assembly: GCA_022495995.1. Taxonomy (NCBI): domain Eukaryota; kingdom Viridiplantae; phylum Streptophyta; class Magnoliopsida; order Asterales; family Campanulaceae; genus Adenophora; species Adenophora triphylla. Next base: position 481,170 of record JAFEMH010000353.1, read on the forward strand.
CATTATTAGTGGTTCTAGTCTAGTTAGGGAAGGATTTGAGATTTCATTTAAGTGTAATAAGGTTATTATTTTGGATTCTGGTAGTTTTGTGGGGAAAGGTTATTCCTCGGATGGTTTATTTAAAATTAGAGTTGAAGCGATGTTTGTTCGCACAATAATTTTAGTTCCATTGATTATCCTGTTTCGTATTCCATTGAATCTTCAAATGTTTGGCATGGTCGTTTAGGACATATTAACTATGATTCTGTGAAAAGAATGATGAACTTAGATATTATTCCTAAACATGCTATTGATAAGAATTCTAAATGTCATGTATGTGTTGAAGCTAAATCTACAAAAGGTCCGTTTAAGTCGGTTGTGAGAAATTCTGAAATTCTAGATTTAGTTCATACTGATATTTGTGAATTTAATGGTGTGTTGACCAAAGACAAAAAGAAATACTTTCTCACCTTTATTGATGATGCTAGTAGATCCTGTTATGTGTTCTTGCTTAATTCTAAGGATGAAGCATTAGATAAATTCATTATATTTAAGAACGAAGCGAAACACAACCGGCAAGAAACTTAAACTAAGCATAGGTCCGATAGAGGAGGTGAATATGAGTCTAACCCCTTCATGTATTATTGCCAAGAAAACGGAATTGTACATGAAGAGACTCCCTCCCTACACCCCTCAATCAAATGGTGTTGCAGTAACGTAAGAATAGAACCCTTGCTGATATGATTAACGGTTTGCTCATAAGTTCGACTGCCCAAATATATGTGGGGAGAGGCTTTGAATACGGCTTGCCATATTCTGAATAGAGTCCCTCCTAAACATAGAAAGGAAAGCCCGTTTGAACTTTGGAGAGGTCGACAGGCTAGCTTGAAACACTTAAAAGTGTGGGGGTGCCTTGCAAAGGTACTTGTACACACACAAAAGGAAAAAGCTTGGACCTAAAGCTGTTGATGCTATCTTTATAGGTTATTCTGAAACAAGTTATGCATTGAGATTTCTTATTATAAAATCTGAAATTTACGGCATAGATGTGAACTCTATAGTTGAGTTACGTGATGCAACATTTTTGAGGATGTGTTTCCTATGAAGAACGGACTTCCTAAGGAATCTAACCCAACCACTAATTCCATTCCTGCTTAAGTAGAGGAGATGACAAATGTGGGGGTTGATTCCAGTGCAATTCATTCTGATGATGAGATTGAACCAAGAAGGAGTAAAAGGGCAAGGACCACCAAGGATTTTGGAAGTGATTTCATCACTTACAATGTCGAGGGTGATCCTCTAACCTTCAAAGCTGCTATGGCTACTTCTGATGCCAAACAGTGGAAGGATGCTGTTAAGAGTGAAATGGATTCTATTGTCTCTAATGGGACATGGGAATTGGTCGATCTCCCTCCTGGTTGTAGCACGATAGGATGTAAGTGGGTCTTCAAAAGGAAACTGAAACCGGATGGAACCGTTGACAAGTTTAAGGCTAAGTTAGTGGCTAAGGGATTCAAGCAAATGGAGGGAATAGACTATTTCGATACCTATTCGCCAGTTGCTAGAATGACTACAATCCGAATGCTTATCGCATTGGCCTCTGTATATGATCTTCCTATCCATCAGATGGATGTTAAGACCGCCTTCTTGCATGGCGATCTAGAGGAAGAAATTTATATGGATCAACCTGAAGGTTTTGAGGCCCCTGGCAATGAGAGAAAGGTTTGTAAACTTGTTAAATCCTTGTATGGACTTAAACAAGCCCCTAAGCAATGGCATGAGAAATTTGATAAAATTGTCTCATCGTTTGGCTTTGTTACTAATGAGTTTGATAAGTGTGTCTATAGCAAGAGTATTGGTGATAGTAGTATTGTCTTATGTCTGTATGTCGATGATATTCTGTTGTTTGGAACGGATATGAGGATAATTGATACTACTAAGGAATTCTTGAAAAGTAAGTTTGAGATGAAAGATATGGGAGTAGCAAGTGTGATTCTTGGCCTTAAGTTGACTCGTTCAACTAGTGGCATAACCATATCGCAGTCTCATTATACTGAAAGTGTAATTGAGAAATTTGGTTATAAGAATTGCAAAGTGGCTAAGACTCCATATGACCCTTAAATCTGCTCTTACTAAGAATGAAAGTGGAGTACCGATGGCTCAGTTGAGATATTCTCAAATTATTGGAAGTTTGATGTATCTTGCCAATTGTACTAGACCGGATATATCCTATTCGGTTACTAGGTTGGCTAGATATACTCAATGTCCAAGTAAAGCACATTGGGAAGCTCTTGATAGAGTTCTCAAGTATTTGAAGGGAACGATTTCCCTTGGGCTGCATTACGATAGATATCCTTCTGTGCTTGAAGGGTATAGTGATGCAAGCTGGATTGCCTATAACTCCGGGAGTTATGGCCGCATACGGGTATGTTTTCACCTTAGGCGGAGTCTGCGGTCGCTTGGAGGTCGACCAAACAAACTCTGTTGTCTAGGTCTACATTTGAGGCCGAATTAGTTGCTCTTGACACTCTTGGATTGGAAGCCGAATGGCTTCGAGGACTTATGTTCGAGTTGCCCATGAGTCGGCAAGCCCATGCCTGTTATCTCGTACATTGTGACAACACCGCCACAATTGAGAAACCGAAAAGTGTCAAGTACAACCGTAAAACTAGGAGGCACATCCAAATTAGATTAAAATCTATAAGGGATCTTGTGTCTCGGAAGGTGATAGTCAGCTGATTATGTTGGTACCAAGGATAACACGGTGATCCTTTAACCAAAGGGCTAGAATTTGCTCTTGTTCAAAAATCTAGGTTGGGGATGGGATGAACCCCGTCGACTCAAACGCAGTAGCAACCCAATCTACCTCGAGCGGAGATCCCACAAAGGAGATTCAATGTGGTAATAACAAGCCTGGGGTGAGTCGGAGCACCAAATAATAGATTGACATGTTATATGTCCGAGTCTATCCCCGAATAGCCTAGAGGTGCTCATTCTTGCTAATTTAGTAAAAGTTTGGAACTTTGAATGGGATCAAGTCTTTTAGACAAGATGTTAGCGAGACATCTTCCGAGATGCCCAGGCTAAGTGAGTGTTGTTGTTGGCCGCAACTAGAGGAATTTGGGTTATTCCTTGAAAGCACTCATGATAGAGGATCGGGACGTATGGCTTATAAGCGTCGAAGTGTTCGATAGAGGGCCTATCATAGCTTTTGTCGTGTTTGTTACCAAGCCAGGCCTCTACATCCAAAGGCATCGGATTCAAGACACCCGTTCATCCTGGTCTGTGGAGGTTTGCGTTGGATAACATAGGTAGTGGTTCAAGCGGAAGGTACCATTATTGAAAGCATGGCAATGGACAATGCATGCAGACACGTCATATTTCTATGAACTTGTGGGGGATTGTTGGAATATTTGGTATATGTGGTATGAAGTTCATAGCATATGACCTTGGGTGTCATCGGGCTTGAACTGTTATTTGGCGAGAGGAAAATTCCCGTCGGATGTTTCAAGCGCTCGAGGGCGGCCGCGCTTGGCCGAGAGCGCCGCGCTTCCTTGCCGAGAGACGAGCTTCAAAATCTCAAGGCTAGCGCGGCCGCGCTCTCTCAAGAGCGCGGCCGCGCTGCGACGGATCTGCGAATTTCCGGGCCGATTAGATCGCTTTAGGTCTTTTTAAGCCCTAAAACTCTAGTTTTACCACACATATAAATACTCTAATACCTCCAGCCGTTTTTGGTACTTGAATATTAGAGAGAAACACAATTCTCTTGCTTTTATTCATTGATCGATTACTCCCGTTCATAGAGATTCGTTCGTGAGATTCAAGGCGATTGAGATAGGACCGCCGGTGACTACCTACCGTGTCTTTGCTTTGTGGTACGTAGTCCGTGATCGTTTTATCCTCGGAGAAATTTGCCTGTACCTGAGTTGCACCAATTGGGGGCAATATTTTCTCTTAGGACAGTCTTCCTAAGGCGACTCGATCAAATCACGATAAGTTTTCTAATCGTTTGATTTCTTGTTTCTGTCTGTTTTCCTGATCCTGTTTCTTGGCTTTCGATTTTGCTATTGGCTTAATTGGTACGTTTGATTTGATCAATAAAATCCCTTACTGTTGATTAAATTGTTGTTTAATCTGTGGTGCTTATTAATTTAATTTCCAACATGTTACACTAACTAACTAGTTGTAAATAATCAGAATGTACTAACGACACATCAACACCTATTAGAGCTACCACTCATACTATGTTAACACTAGCATTATTACTTTTTTAACATTGCTCTTTCACATTACCACTAACAAGTAACATCCTTTAACACAGTCACTCACACTTATTAACACACATTTATTAACACACATTACACATTGACACTTTTTAAATTTATCGTCACAACTATTATTGTCACACTTTAACATTATTACTACTAGACACACTTTCAATACTATTATTGACAATCTTTAATATACACCGGTTCTTTTTAATATTATATCCGACGTTCTTTAATAGTGACATATATTAACAAGTATTAAAAATGTTAGTTTGAATGTCTATAAATAATAATATGAACATACAACATTTTGTAACATTAACACTGACATTTACAATGAAGGTATGCATTTTTTGAATATCTTTTTTTCCTAACAAAATAAATTAAAATATTTGCTTTAGAAAAATTACCTTTTCCTAAGATCCAAGTCTTTATTTTCACATAATTAAAATAAAGGAATAATTTCATGAGCCCTAGTCATCCCAAATCATTCTCCATAAAAACACTTACGAGATCCAAAAATTCACATACTATTGAAGGTCGAGATCAAAATCTCATACAAACCCACATTTCATATAAACTCACTCTTATATCTATATATAAGAGTTATTTTAGTATTATACCTTTTGATATAGGAGCGGGTTGCTTAATAAAATATGAGATTTTTATTATTATTTTTAAGAAAAAGTGAAAAATTGTGAAAAAAAAAATACTCTTATACCTTAAGAGTAATTTTAGTTTTATACATTTGGGTATAAGAGCAGCGGGTAAGGATAATGTTTGATCATGGATTTCTATGAAATTTTACATCTCGCTTGAACTTTTACGGGTTTGATATCTCGTACGAGGGCTCTAAAATAAAATTGCAAAAAGTTAAGTGTCTTAATTACTAACTACGCTATCGAAGAACACAAAATTTGGGGAGAAACGCGTTTCTCCGTCGCTTATGGAGAAACGGGACTTGTTATGTCGCGCGACATACCTAGCCACAAAAACTGGATATCACTTCATCAGCTTCTGGATATCCAGAAGCTTTGGAAAGGATATCCAGAAGCTTTGAAAAGGATATCCAGAAGTTTTGGAAAGGATATCCAGAAACCAAATATTTTTTCTGGATATCCTTTACAAAGCTTCTGGATATCCATATTCAATGCTGCGGATATCCGGAAGCTTTGTAAAGGATATCCGTAAAATACTTGGTTCTGGATATCCTTTACAAAGCTTCCTGATATCCATTTCAAAGCTTCCTGATATCCGTAGCTTTCAGAAAGCGATATCCGTGAACCTGGCCACTTAAGCGCGCGACATAACAAGCCCCGTTTCTCTCTACGCGACGGAAAAACGCGTTTCTCCCCAGACGCACTCATCGAAGAAAGAGAATATGTAGAGCACAATTATAAAACAAATACTGAAGAAATTATTATGACAAAATAAATTGTAGGGTGGACAGGAGGACACGAAAGATTGGTTTGCTATAGATAAAAAAAGGACTAATCGTTTATGGCAGTCTCATTTTCCAAATTAATGTTATTATCACTTAAATTTTGGTTGAAACTTTAATTAATAATTTTACGTTGATTATTTATTCCAATAGTAATTTTAAGTTTGTTGTTAGTAGCAGTAATGTTGTATCTATAACAACTATTAGAATTTCATTTGGATAACTAAATTATGATATAAATACTGGGAGAGCGACATTACTCGAAAATTTTAAAAAACAATCATAATATACGAGAAATTTCTCAACTCAAAAAAAAAAATATGTTTGAACGTTTTGGAAGAAATGCCCCTTAGAGCATGATTAATGGTGAACGAAATTTCGTTCACCAAGAGCAATTTCGTGATCAAATTTTCGTTCATGGCAATTAGCGGTGAACGAAATTTCGTTCATGGGTTTCGTTCATTTCATTAACAAATTCGTGAGCGAAAATTTCGTTCGTGGCTATAATGGCTATATATGTATTTTGTAATTTTGACATTTTTGAAATTATATTATTGAAATAAAAATATTAAAAATGTTTATAATTTTTTTCTCTATAAATAGAGTCTAATTTTATAATATATGACATAATTTTAATATTTTACTATTTAGAAATGATAAAAAAATTATTGTATATATTTGATAAATTTTTAATTTTTTATATATTTAAATTTTCTCTTGACTCGACTCGATTAATGACTTCATCTTAACATAATAATAATAATAATAATAATAATAATAATAATAATAATAATAATAATAATAATAATAAGTGTTTAATTTTTTTAAATTGTGCAAATAAGTAAAATAATAAAAAAAATTATATTTATTGTTAATGATGTTAATAAAAAATAATATTTATTAATGTATATTATTAATTTTATAATATCAAATTTCTATTAAAAAACATTTTTGTGAACGAAAAATTCGTTCACCACTACAGAATGTAAGCTGGTGTGAACGAAATTTCGTTCACATGCCAGTTTCGTTCACGTGGTGAACGAATTTTTCGTTCACCATTAATCATGGTCTTAGAGCATCAACAGATGTGAACGAAAAATTTGTTCACCACGTGAACGAAACTGACATGTGAACGAAACTTCGCTCACGCCAGCTTAATTCTGTAGTGGTGAACAAATTTTTCTTTCACATATATATTTTTTAATAGAAATTTGATATTATAAAATTAATAATATACATTAATAAATATTATTTTTTATTAACATCATTAACAATAAATATAATTAATTTTTTTATTATTATTTTACTTAATTGCACAATTTAAAAAAATTAAATTTTTGGGGTGGGCTTTGTGTAGGTGTTAGAGCATGTTTAATGGTGAACGAAAAATTCGTTCACCACGTGAACGAAACTGGTCTGTGAACGAAATTTCGCTCACGCCAGCTTACATTCTGTAGTGGTGAACGAATTTTTCGTTCACGAAAATATTTTTTAATAGAAATTTGATATTATAAAATTAATAATATACATTAATAAATATTATTTTTTATTAACATCATTAACAATAAATATAATTTTTTTATTATTTTACTTAATTGCACAATTTTAAAAAAATAAACACTCATAAATAAACGTTAAATTGTGATAATTTAAAACATTACACTCATGAAAATTAAAAATTAAAATACAACACACAAACGAACGAACAGAAAGTAACGCGCTCATAAATAAAATGATGCATATGATCTCAAGGATTGTTCTTTGCATATATATGCTCGATTAGGTCTGCTTTGAGAGCCAAGTGTGTAGCTTTGCTTTGAACTTTTCGCTTGCGCGCCATGTATTCTTCAATGCTATTCCCAACGTGTGAATTTTCTCTTGTATACGTGAATGTTTCGTCTTGCGCAATTCGAGTGGACTTATTTTTTTTATTTATTTTTGGTTTGTCGGCCCAAAATTCACTCGCATCATCATAGTTTATATATCGATCACGTTCATGCAGTCGATGCTCCCCAACATGCCAGGAAATCCATGTTCTGAACCCATACGAAGTAACCGCTCCATGTCTGATCGATTAGGCCTCCTCAAGTAATGATTTCCGAAATGGCTAATGACCACATCACAAAACATTTCAAGTGAAAGTTGTGCAAAACTTCCACTAAGTCGTAAGTACTCGTCAACGGCATCTGCTGCCATTCCATATGCTAGCATATGCATTGCTCAGTGCATTTTTGTAAGGTTGACAAACCAAATCTGTCGGTTGCATCAGGCCTTTGTTGGAAATATTCATCATGTTGCTTAGCTTTCGCAACCAAATGAAGAAAGACATGTCTATCCATTCGAAACCTGCGCCAAAATATTTTGTCTGGGTACGTTGGTTTGGAAGTAAAGTATTGACTTACAAGAATTGCATGACCTTCTTCACGATGTCGTTCAATCTGGATACGGGGATGAGGTGTGGGTAGTGGTTGCAGAAGTTCAGGTATCAAATTTTGGCCGACATAATTAGCCATATCTTGAACGTCATTATAATAGTTAATTAGAGAATTGTCTTCATCCGAAGAATCAGATGAAGAATCGGTTGAAGAATTGTTTCTCGGAACAGAATAACTGCAAGACATATTTTATTATGAATGGGATTTCAACTATTTAAATGTATTAAAATATTATTGACCATTTATAGGAGTCTGAAAATTCAATATTGTCATTACTTTCTTATCTACAGATGCACCTTGTTTAATTTTGAATACCCGTGATATAAAGTTGGAAGTGACCACTCAGCTTTACAGATACACATTTATTGATTTTCTTGCTACTACTCAACAATGGCACCCATGTGATGTACAGACGATTTGACCATTCGTCTTTTACAAAAGCCCATTTATTGGATTTTTGAACTTGTCTAATTTTGAATACCCGTGATATAAAGTTGGATGTGACCACTCAGCTTTACAGATACACATTTATTGATTTTCTTGCTACTACTCAACAATGGCACCCATGTGATGTACAGACGATTTGATCATTCGTCTTTTACAAAAGTCCATTTATTGGATTCCTGACCTTGTCTAATTTTGTCCTGACAAAAGAGAAGTGCCACATTACGTAAAGTTAATGGTTTGATTCCAAATTGTCATCTTTTATCAAATATATACAATAATTTTTTTTTATCATTTTTAAATAGTAAAATATTAAAATTATGTCAAATATTATAAAATTAGACTCTATTTATAGAGAAAAAGAAATTATAAACATTTTTAATATTTTTATTTCAATAATATAATTTTAAAAATGTCAAAACTACAAAATACACATATAGCCATGAACGAAATTTTCGTTCACGAATTAGTTCACGAAATGAACGAAACCCATGAACGAAATTTCGTTCATGGCCATGAACGAAATTTCGTTCACCACTAATTGCCATGAACGAAATTTCGTTCACGGAATTGTTCTTGGTGAACGAAAATTCGTTCACCATTAAACATGCTCTTAGTGCCCTAGGCCTATAGAGATAGACTTATATGTAATGTCATTATTCATTTATATAAGAGATTGTCATTTTGATTATTATATACGTTTGCATGTTTACTTTAATAATCGTGTCCCTATTACTTATGAAGCACTAGTATGAAGTTTAATGGATAATCATGTGATGATTATATGCATAGGGATGCACATTAAATTCATGGGTACTTGTTAGAGAACAAGGTACTGGACTTGACCCATTATGAGATTTATGTCATGGTCAAATGTCATAATTAAATCTCATATAGTTATATCATTGATATCCTTTGACCTGAGATTATCATCGTCTTCCACTCGATGAATATTGTGTTTGATATAGTTTAACGTTGTCTTTAACCGGACAAAAATAAGGGCTATTATTGGCATGATAGAATTCTTGTTGGGAAGAATGATAAGTCAAGATGGAATTTTGTCCCTCGTAAAGAGAGATGTTTGCTAGACCACTCGTAAATAAGATTGATGATGTACATGGCCATGTCCGAATGAATTAATGTGATTAATATCATTCGATTAATCAATTTACTTGGTAACAAGAAAGCATTGAACATTATGAGTTGACGTGGACCATGACTCATGTTCACTATAACATCGTGTGACAATGGGATTGTGATATGTTCTATGTAGGAAAATCGAACTTGATATTATATTATTTGGGTAGGCATGATGGCTTGCTAGAGTCCGCTCATGTCTTATGAGGATCGATGTGATCGAACTCATTGCCAACATAATATAGTCATATGGGGTCACACGCATCGAACGAATTGTCAAAAATGAAGAATATGGAATTTTTGTTCACAGGGGACGACTCGTCCCCAGGCCAGAACCAACTATTCCCTTGGCCTGGGACGAGTGAATCTGAGGGAATGTCCTGAGGGACGACTCGTCCCATAGGGGACGACTCGTGCCCATAGGGACGACTCGTGCCCTGGGTTTGTACCAACTATTCCCCGTAAAGGGGACGAATGTATCTGGGCATTGTGAAGAGGGGACGACTCGTGCCCTGGGGGATGAGTCGTCCCGTCGGCGCTGGCAGGTACGTAAATGACTTAAAATTAGGGTTTTCTCGAAGGGAAAAATATTTATAACGTATAAATACAAACCATTGGTTGCCCTAGCAGTCACACTCACGTTTTTGGGTTTAGAGAAACACAAAAGAGTGATTTCAATTGTGAATTGAGAGAAATCAAAATACCAATTCCATAATTCTTCATTGATTGAAAGGAGTTTCAATCAAGGATCTAGCAATCCACCTAGAATTGTTCTAGGGTTCGTTCAAAGCGTGGATACACATAGAGGATCTTCGCCAATCAAGATCTAACGTTCGTGATTCAAGGATCGTTCATCAAGGATTCACAAGATCATCAATCTGGAGTTGGAACGCGTTTATCAAAGACAAAAGCACACAAGGTTGGTTATTCTATTTCATCTTTCTTAATTAATCATCTAGAACGGATCCTAGGCTCCGGGTTTTTCGAGTTAATTTGCTTTCTTTCGCTGCGCATGGACCCTCGAAATCCAACACTTTGGTTGAAGTTTAGAGGATTTGAGTTGTTGGATAGTTTTGAAAATTGCTGATAATTTTGTACGAAATTGGGATCGTTAGCCAGCATTTGCTCGAACCAAGCATGATCAGGATTTGTTCCGAAATTATGAGAACTATTCTCGTAATTACTTATAATAATAAAAAAAAAAACTTATTTTTTTTTTGCTAATTATAAAGAAAGGAAGTATGGAAGAAAAGATGTACATAATCTAGCAATCTTGAGCTCTATTTATAGGGGGAAAATGAACGTTTTTGAAATTTTGACCTAAACAACGTCGTTTAACGCAAGAGAAAATTTAAATATATAAAAAAAATAAAATTTTATCAAATATATACAATAATAAAATATTATAATCATTTTTTAATATTAAAATATATAAATTATGTCAAATATTATAAAATTAGACTCTATTTATAGAGAAAAATAAATTATAAACATTTTTAATATTTTTATTTCAAAAATATAATTTCAAAAATGTCAAAATTACAAAATACACATATAGCTCATATCAATTTTCGTTCACGAATTTGTTCATGAAATGAACAATTTTTTTTTTTTTTTTATGGCCATGAACGGATATTTAGCCACCACTAATTGGCATATACCAAAATTGGTTCATCAAATTACAAAGGATGAATCAATTTTGATTCACCACTAATCATGGTCTTAATGTGCGCTTCAGCATTTGGTCCAGTCTCCCTTTTCAATTTCCAACTACCAGCCACATTATCAAATAAAATCCATTGAAAACTTCAAAATTAAATATCTCAAAAATCTATAAATCAAAAAAAAATAAATCGAGGACACCGTTGTTCCCGTATCGACAAGACAAATCAAAGTAGATTCCTAAAGATATGATTTCGAAAATAATACGCATCACATCACATGTAAATGTGGTTTTTAGCATGTTGTATAATTTTCTTTCAAATATTGCACCACATATGAATGTGGTTTAATCGTGTTTATTATTTTTATAAACTACTGCATCACATATGAGTGAATATAATACTTCATATGTTTGATTTTAATAACATTGTATTATAATTTTAAACTACTGTATCACATATGTGTGAATATAATAATACTTGATTGTGGGTTTCAAGTTGTTGTATCATTTTTGTTAAACTAATATATTATATGTAAATGTATATAATAATATTGTATGAATATGATAATAAATATGTTGTATCATTCTTAAACTACTTCATAACTAAATATAGTATTGCATGGATGTGGTTTTAATTTTAAAATACATACTAAAACATGAGTGAATATAATACATACATATGAATGAATTATTTAACGTATTGTATTATGTTTTCAAACTAATGCATCACATATGATATTTTATACACTTTGCATTATTATATTATGTAATATAATACTATTTAAATTTAATTTATTATAGTAAATTTAGAAAAAAAAATATACATGACATGTATGGGTAAACATTAATTGAGATTTATTTGGGCAAATTTTTGTTTTAGGAATTAACTGAAATTAAAAAAAAATGTTCCCTCCATTTCGATTTAAGATTTTTACTTTCTTTTTTAGTCTATCACAGATTAGGTTTTTAGTTGTTTTATTACTTAAAATAGACAATGAGACCCACTTGTCATCCTGAAATTACCCGATCCGGAAATGCCAGAGTGCGTCGGAGTTTGTTTTTTTGAAAAATAAAATGTTTTAAAGATTCGACGGATAAATTTTTTTGAAAAGAGAGTCGACACGCCGTTTTGTGAGACCAAAACATTGACAAAAGGCTTTTTGATATAAGATCTTTAGTTCGGAGGTCACGTTACGCCTCATTAAAAGATTTTAATGCTCACCCGAAACGCCTCATCTTTATGAGACTTTCTAACCATTTTTGAAAATTGTGTGTGTGTGTTTTAAAGATCAAATGACTTTGTAGCTAAAAGAAAAGAGAAAATTATACAGTTTTAGAGAAAACTGTTTGTTTTGATAAAAATGGGATTTAAAACAAGTCTGAAACTGAAAAAAACATAACAAATGTTACAACATGCAAAAACGAATCAGTGCTCCTTTACAAGGACTAGGAGGTCCGTACGGATTGACCATGTGCAACATGCTGTTTTTCTGTATCTCATTTAATTTCTGAAGTTACTTCGATTAGATTAAAAAAAAAAAAAGGTGACAACTTCTAAACTGTACAGAAAGTTGATCATAAAACCTAAAAAAGTCAAATGTCCAATCCTAGGGTTGTCATCTCCAAACCCTAGAATAGTAGAACAATGGTGATTTTGAGCTTTTCTTGAGAGAAAACAATGGATATTGTTTGTTTCAAATAAAGAAATGAGAAATCTTTTGAAGTTAAACTTGAAATTTTGTCACATTTTAAGAAGAAAATGGAAGAAGTGAAGTTACATCAACATTGTAACCATAATTCCTAGAACCACATCTTTAAATATGAGTGATTAGTTAATCCTTTTAGATTAGGGTTACTTGTATCATATTAAATTAAAAGAAAATGGATGAAGAGATGATTTAGGATATAAAGGCATTTGAAATTAAGTAATGGAAATACAATATGGTTATAAACAAACCACTATCTCTATTAGACCTTCAATTTTAAGCATATTGTGTATGAAAAGCCTTTTATGATCATTTAGATGGCTTGAATTTATAATGTGCAAAAATAAGTTAAATACTACATTATGGATGATAGATTCAACAACAATATTTCGTAAATGGATTAAAGACTTGTAAATAAGATATTAAAGTGTTATTAGGGTTTGTAAGGAAATCTCACCAATATTGATTATTTTCTATCTTTCTAAGGTTTGATTCTGTTGGAAAAGTGTTTGATTTGTTTAAGGTGATAAGAAGAAGAAAAATTATGCTCTCACGTAGGCAGGATCTCCCCTAATGCTCTCAATATTATCAAATTTTTTGTCCCAAATGAAGGAGTAAGAGGGCTGTATTAATAGTATCTGGAAATGACAAAGAGGTTCGTACGTAATAACTTTGACTTTTGCAAGGTGATCCGTGTGGACCAAGGTGTGAAGCCAGTATGTTTTTTACTTTTATTATTCCTGCGAGTTCCTTCTGATGTTTTTAATGTACAAAAGGTATTTCTTGCCTCGTTTGATCAATTTAATGCTCAAAAAATTACGGGACTTTGTGATTATAGATGAGCGAACCCTAGATATCATTCCCGCATGATCGGATGGAGAGCGGTACAGATTAGGGTACTTACACATCCTCACATCAAAAACTCCATACCCACTTTATCTCTCCTACTTTACTTATATTCTCACAATATTTTTTTTTTAATTTTCGTGTCAATTCAAACTAAAAACATTATATGAATTTTATGTAATTTATATGAAATTACTTAATTATTTGTATCAATTATTATTTGAAGTATAATAGATTATTGTGAATTAATAGTTGAGTATGTGAATTTTATTCGTGGGATCCACTTGTCATAATTGTAATAACTATGTACTAACTATTCTCTACCCCACTTTCTCTCTTCTACATCACTTTTCATACTCACAACATTTACTACACTATATACTCTCCTTAATTTTTGTGTAAGGACCTACTAAAATGGATTTTTTTTAATAATTATTTATTAGTGTGACTTACTTGTAATACTAACAATAACTACTCCTATACACTAACTATTTTCCACCCCACTTTTTTTAATCTGAATCATCTTTCGTACTCTTAACATTTACTCTATTATACACTATCCTTAATTTTCATTTAGAAACAATTTTGTATATTTTTGGATGGGGGGATGGAGTAGTTCACAACTTAAAAGCCTGACATACTAATTTGATCAGGAACTTAGTAAAGGGGAAAGTGATTTGTTCGAATTGAAAAAATTCTCTTAATTATTAGTAGAAATTTAGTAAATACTTTCTCCGTCCCACTTGAAAAAGGACACAAATTTTTTTTTGGGCATCCCATTTAAAACGACACAACTAAAAAATGGAAAGTTTTTTATTACTTTTTTATTTGTGGGATCCACTTGTCATACTCTCACAATAAATATCCACTAACTATTTCCTACCCCACTTTCTCTTTTCTACATCACCTTTCACTCACAACATTTATTTCACTATACACTTTTTCTCTTTCTTACATTACTTTTCTTAATTCCCGTGCAAGGACACAAAAATGTCCTTTCGAGCGGGAGGGAGGGAGGGAGTAAGTGTCTTTTTTTTAAAAAAAACAAACAAACAAACGTGCACAACAGTGACATTTGTGGAAAAAAAATTATATATATTTTTAAAAATCACGCAATGATATTTTTTTAATAATCAAAACTTATTATTACACACAGACACTTTTTAACATTACAACTAACATTTTTTGACAATACACTTGACACTCTTTGATACTACGCGTGACACTCTCTTTACACTATTACTAGCACTCGTTAACACTAATATAAGCACTAACATTGACATTTGCATAAAACAATATTGATACTAAAAAACACTACTACAGATACAAGAAAAATATTACCCCTAACACTAAAAAACACATGTTATGGCATAAATAACATATGCACTGACACAAATCACTTCCATTAACAATATTAGTTCAAGCATTTTGTAATATTAGTGATAGTGTTAAAAAGTGAATGGTAAACTTAAAGAAGAAACAAAAATTTTAACCATAATATTTTTTGTTTAAAATGAATATTATTGTGCATTTTGAAAATACAATATTTTTTTTCAAATTGTTTGAAAAAACGCATTTCTAAAAGAACAATTCTAATCAAAATGAGCTTTTCTAGAAATATAAAATAAAATAAATAGAGGTGGTGTGCTGGAGCATGGGCACTGTTCCAACTTCCAAACAAGGCTGACGGGATTCAAATTGCCTTCGCAAACTCGGCAGTCGGCAGGAAATGCGCGCCAAATGTATCAAACCCTACTCCATATATAAACCCTTCACTGCAAACCCGCTAAATTCACCGTACTGGAAGACCACTTACGCCATGGGAAAGCAGAGACAACAGGTCATTTCCCGTTTCTTCGCTCCCAAATCCAAAACCCCTTCATCTACGGCACCACCAACACCGCCGTCTCAGTCAACCCCACCCCCAAAAATTTCGGCCACCGCCACTTTTTCCCCTTCTAAACGTCTCCGCAACTCCCTAATCGCTTCCCCCAACAAACCTTCCAAAATCCCGAAATTGGAATCTTCTCAGAACCCTAATCCCCCTCTGCCGGATCCCACACTCCACCAAAAGTTCTTGAAGAAGCTGCTAGAACCCTCTCCTGACCTTCTAGAACCTTTGCCAACTTCGATTTCCAACCCGAAATACACCCCACTAGAGCAACAAGTAGTGGAGCTCAAAGCCAAGTATCCGGATGTATTATTGATGGTGGAAGTTGGTTATAAGTATAGATTTTTTGGTGGGGATGCGGAGGATGCTGCTAGGGTGTTGGGGATTTATGCACACATGGATCACAATTTCTTGACAGCTAGCATTCCAACTTTTCGATTAAATGTCCATGTGAGGAGGCTGGTCAGTGCTGGCTATAAGGTGGGTGTTGTTAAACAAACAGAGACCGCGGCAATTAAGGCTCATGGGTCCAATAGGGTGGGTCCCTTTTGTCGTGGATTATCGGCATTATATACAAAGGCAACACTGGAGGCAGCCGAGGATGTTGGAGGTGGAGAGGAGGGGTGTGGATCATGTAATAGTTATTTGGTTTGTGTTGTTGAGAGAGGGGTTAGTGGTGAAAAATTGGAGTTTGGGATGGAGAGTGGGATTGATGTGAGGATTGGGATTGTGGCTGTGGAAATTTCTACTGGGGATGTGGTTTATGGAGAGTTTGATGATAATTTCATGAGAGCTGGACTTGAGGCTAAGATATTAAGCCTGTCTCCTGCCGAGTTACTTCTTGGGGATCCCCTGTCTAAGCAAACTGAGAAGGTAGTTTTTACTTGGTGTTTTCCTAAAACATGTGTAATTTTGTTGTAAAAGGAAATTCTTGGATTAAATTTGTAGGTTGCTACTTGTAGAAAGTCACACAACATGTTATGAAGTTAGAATTATCACTAAGTTAATTAATGTATGCAACATGTACCTAACTACCCATTTGTGGACTGCACATTCCAATTGGGTTTTTGTGCCCATAACTAAGTGCCCTGTGTTTTTGTCGTCCTCATATAATTTCCTAAAACAAAAAGAAGCTAAAAGAAAATAAGAAGTCAATTTCTTTTTTTCTAGAATTCATATCTACCATTAGTGAGATGATAGAAGCTAAAGGCAAGTCATTGTTGGAACCTTGTGCCGGCTTTGCGAGTTTGCGACAAAGCAAAGCTAACTTTATGTCCTTAACTGCATTGTCTCTACTGATATGGATATTAAATTATGACAATAAATTTCAGCAGTGTTTCTAGTTCTGACCTCACATGGCAATTAGGCTGCACATACATTTGCTTCAAGTCTTTTTCCAAGTTTTGTGTACAACTTTACATTCTTATACCACAAGTTTAGGTACATCCATATACCACAAGTTTGTTTTGCAGTTCCTTATAGGAGGTAGATGAGTAGTCCTTTCTTTATAAAGTACATGATACTTCTGTTATGCCAACCTACGGCTATTAAGGATGTCTAATGCCATATTAAGAGCAAAGACTGATTTAGGTTGTTGAATGAGAGCATAAGGGGAATATTACCCCTTTGCTTCATTAATTTTCCTTTCCCAGTAATTTGTAATAATATATGGGTGAAAGTGCTAGAGAGCATAACTTTCTGTCGCTGCTTGAATAAGAGTTAACTATTCTATTCAATTTGCTTCCTTAGAGTTGGTGACATAGTCATAAGCTTTTCATGAAATTTAAGATGGCAGATTTCACCATATAGGAATAAAAACTATCAAGATTAAGACATTAGGAAATCTACATGAATCACTACTGATCATGATTAGCATTGCTGAAAGGGTTTTAAGTGGTTATAGTTTGGCAAGCTCTTGGAAGAATATTGATCATCATAAGGGTAAAGTTTGACACTTTCTTGGGAGGACTAGTGTATATAATGTTATGTTATTAGTTAATTGGGGAAGATTATTAGTTAATTGGGGAATTCAAAAGTAAATATTGTATTGTATTTGAAACTGAAGTTTTCATAGTTAAGTATATGAGATATTTTTATCTTTGCTTCTTTCTTATAATGATTATGTATGTAGTATACCATATTGTCTACTGTATTTCTTTCCTTTAATACTGTTCTACACTTCTACCCAGTATTCCATGAGCTATGACATCCTTTTATGCCTGCCTAAGCTGCCTTTGCGAAAGTAGGAGCGCATCGGGATTCTTGAACGCACCTTTATGTAGACTGCATGTCTCGTCGCGAGTCTTACAACCAAGTCAAATCCACCTTACCAATGATCTACAGGGTAATTTGTGTATCACCTGAGAAATATGTCTTCGAAAACCTCAATTTAGAAAATTAATCCTTTTTTTGATAAGATAGAAAATTAATCCTTCAGGCTTCGGTTGATGGAGGAACACAGTCTGATGAGTTGAACATGGCCAGTAAGTGATTCTCCCTAATTGTGAAACAAGGAAAACACTTAGTTATTACATCAAAGAAGATGAAAAGTGGATACTGGAAACTGTTACTTCTCTTATGCACAACGCTAACAACAACGGATTTTGGAATATTTTAGTGAACAAAACCTGGATGCTCGTAGTTGTATGCAAAGTGCATCCTTAAAGAATACATCTATGGTGTCGCTGCCTGTAAAACTAAGGTCAGACAAACATTGAGTGTGTTCAAAGGTTGAGTTGTTTTTCACAATGTCCATTTTCAAGAAATTTTTGGCCCAAAATGAATGTCATTTTTGGAAAAAACTTTGTCCCTATTTTTTTTAACCAATTTTTTTCACTAGTCACTTTATACTTGCAAAACTAAATGTTTGGAAAGTGGAAAACAAGAATAATTATGCATCTTTGCCATTTAATTGTACAAAAAGTAAACATTTCCAGAATGTCTCCTAAATGATGGTTGGACATTCATTTAGGGATGGAGGAAGTATTTTCTTTTTAGTAAATAAATCTTCAGTCTTGTTGTGTAATGGAGGGTGTTATCTTTGACACAAAGTTAGAGGGTGAAGTCATAAGGAACTAGCATACCAAAAACCAAAGTACATTGCTATCATTTTTCTCTTGATATTTGTTGGCAGTGAGGCTCATATGAAGCAGCATACCTTCTATGGATTAGTTTTTTCCAGTCAACTGTCCTGGTGGCATATCTATATGCTAATCTTTGATAGTCTGCTTGTAAGGAATTGTGGTCACACGCAACATATATATTCTGTTTCAACTGTGTTGGCTTGAACGAAAGGGATCTTTTATATTTGTAGTTTCTATTAGCGTATTCCGGACCTGCCTCGAATGTTCGTGTGGAGCGTGCCTCACGAGATTGCTTCAGGGCTGGTGGTGCACTTGCTGAAGTAATGTCTTCATATGAGAATATAATTGGCAATCATGTAACCGGTGATCAAGAAGAGGAGGGTTTGAGGTTGATAGAACAGGGAAAGAATAAATCGGCAATTGAGGTATGATATCCTGCAAATCTATGGAACCCAATTGTATTTATTCAGGCATTTAACATACTGCATTAGTGAAAATTAAGTTTTCTTTTGATCTTTGGGCACTCAAAATTTCAGCATGTGTGGTTCTCACTACTTACACATCTCCAGTCCATTTATGCGCAATGCTATATATATGTATGTATGGCTGTGAGTATACAAATTCAAGTTCCATGCATGAACAAGGAAGCACACCGGTGGATAAACTAAGATTCTTAGTGCTCCCTCCGTCCCTAATTGACTGTCCATTTTAAGTTAATTTAGTGTCACATGCACATAAATACCCTTCATGAGCACGCCACGTCATTGCAAGTGCAAATTAAGACATGCTAGTTTATAACTTTACTATTATACATGTAAATAATTAAGGTGCATATCTTAGTGTTGAAACAATTATCCCACATTGGGAAATAATAAGCCTTGCCTTTAATATACATATAATGATCTTGGACTACTACTCTTATTGTCAATTGGTTTTGAGATAGAACCCTAGACTTTATCATGGTATCAAAGTAGGCCCGTTACACGTGTGAGCCCAAAAGTGGTCCACGATGATCTAACTCCATGCCATCTAAGTCTGGCCACACGTACGCCTAAGTTTGGCTACGCGTGAGGGGCATGTTGAAGCAATTATCCCACATCGGGAAGTAATAATAAGCCTTGCCTTCAATATATATAAAGATCTTGGGCTAATTATCTCATGCCAAATGATTTTGAGATGGAATCTTTGACTTTATTAATTAGTATATGTGCTCATTGCGTGGGTTCCTTGGGGGCGGAGGGGGTATTTTGACACACGTTTCCTATGACAAGTAACCTGAGCTATGTCAGGAAACCAATTTTCTGGGGGAAGTCAGCTGTCATTTTTTTTCTTTTTTAATAGTTAAGATTCTCAGTTTCTTTGTACGTCATTGCAGAACATTTTCTGAGAATATACTATAAGTAGTTGATATATATTCCAACGATTCTTATGTTAAGACCATAGTACTCTCTGTACATTTTCTTATACAAGTGCTGCTAATTTACCTCATTGTCAACTTGTGGCGTTCCTTATTGTTCTTATTCTTTTTGGTAGAATCAGCTTGTGGCTTACTACTTATTCATCGTTTCTTCTTCATTTAATTCAACTTTGATATTGAAAGGGAATTATGGCCATGCCTGATTTGGCTGTCCAAGCATTAGCCTTAACCGTACGTCATCTAAAACAATTTGGTTTTGAGAGAATTCTGTGCTTGGGTGCTTCATTTCGGCCTTTCTCCAGCAACGTTGAGATGACCCTCTCTGCAAATGCTATACAACAATTAGAGGTATGCCGTTTGATATCTTTCAGCATCAGGTTACACTTGTACATTGTTTTAGGTTTGTAATTTGTATTATCTGAGTGAAACAAATTGTCATGATTTTTGTTGTCGTTTACTCCCTCCGTCCCAGCGGAGTGTGCACTTTTGGTCAACTTTGACCAACTTTGACCAATAAATTAAAAAAATAATAATGATCCTAATAAAAATCCAAAAAATGTTATTGTTAATATTATTAAGCGTGATACAATAACAAATTTTTAAATTTTTATTAGGATCATTATTATTTATTTAAATTATTGGTCAAAGTTGGTCAAAGTTGACCAAAAGTGCACACTCCGCTGGGACGGAGGGAGTATACTTTAAATATGTAAGGTAAACTTAATCTTCTTATCACAAGATTTATGTACAAGAAATCTACACGACGATTGTATAAAGCTTAAAAGCTAGGGAGGATTTTCAAACTAATTTACAACTTCCCGAAAGATTTTGCTATGAGTTAGTCCTTTTGTCTCAAAAGAAGAGCCTCTCTGTTGTGGTTTGTCCCAAAACATGGAGCTGCATTTTTAAAATTGAAGCTTTTAATCTTCACACCTTTTGTTTTGAAGTTTTTTTCTTTCTGCCGAATACATAAATTCTCTGACATGGCATATAAAGTTTGTAACTTTAGTGCAATTTGAAAGATACATAGAGAAGCAAAGTACGATATGAAAAAGTTTGGCATATCGAATGCAATTTTTTTGTTTGAGAAGGAGGGAGTATCTATTTAAGTATCTAATAGATTAAATGCTCTAGGTTTTGAAGAACAATTTAGATGGGTCAGAATCTGGCTCTTTGTTGCAGTGCATGAATAATACTTTTACTATTTTTGGCTCAAGGCTTCTGAGGCATTGGGTATGTGTTAGAATTTCCTCTAATATATTGTTCTTTTCCTTTTTATTTCTATTGTTTGTACTTTATGGTATATGATAGTGTTTGTTCCCATGTTGCAGGTAACTCACCCTTTATGTGATAGAAACACGATCAATGCTCGCCTTGACGCCGTTTCTGAGATCGTTGAATCCATGAGCTCTAGTAAGGCTTCTAAAAGTTCTGCTTATGATGAGGGAGACTCCGATATCTCTATCTTCATTCCGGAGGTTTATCATTTGCTTGCTTCAGTTCTTACTACTTTAGGAAGGTCACCTGATATTCAACGTGGAATTACAAGAATTTTTCACCGAACAGCTACAGCATCAGAAGTAATGCATGGCTCTCTTTCTCGCTATGGATAAAGACATTCCGATGCTAAGACTTGCCTTAAATCATATACTCCCTCCGTCCCAGCTAAATTTACAATTTTTGCCATTTTGGTTGCCCCAACTAAAATTACACTTCCCCAAAATGGAAACCTGTAAATATTTCTTTATTAAATAGGACCCACTTGCATACTCACAACGACCCTCCATTTTTTATTCCCTACCCCACATTCTCTCTCCTACCTCACTTTTCGTACTCACCACTTACACTTTTTTCTTAATCCCCGCATCAAAACAAAAGAGTAAATTTAGGTGGGACGGGGGAGTACTCATTTTAATACTGAAAAACCTGTTGAATAAGCAAATATTTTCCTATGCGGTATGCCTGTTATATTTGCAATTTATCGTAGTAACAGCTGTGTGACGACTGTGAGCTTAATATCCATGCTTTCGATTATGCTTGATGATGGTTCTTTATATAATCATTTGATACAGTTCATTGCAGTCATTCAAGCTATATTGGTAACTGGGAAACAGCTTCAGCAGCTTCATATTGAGGAAGAGGACAAATATGTGAAGGGGAAGAAGATTGTGCGCTCTCCATTGTTGAGAAAGCTGATTTCGACTGCTTCCTCGTCCAGTGTAGTCAGTAGTGCTGCAAAGCTTTTGTCGGCTCTAAACAAGGAAGCTGCTGATCAACGAGATCTTCCAAGCCTATTTATCATTTCGGAAGGACAATTTCCAGAGGTGCAATTAAAACTGATAAAACTTTTGAAGTTGTTCTGTATGTATTATCCGCCACTCAAATACCTCTGTTCTTTCTTGCATATATTTCTCTTCACAGGTTGCAACAGCTAGGACAAAAGTTAGGCTTGCTACTGATAAGTTAGATTCATTGATTGGTTTATATCGGAAACAGCTCAGAATTCCCAATTTGGAGTTTATATCCGTGTCTGGGTCAACACATTTAATAGAGGTATGCTCAAACAGTAATGTGCTCCTTTTGCTTTCTTGATCTTTCTTGATTAAGAGTAATTTTGAATTTTTTTGGACATTCATTTTGGGACGGAGGGAGTGGTATTTGTGGGCCTAACTCGTATACTGCAGGTGCCATTAGAAGTAAAGGTTCCTTCAAACTGGGTGAAAGTCAACAGTACCAAAAAAACAATACGTTATCATACATCTGAGGTACTGACAGCTATAGACCTGTTAACTCTGGTAAATGAAGAGCTCACTCTTGCTTGTCGAGCTGCTTGGGATTGTTTTCTGAAAGAATTCGGCAGATACTATTCTGAGTTCCATTCTGCTGTTCAAGCACTAGCAGCACTGGATTGCCTGCATTCACTTGCTGTCCTTTCAAGAAATAAGGTTTAACTGCTCTATAGTGAAATAAGTTGTCCCTTCATCTCGATCGTGCATTGTTGGTTATAAATAACTCTCTCATCCCATTTGTTGCAGAACTATGTCCGCCCTATCTTTGTTAATGATAGTGAACCTGTTCAGATTTGTATCAGTTCGGGTCGTCATCCGGTATGTATTATTCCCTATATAATTGCTTCATTAATGTAAGACCATAATAGAAAGCATTGGGCTTGATTATTTGTGGATCTCCAGCTTGGTTTGGCTTTGTTATAAGTTATAACAGATCTATGTAGAAAACAGAAAATAAATCAATCACACAATACAACGATATACGTGGTTCACCAACTTGGCTATGTCCATGGGCAGAGAGCAAGAATATTATTATCAACTGGCAATCACCAAATACAATTTCTAATCTAATGCACGAATTTCTTGATCACAAGAATTCACAACTGTGCAAACCCTAGATCTAGAGAAACAGAGAGACAAGAAAACCGTTGGAACACCTAGAATTATTGATCTTTATCACACTATGAATTACAACCACAAAAAACTGTTATGGAATAGGGCTTATTTATACCGCCTATTCCTAACCCTGCAGGGTTTTCTAATGCTACACAAAATCTACCGCTGATCAGGCCCATACCAGGGAACCGCGCGATCGCCCTAAAGGGAGTGTGCGATCGCGCCCTTTGGACAGTAACTCCGCGCGATTGCCCCCTTGGCTGGGCGTGGTCGCCCCATTCAGTCAGTCACAGGAATTACTGATTTGCCCTTTATTCAATCCCCTAAGTTGCTCCCAAGTTGGATGACATTAAACCCAACAATTCTCCACCTTGACATCTAACCTCCCGATCACAAAACCAGGACTCCCCTCTGCCTCAGATGTGTTATGCCAAACACCAAACTTGTCCTTCGGACAACCAAAACTGTATCTTCCTAGACACCCAAAATCGTGTTACGCCGAACACCAAAACACTTGCTGTAACAGTTGATCAGACCCGTTCAACAAGTAAACAAATGTGTCTGCTGCCAGACGCCCAAATGTATCGCCCTGGACACCCAAATTGTGTTGCGCCGATCACACCAATGTGACTCCAATACACCCAAATATGCCACTGCAGTAGGCACTCAAAATTTCCCCAACCGGCAATTGGACAAATCTAGTCGACATTGGATCTTGCCAACCCAAATAGATGAAGCGGCCATATCCGTGAAATCCCCAACAATACGTACCTTTTCCTTGATTCCTTACTCACTTCCCAATTATGTGTGTTGACTTACTAATCGTGGCTTGCCCAGTTCAACTCCACCTGAGTAATTTGTTGCTACACCTGTTTGTCAATTACCCTACACGAAGTCATGCAACATGCTTCATTCAGATGTGTCTCTATCATACCCTCTGTTGTACGATACTCGACACCCATATTAAAAAACGTAGAACCTTGGAGGACGTACAAGGAACCTTGTTATACCCCTTTCAGAATTACATTCGAACCCCTGCATACATTTACTGCTCCACCTTTACCTTTGAAATTGTATCCCATCTTGTCTAGCCGACTAAGCGATATCAGATTATTCGTTACTTCGGGAACATGTCTGACCTTGTTCAATGTACAAAACTTACCACCCAAAGTTCGCACCATGATGAAACCCATGCCAACTACCTTTCAGACAGAACCATTAGCAATATAAATATCACCCCCTTCCGTCTCTTCGTACGTTGCAAACCATTCCCTGCGCGAACACATGTGATAAGAAGCCCCAAAATCAATAATTCATGTATCTATTATACCTTTGTCTTCTTCGGTTACTAGGGCATAGTCCTCCTCATCGTCTTCTGCCATAGCTGCAGTAGACCCAAATTGCTTGCTCTTATTCAACCTGGGACACTCACGTTTTCAATGCCCCTTTTCCTTGCAGTAACTGCAGACATCTCCAGGTTTCGGACCCATTTTATAAGAACCCTTGTTTCTCCTACCTTGGCCTCTATTGATTTCTGCAACCAACCCTGTTGACTGACTGAGATTCTTTAGATAAACCGCTTGCCTTACGGCGCAGATCTCTGGTCTTGAGATTATTCTTAACCTTTTTCAGAGTAACCGTATCCTTACCATTAATGCAGGAATCCACAAATCCCTAATATGACAGTGGTAAGGAGACGCACAATATAAGAGCAACATCCTCATCTTCAAGCTTAACATCAATATTATGCAATTCAAGTAATAAAGATGTGAATCGATCTATATGATCCCTAATGGGGGTACCTTCCATCATTCGGAGTGAATATAGCTTCTGCTTCAGATACAGATTGTTGGTCAATGATTGTGTCAGATACATATCTTACAATGCAAGCCACAGAGCACCTCCGGAATCAGTATCTGCAATATCCGCCAGAACATCATCATCTAAGCATCTGGTGATTTTAGAGTGGGCCTTCTCATCTATCGCGATCAGATCTGCTGTTTCCTTCTCAGGTGTCTTCCCCGAACCCTCTGCTGTTGCAGCCGCTACAACACCTATGGAACCTGCTATCGCTTTACACTTTGAATCTTAATTACAGCAGCCACTGGGCCCACAAACCCTTGTCTCTCAACAAGGCCTTTATCTTGATCTGACAAATAGAAAAACTATTATTTTCATTAAACTTGTCAACTGGTGATTCGATTCCTGATCCCATTTTTTTCTGCAGCGGAATACCCCTAGACCTTTATCAACCTGACCGGCTCTAATACCAATTTGTTATAACAGATCTATGTAGAAGACATAAAATAAATCATCAAACAACACAACTATATACGTGATTCACCAACTTGTCTACGTAAACGGGTAGAGGGCAAGAATATTATTATCAATCGGCAATCACCAAATACAATCTCTAATCTAATGCACGAACTTCTTGACCAAAAGAATTCACAACTGTGCAAACCTTAAATCTAGAGAAACAGAGAGACAAGAAAAACCCTTGTAACAGCTAGAATTCTTGATCTCTATCACACTAGTTATTACAACCACAAAAACTGTTAGGGAATATGTCTTATTTATACTGCCTATTCCTAACCCTGCAGGGTTTTCTAATCCTGCACAAAATCTGCCGCTGATCAGGCCCATATCGGGGTACCGCGCGATCGCCCCAAAGGGATTGCGCGATCGCGCCCTTTGGACTTTAACTCCGCGCGATCGCCCCCTTGGTTGGGCGCGGTCGCCCCCTTCGGTCAGTCACATGAATTACTGATTTGCCATTTGTTCGATCCCCTAAGTTGTTCCCAAGTTAGATGACATCAAACCCAACAGACTTTACTTAGAAATAATAGGATGGACTACTTTTAAGTAATACTATATGAATGTCATGTCTGAAAAATTATTTGTATTTCTCTTTGTATTCTGATATGGAAACAGACACTATTTTCTCAAGCCTCACTGGTCTTCACTTGAAACACTAAATTTACTGCTTACATGGTCAATCCTGGCCAGGTTATGGAGACTGTACTGCAAGATAATTTCGTTCCAAATTATACGAGTTTGCATGCAGATGGGGAGTACTGTCAGATTGTTACTGGACCAAACATGGGTGGAAAGAGCTGTTATATACGCCAAGTAGCTCTCATTGCCATCATGGCTCAGGTAGAGTGACTCCATTATAATTTCATCATGTATAACCTTCTAAAAAGAGTTGTAAAATACTCTCACATTTAGTTGGTCCAAGTCGTCTGGAAAATTACCAAACCAATAATAAATAAAAAAAATAAGCTGGTAAATCGATGTGATTTTTCTGGCATAAGTCTGACTTTATCTCCTCCAATCAGTTGCTTCCTCTTTCCCAAAATAAATGTTGCATTTGACTTGTCTAACGTTTTTAAGAATGTTTTTTACTAGTTTGTACTTCACTTGTACAATGATAAAATTGCACCAAGCCCCTTTCCTTGTTTAGAAATGAGACATTTATTTTGGGACGGACCAAAAAGGAAAGTACGGCATTTATTATGGGACGGAAGGTGTATTTAGAGCTGGAAAACATTTAGCTGTAGCAAAATATCTCCCCTTCATTGTTTTGATCCGATTAAAAGGATCTATTAAGTCTTATCACCACAATTTCATAGGTACTTGGCTTCTGATCCTTGTAGGTTGGTTCCTTTGTACCAGCATCATCAGCAAAACTACACGTGCTAGATGGAATTTACACAAGAATGGGAGCTTCTGACAGTATCCAGCAAGGAAGAAGCACATTTCTGGAAGAACTGAGCGAAACTTCTCACATACTTTCTAATTGCTCAATGCAATCTTTGGTTATTATCGATGAGCTTGGGAGAGGCACTAGCACGCATGATGGTGTAGCAATTGCTTATGCTACATTGCAGTATCTGCTAGAGCAGAAACGATGCTTGACATTATTTGTCACTCATTACCCAGAGATAGTTGAAATACAAAATGAATTCCCTGGCTCTGTTGGGTCCTACCATGTTTCGTATCTGACATCACAACAAGATCATACGGTGGACACGAGTTCTAACGAGGATAGTCAGAAAATTGATCATGATGATGTCATATACCTGTATAAGCTTGTGCCAGGTGTTTCAGAGAGGAGCTTTGGTTTTAAAGTTGCTCAGCTTGCCCAGGTTATCTAACCTCTTTCCTCTTGGAGAAAATTGATTTATTAATAAATATGAGTAGACTTTGGCGGGTCAAAATTGATTTGCCGAAAACTTAATGACCAGCACAGAGAAACTTGATCGTGATAAAAAAAAAGTTCTGAAAGAAAAGCTTCGTGGATTGTCATTTGTGCTTACGTTTTTATAAAAATTGAGATGTATATATTTGATTGCAGCTACCTTCTTCTTGTATCAATCGAGCTCTTGTCATGGCAACCAAGATGGAAGCTGCAGTTAAAAACGGAGCATGGATTGGGTCAGAGCAAAGTATGGACTTGGAAGAACTGAGTAACATTTACAGGGAGGTGTTTTCATATCTTAATCTGGCTTATTTGGAAGACGAGGAACCCCAGAAAAGCTTCCAGTCTTTGAAGCATGCTAGAAATCTGGCATTGGAGTTGATAAATAGGTAACAGAACATACATGATCACTCTTCTTGTTCATTTTTTTATCCACAAGATCTTGTGATTTTCAGATAAATGAGAAGGCTTCATCCTTGATATGTCAACGACAAGAAGTTTATAGTTAGAACAACTTAGTTATTAAAATGGTATGAAATTCTTTATGCTAATTTTTGTCGTGTTGTTTATTACATCCTCGTCGATTGCTTATAAATCCATTTACTTTTGTACTCTGTTGGTTATTGTTCAGATGGATGTAAAAACGCCGGAGGATGATCGGAAGTAGTTGGTTGTAAAAACGCCGGATCATGATCTGAAAATGTCGTCCAGTTTAACTGAATTTTCTTTTTAAAAAAGTGCTTTATTTAATTTTACCTCTATTACAAAACTAATCTTTGTTTTTGCTTCTTCAAGAGTCATTTGCAGTGACTTCAGTTTTGCACGTTGGCCATATCTACTTTTATTATGTCCAACGGGGCACAGTAACTTTGCCAAGTTACTTCTGTAATACTCTCTCCTTCTAGCCCGATGCTTCACCATTTTGGTGAAGCTCGTAAATTAAGAAAAGTGATGAGTGGGAGAAGGGTTGTGAGAGGGAAGAAGTGAGTGGATATGACAAGTGGGGTTCACAATTTAAATATGTGAGGGGGAAAAGTTTGTGAATATGACAAGTGGGCTCCACAATTTAAGTACGTGAGAGGAAAAAGTGGGGTTGACAAATGGAGTTCACATTTATTACCATTTTAGGAAAGGTGAAGCTTCTATCGAGATACCAATTTGGGTAAAAGGTGAAGCTTCGGGCGGGACGGAGGGAGTATAATTCACTCAACTTTAGGTCAATTTACAATGTTTTCAACTTTTAATTTTTACAATGTTCTCATCAGACTTTTCATATTTTTACAAGTTCTCATTTCGTCTATAATTTCGTCAAAAAGTTAACGAAAGTCAGCTAAGTGACCTAATGTGAAAAACTCTTGTAAGGTCACGTGTGAGGTTAGTGACGGGTGATTTATTGCCCATAATCTAGTAAGCGTGCCCATCAGTAAATTGATTAAAAACTTAATGAAAGTTAGTCACTCCCGAGATCTCTCTCTCACGTGATTGTTTTTTGTTATGTTTTTAGCGAAATTATGAATGAAGTAAGAACATTGTAAAAATATGAAAAGTTAAATGAGAATTTTGAAAAGAAATAAAAGTTTAATGAGAACATTGTAAATTGGACTTAAAGTTCAGTGATGAAAAGAAACTTTTTGCCTATAATAATATTCAACCGGTAACAGTAACTTTGTCACGTTATAAAAAAACCTATTCAATTATGGCCAAAATTGTTTAATTTAGCACCAACACCAAAAAAACCCACAGATCTAATGAAATAAATCAGTTTTTCTTAGACAATACTAGTAAAAATCACTTATGTCTATCGGTCCATTCCATTTTTATAACTCAGTAAATTGGAGATAAGTTAAAACTGTCAATTTTGTGATTAACATTAACTACCCGAGTTTCAATTGTAAAACTAAGTTTTAGGAGAAATTTGTTTCTCCATAAGTTATAAAAGCCCACTTTCATCCTTAAAAATATTGAGTTTAGACCTTAAAATATTGAGTTTAGGCCTTAAAATACCTAGAAAATAAAATAGTGAGTTTAGGCGTTAAAACAGTGAGTTTAAGCTAGAAAATAAAATAGCGAGTTTATGCCTTAAAACAGTGAGTTTAGGCTTTAAAACACCAAGTCGATATATTTAAAAACAAAATTTTTTATAACTTATGGAGAAATAGGTTTCCCCCAAAATTTTCTGTAGTTATAAACCCTTTTTCTCATGTTAGATTTTTTTTTTTTTTTTTTTTTTTTTTTTTTTATAAGACTTAGGCTCCGTTTGTTTTTTAGGGAAATATTTTCCAGAAAATGATTCCAATGAAAATGTTTTTTTGAAAAATAATATTCGATTGTTTGGTAAATCTAAGTAAAATATTTTCCATGAGTTTAATAAATTTAACAAAAATATTTTCCGTTGAAAATACAAACTGTGATAGGTAGGATAAAAGATAGGGGGTAGGGTAGGTGGTGGAGACGTGGTAGGGTAAGGGTTAGGATTAGGATTAGAATTAGGGTAGGATAGATTAGTGGAAAATGGGGTGGGTGGATAGGGTGAAGGTGGGGGTTAGAGTGGGTTGGTGAGTGATTGAGGGTGGGTAGGATAGGGGTGGTGGTGGGGGTGGGGTAAGTAGGGGTGGTGGTATAGGGAGTAAGATAGAGGCAGGGTGGTTGGGTAGGGTATGAGGTGTGGGGGTAGAGGGAGGGTGAGGTGGGTTGTCGAGGGAAGCAGGATAGTTGATAAAAAATAATTTTAATATGTGTAATTTTTTTTTAATGAGGGTGAGGGTGATGGGGGAGGGGTAATGGGTAAGTAGGGGTGAAGGGTGTTGTATGGGGTTAGGGGTGGGTGAGTGAATGGGCGATGGTATAGGGTAGAGTAGGATGGGGGTCGGATGGTTATATGAGGTGTGGGGGGTTAGGGGGTAGGGTGGTTATCGAGGGGCAGCAAGGTATTGTTAAAAATTAATTTTAATATGAGTATTTTTTTTTATTTTTTTTGACGAGGTGGGGTGAGGGTGGACGACAGGAGAGTTGTTAAAAATAATTTAAATATGAGTATTTTCTTTTAGGGGGGGGGGAGGTGTAGGGGCAGTAGGGTAATTGTTAAAAAATAATTTTAATACAAGTAAAATTTTTTTTGACAGGATGAGAAGGGGTGGATGAGTTGGAGGAATGGTAGAAGAGTTGTTAAAAATTAATTTTAATATGAGTAATTTTTTTTTTACAAGGGTAGGCGAGTTGGTGGGGGTTTGGGTGATGGGGTGGTGGTGGGATTTGAGGAGGGGGGTTAGGTGTTTTGATAGTGGTTAGAGTTAAAGGTGGGGGTTGAGAAAAGATTGGGATTTTGGAGTTATGAAGCAATTTTCGAAAAGTATTTTGAGGAGGAAAAATTCGAAAGCCATTTTTCTAATGAAACAACCTATTTTTCATTGACCAGAAAATCTTTTTTTGTTGACTTTATTTTTCGGTGGTTACTAAACACTAGAGCCGTCAATTTGGGCGAGCCCGTCGGGCCAGCCCGCCCTACTATGCAATAAGGGTGAGTTGGGCTTTAAAACTACTAACCCAAATAAAAATGAACCAATTCGAGATGGCCCATACAGGTATGGATCAAAACGGTTTCGAGGTAGGCTGGGGCGGGCCAGCCAACTATATTTTTTTATATTTCTTTTTCGCCACAAAATGACGTCATTTTTAAAAGGAAATTATAGGGATATATCAACCATGTGTACTCAATTTGTGAATCGTGAAGTTAGATAGACTCGAGAGAAGTAGAGAATATAAATGGAGAAACCCTTAGAAGACGCCGCTGGTGCAATCCATCACGACCACTAATTCGTTGTCGTTACTGTATGCGATCCATACACAAGTATCTCTCTCTCTCTGTATCTGTTTTTATTGATATGAATCTTTATTTCTGGGATGCTGATTTACATGTCTTTTTTTGTAGCAATTTGCATAGATTTTAATTGTGTTACCTGTTTGAGAATTAGCGTATATTGATATAAATCTTTGTTTTTGTTTGTTTGACCGTTATGATTTTTGGTATCTTTTGAGATATTATTGTGTTTGTTTGATTAGTATGACTTTTTATTTTTGAATTTTTTTTGTATCTGTTTATGCACAATTTCAAGACTAAATTTTATTTATTTGATAAAATATTTTCTATCTAACAAATAACAAACAGAGCCTTAGACCATTTACAATAGTTTCAACTACCCCATTTTTTCAACACCCTTTAAAACACGACACATCATCTTCTCTCTTCTCCACCTAATTATTCAACACTCTATTCAATTTTTAACCCCTACAATGGTTTCAACACCCTTCCAACTCATCATCCTATACTCCATCACTTTTATTTTATTTTTATAATTAGTAAAATAATAATAATTATTATTAATTAAAAAATAATAATAATTATTATTAATGATAATAATAATAATAATTATTATTATCATTTATAATTAAAAAAATACTTCATACTTATTTTATTTTTTATTCCTTATTTTTCAATATAATTGAAAATTTTATATTGAAAAAAAAAAGTGTTTTTTTTTTCTGTGTCCAAATCAAATGAAACAAGACTCTATTTATAGAGAAAAAAATTATGAATTTTGGTGTAATTTTTTTTTATCTTTTTATATAAGATAAATGCCTTTGAAAGTTTTGGAAGAAATTTGAAAAAAAAAAAAAAACTGACCAATCATAAAGCGACAAGTGTCATCAGGAAAAAAAGAAAAAAAAAGTTTCCTTCGGCGCCTAACAGCGCCTAAAGAGAAAGTGTGCTACACGCGCCAATTCTGGCCCAATGGGAGCGCGACACGCGGCGAAATGGGGCCCAAATTTTTTTTCAAACACCTGTTGAATTTTTTCAACAAAATCAAATATTTTAACAGTTGAAAAAGTTTTCAACTTGCCATTGTAGGGTTCTCAACGGTTGAAAAAAAATTTTCAACATGCCATTGCACTTGGTCTTACTCAAAAAAAAAAAAAAAAGGAAAGATAAAAAAGAAAGTAAATTATCGGCACTTAGCCTAAGCCGTGTCCAGGCGTTTTTTTTTTAATTTTTTTTTTTTAAATATGCCCGTGTCCAAGGCCACATTTAAAAAAAAAAATTATGATTTTTTTTTTAAGGGCGAAATGGGAAAGGAAGTGAATAGTGAAGACAAAATGGTCATTTCCGCGGATGAAACTATTCACACCACTGTTCAAAACAATGGTGTGATTTATAATATAGATTGCCAGTTGGGCCTGCAACCTTGTGAATTGCAGCATAGCCTGGCCCAGTATAACGAGACCAATATGTAAGTATTTGGGCTGCATGGACAATAATGCCTTAAGCAAAAGGCCCTTTTGGAAACGCTCATCAACAATTTTACTAATCACGAGACCAGGTCACTCTGGAACCGGAGCAGGTTACATTGATCGGAGCTCTCGCCGCCGGAGATAACGATTTTCAAATCGCTGTGTAGCATCATCCGCGAGGTGAATATTATACAGGTATGTTACCCCCAATCGATTTCTATCTGTCTATAATGGCCATTCATCGTGTTTATATGAATAATTTGTGTTGCGCCTGCCAATTGATTCAGATGATCGGCGATATCGCTTGGCGTTTGAGTAGTTGATGTTGAATTGGAGCTTTTTGTCTTGATTTCATATCATATGCACCCGTTTTGTTTATTTATCATTTAAAAGTTAAAACTTTATCAATTAGGGCTGTTCAACCAAAACAAAGGGTTGAAATTTATCACTCTTCGATGAGAATATGCCTTTGATTCTTCTGCTATGTTTTTGGATCAAAATTGAGTTGTTGGGGAACCCTCCATTGACTCTATTGTTGACTCATTTCAGAAAATTTTGAAGTGTTTGTCCCAGATAATCGTTAAATTTTGAGCTTTGGCTGGCTTCTTTATTATTTTATTGTAACAGGTATTCTGTTTGATCCCGTGTTTTGATATGTTCTAAGCTGTTTTCAAGAGTTGGTTAATCCAGCTTGAATAAAGTTTATTCTGAATCTATAGAACTAAGGGGCGCAACTAATATTATCTCTTTAAATGGAGGACAGCATGTGGGAGATATAGAATGGAAGTGGTTCAGCCGAGTATGATAGAGAACAAAACATGGAAATGCTAGAGAATATGACCTTTAACTGATGTGTTTAAAATGGTTCATGTAAAATGAAGAGAATATGACCTTTTTAAGTTTTAACCAAGGGGTGGTGGGAGTATTAGTCAAAGAAGTACATATATTCTTATATTCTTACTAATTTTATGCAATTTTCCCCCCATTTTAATCAACAGGCAAGAGCAGTTAATGGTTCGTCACGTGCTTCACTTATCTGCCATGTTTTAAAATTTTTGCTGCGTACTGTGGTTGCTCTTACATAAATCAAAACCAGCTTCACCGGTTTCTCTCAAAATCTCTTTCAACCGGTGCTACTTTTACCATGTCAAGAACATAATAACCATATGCTGCATCTATAATACTGTTCACAACCCTCTTATGTTACACACTCATCATTTTCATGCACACTCACAGCCTTTTTGCAGCTACAATGGATCCATTCAAAGTTATTCAATTATCAAAGAATAAAGCAGAATATTATAATAGCGATCAGGAAGACCCAGAAGAGGATCCTGACGAGGACTCAGAATATGAGTTGGAAGATGACCCAGAAAAGGTACTTAGTGAAGAACCAAATGCAATAGAAAATGAGGATACTTCAGAGGAAGATCCTGATGAGGATCCGTCTGAGGAAGATCCAGATGATTCTCCTTCAGAGACAGATCCAGACAAGAATCCCTCAGATGAAGATCCAAATGAGGATCCGTCAGAAGAAGATTCAGACGAGGATCAACTAGAAGATTGTGTATCCCAACCATCTTCTAGGATTGGCACCAACCTAACTGATCATAATGCAAGAGAATCTGCTTACCAATCAAACACAAAGTGCAAGTATGAGGATGCCTTAAAACCAGGAGTGGCTCATGCATCTGCTGTTGAAGCTATAAATGTTTTTTCTGGAGTGTCTAAGTCGGTTGGTGATACTGAATGTGCATCTGAAAAAGATAATCGTGAAAATTCTGGAAAGCAAAAGCGTAGTAGATGGGAGCAACAACCTCAACAACTTCCGGATGAAAGCCGAAATGGAAATAGTAAAAGAAAAAAAACAAGGTGGGATATTGACGATTCCCTGTTAAAAACGCCCGAGCCACTTCAACCAAGTAAATTTACTGTTGGATTCGAGTTAGATTCAGTAGCTCAGAGACTGAAATTGAGGCTAATAGAAATAAACGGCAAACTTATTTCATCAGAACTTCAGGATGACAGACCAGAGGACGAAAGATCGCCTTCTCCTGAACCTGTCTTCAATAACCTTGGCAAAAGAGTAAATACGCGCGAGGCGAGGCTTCGTGAGAAACTTACCCGAGAACGCCAATGCATTATTACTAAATTGATGAAAAAGATTCCTGGTTATCAAACTCCTGCCATGAACAAGCCCAGAAAGCTTGTAAAGAAACTTTATATACCCGTGGAAGAATATCCAACCTATAATTTTGTTGGTCTTATAATTGGCCCAAGGGGAAACACGCAGAAGAGTATGGAGAAGGAAACTGGGGCCAAGGTTTTATTGAGAGGTAAAGGTAGTTCTATGAAGGTAGAACAGAAAGCTGATCCCTCTGATTATGAAGACGATGATGATGACTTACATGTCCGCATTGAGGCTGATAAACAAAGTTCGTTGGATGCTGCTGTGGCTATGGTTGAGAAACTTCTAATTCCGCAAGATGATCTATCGAATCCTCACAAACTAGCTCAACTACAAGAGCTTGCTAAACTGAACGGAAATTTTAGAGATGTGTTCTGCAGGGTGTGCAGGGAGGAAGGACACAAATCCTTTGCTTGCCCTCATATCTCCTGCGATACTTGTGGTAATTCTCATCCCACATCTAGTTGCCCCTTAACTGCATCATCTCAGGTTATAAGCAAACCTCCGTCCAGTTCTAATACAAAAAGCAAACAGAAGAAGGAAATTGATGCGGCAAAACTTTATGTTGGATACCTGCCTAAAACTGTTTGTGGAAGTCGTTTGAGGGAGATGTTCTCTCCTTTTGGTAAGATTACTTCCTCACATGTGGTGACGGATCAGGAAACTGGTTTAAGTAAAGGCTATGGTTTTGTCAAGTTTGAAAATGTGACTGATGCAGCATCAGCGGTGATGCACCTGCATGGCTATCAAGTAGACGGGCATAAACTTGCAGTAAGGGTAGCCGGGACCCCCCCAGCCGGGACCCCCCTAGCAGGGACCCCCTTCCCAGCCTTGAACCCTATTCCTGCTTATCCTTGTGCCCTGAACCCTATTCCAGTGTATTCTGCACCTGCAACCTTTTATCCTGGTGCCTTGAACCAAGGCTCTTGGCCAGCACAACCTGTGTCAATGCTGCCAGCAGCTCAAGTGCATTTCCCTAGTTCTTTGGGCTTAGGTTTACCACACCCAGTTACATCTTCTGGGCATGGTTATCAGCATACGAGTAATGGGCCCACAAATTTTAATAATTTTGCTGCTATGTCAACCTTCAGTGAGCCAAAGGGTGCACCGAAATCCTACACAGTTCCTAGCATTGGGTCCACAATGTTTGGTTCGCCTGTTATCTCAGCGGTCAACGAGTCAAAGAGGCCAAGGCAGTCCCCTAATCCCCTTGCACACTTTCCTGGTGATCCAGACTACCAAGGTTCAGGATCCCAGTCATACTTTCCTGGTGATCCAGACTACCAAGGTTCAGGCTTCCAGTCATACTTCACCTCACGAAAGTCGTAAAAGTTTTTTTTTTTTTTTTTTTTGGTAACATTATTTTCTGTGGCAACTTTTTAGCCTTTTTGGTTATTCCTGAATTTGTAAAGTATCCTTATTATGAAACACAATAAGTTAAATATAGTTGCTATGGTTCAGCTGTTACAGTTAAATGAAGTATAGCAAGAGCATTGATAAATACTCCCTCCGTCCCACTCCGGTGTGGACTTATTTCCTTTTTTGGGACGTCCCACTCCAGTGTGAACTGCCCAAAATGGCAAAAAATCTTTACTATTTCACCCACTCATTCTCTCTCCTACTTTACTTTTACACTCACAACATTATCTTTCCTAACTATTCCTCCCACTCATTCTCTCCTATTTAATTTTTCATATTCACAAACACCTCCTCCACCTATTTCTCTCTCCTACTTTTTCTTAATTCTCGTGCCCAAAAAGTAGGTCCACAGTGAAGTGGGACGGGGGGAGTATAGTGTACAATTTAGTGGAGTGGGACGGAGGGAGTATAGTGTACAATTTATACGATCTGTATTTTATTCATATTTAGGTATATTAGATTATGGTGTTATTTTCGTATTGCTGGCCCAATCCCTCACCTCTTTATCCAGCCCGTGCTTGATATTTTTCAGATTGAGAGAGAAAGAGGCTTTGACTCGGTCTCTTTCTCAGTTGATCGTGCGATATCTTTTCTTATGTTTTTTTCACCAACGATTTTGCCTTTTGCGCCATGGTTATTGAAATCTGATCGGGAAAGCTTCTCCCTCGTCTTGATCCATTTAGCCCCCATTTAAACCCCCACACCCTCTTCCTTGCAGTCACAACACACGATTAACACATCTGCACTTCTCCGTGAGTCATACACTGTCTTGGGATTTCTTTGGTGCTTATAAAGGGTTAGAGAGAATTTTTTAGCTGGCTCTTAGTCAGTGCTATTTGGGGTTTTTTTTTTAATCAGATTGGGATTTCATTTCTGGCTGTTTGATTAGGTTTCTCTCACTCAGTTTTAAGCTTGATTTTAATCCGGTGTGTGTGATTTTTCGGTTCTGTTTTGAACAGTGTGTGCATTGTTTGGCGAGACAGTCTGAGAGTGTGGGTTGTGGTTTTATTGGGAGATAGCTGTCAATTTGTGATCGACATAGGCTGAGATTTGGGTGTTTCGAGAGTTGGGTTATTGGGTCTGCAAGCTGCCTTCAAAATCTCAGCAACATCTTGAATCGGTGCTTTGGATTGTGACTGATTTTCGAACAAAAACGAATACTTGAACCTAAGCCGAATCCCTTATACTACTCACTTTATTTTCAATTTATTACATTCAATTCTTTTCTTGAATTGTTACTAATATCCAGTTTGTTTCATTTCGTGGATCCTTTAGCGAGTGTTAGCGAGGGGTAAGTTCACTTAACAACAGATCTTTTTTTAGGTTAGGTGTTCACTATCAGGTTTTTGATATGAAAAGAGAGGTGTACTTTATTTTTAATCAATTTTCTAATT
This sequence comes from Adenophora triphylla var. japonica, assembly GCA_022495995.1. Classification (NCBI taxonomy): domain Eukaryota; kingdom Viridiplantae; phylum Streptophyta; class Magnoliopsida; order Asterales; family Campanulaceae; genus Adenophora; species Adenophora triphylla. The sequence continues at coordinate 519,375 of JAFEMH010000353.1, forward strand.
ATTACTCCCTCGTCCTAAAATAATTGTTCATTTATAAAGTACAGTTTGAAAAAAAATGACATTCTAAAATAATTTTTCATTTTTTAGTTCAAAGTTGAAGGGACACTTTGAAAAAATTGACATGCAAGCAATTTTAATTTACATAAATATCATCACCATCCACCTCAGATTATATATGCTCCCTACGTCTCATTTTATTTGCCCACATTTAACTTGAATAATCAACACAAATTTATTTTGATCAAACATTAATGTCAATTTAATCACGTATTCATTGCGGTTGTGCAAGTATAGCGCTTTCTTTTTTATCCCAAATAAATAAGTGATTTCTAAGAAAAAAAACAATTTATAGGGGTACAAGCAAAGTAGAAAGAAATAAAATAGGATAAGGTTATGTCACAACCAAGAGATTATCCAATATCCATGATCAACTGCAGCTGCCACACCACTGAATTTTCATAATACAAACAGCAAGATTTCAGAAACCTATCAAAAAATTGGCTCCCTTTCAATGAGTTCAAATTGCTTTTATCGCAGTATGTTTGCAAACAATCATCCAAAACAAAATGAAATAGGCACAGGAGTCTTTTGTTATTTGATTTTTAAATACATCGCTCCCAACTGAAAGCACAAGAACATTCAAGTAACTACATAATAACTCGCAAATGTTTAGTGAAGGCAAGCAAACTTCTTTGCCTAATAACACATTGTTTGAAGATCTTCACGAAGAAACTAATCAATACAGCTCAGTAGTCCTTCTTCCCAAAATTCTTGCACCATATCTGGGACGGAATTGGGCGGACTGGCATGTGCGGCCGTTGCTGCAAGAAAGGATAGTCTTATCAGTAAATGAAAGCAGCTTTGAATGTGCAGATTATACACTTTGTTTCTAGGATTTGAAGCTGAAAAGGTCACAGAAATGCTTAAAAGCCTTGGCACATTTTAATCAGCTAGCTTTACAGAAGACAAAAACAGAGAAGTTTATGCTTTCATGAAAGCATTAAAAAAATATCATTTCCCATCAACGAAACTCAATGAAATTAGTCAGAGGCCAAATGGAATGACTTTTAGAATCTTCTGTTTCGTTCATTTTCTGATGAATAGATTCTATCCCTCTTGTAGATGAACTATTACATACGTAGGAGAAGAACAATTAAGAATTAAGATGATTCATTAAGATAAATTCACAGCTCAGTAAAAAATAGTACTCTCTCCATCCCAAAATGAATGTCCAATTTTATGTTGGAGGGAGATTTAAGAAAGTTGAGATTTAAGCACAATCAGTAGTATAACTACATAAAAACCCTTAATGATCTCACCATATTGCATCATTACAGTGAGTGTGAATTAGAACTTGTTGTTTAATGATGGAGAAATAAGTAACTTGGGGCAATTATCAAATAGTCCCTAATCCTAATGAAAACAACTATCAATGACGCACATTTTGAAGAAATTCCACCAGGTCCACGCTTTAAAATGACACCCCATTTTTGATAAAGGCACACCATACGACATAAAAGGGACAGCGATGTCCCTTTCTCCCCCTGCTTTTTCGTTTTTTTTCTCCTCCCAAAACTTTAAAATGAAATATCTTAAGATCTAGAACTAAAAAAAAAAAAATCTGAGACCATTGTATTATTCGTATCGTCAAAACGAATCAAACTAGCAGCATCAACATATACTTTAGAACAAACTTATGAGATTATTTGACCTATTTGTTAAGTTCACAGTTGTTCTAGTTAAGTTCACAGTTATTAAGTTCACATTTGTTAATTCACAGTCGTTTTTTATCTTTTATGGCTCTATTTTTGCAATTTTATGAGATTATTTGACATATTTGTTAAGTTCACAGTTGTTTTAGTTAAGTTCACAGTTGTTTTTAGAATTTTATAGCCTTTATTTTTGCAATTTTATGAGATTATTTAACCTGTTAAGTTCACTGTTGTTTTTTGTTAAGTTCACAGTTGTTTTAGTCCTTTATGACCTCTATTTTTGCAATTTTATGAGATTATTTGACATATTTGTTATGTTCACAATTGTTTTTACTTAAATTCACTGTTGTTTTTTGTTAAGTTCACAGTTTTTTTAGTCCTTTTATAGCCTCTATTTTTGCAATTTTATGAGATTATTTGACATATTTGTTATGTTCACAGTTGTTTTTACTTAAGTTCACTGTTGTTTTTTGTTAAGTTCACATTTGTTTTGGTCCTTTATGGCCTCTATTTTTGCAATTTTATGAGATTATTTGACATATTTGTTATGTTCAAAATTGTTTTTACTTAAGTTCACTGTTGTTTTTTTTGTTAAGTTCACTGTTGTTTTAGTCCTTTATGGAATCAAAATCTAATTTTTAGGTTGTGGTGGTCTAAAAAGGCAGGTAAGTTGTTTATGTTGTGTGTTTTTATAGCTTTCCTTTGCAACTGCTTTTAGTTTAAAGTACAGTTGTTATGTTTCTTGGATTCTAGCGTATGTATTTGCTCATTGAAGTATTGCAGCTGTTTCTTTTTCTTGTTATTTAGTGTATGCATTAGTTCTCTTAGTACTTCGATTACGGTTGACTTATGAAGTTTGATTTCCTTTATGAATTTTATGGTTCAATAACCCGTTTACGGTTCTTTTTTTCACGAGTATTGTGCGGATGTGCCCTAAAACAGCTCCAATTTATTCCTTCCTAATATGTTAGGGCACAAAGATGCGATGAAATATGCTTCCTGAGTATTAGAATTTGCTTAAATAAATCTTACAAGACAGTATTCACAATTACACACTAATCTGGAGCTTTCACGATACTTATGTTCCTCCATATATACTTTGATCAAAAGTATTTAGCCACTATGAATGAGTGACAGTTCCTTAAAATGAACTATTATTTCCGGCAGAGTGAAACTAAAAGGGAAGAATGAGGAGACGTGTGTTACTTTGTGAAGCTGCTTCCAAGAAAGATATCAATGGGGTGGAAATCTCTCTCGCCCTCTTTCTCTGCTCATAGAATGTGTTTTTTTTTTTAATGCCAAAAGAAACTGTTGATGCTGGAATTGTCAATCAGGCACCAAGTTCTGCCACGACCGGAGGAGGTAGGGGAAGGGGGTCGTCGGTGGTAGGTTGCCGGAGGAGAGGAAGATGGTCGCCGGAGAGGAGAGAGTCGCCGGAGATAGGGGGAGTAGTCAGCCGGAGGTGGAGGAGTGTAGAGAGAGAAAGTAGAGAGGAGTGTGTGTAGAGAGTTCGCCGGAGGAGTTCTCCGGAGTTGAGAAGGTGGTCGCTGGAGGGGGAGATAGTCACCGGAGATGGGTAGGATAGAGAGAGAAACTAGAGAGAGAGTGTGTGTGTATGTGTGTGAGAGAGACTGAGTTATAATTATAAAGGAGGGAAGGAATGGGTGAGTTTATTTGTTTTATGGGTGTCATTAATAAGGAATGGACTAGGTGGAATATTTATTAGGATAGTGGACTAGTTGGTTTAATTCCAAAATCCTTAATTGGTCTTTGACTTGGGATGAAGGATCCACCGGTAATTTTCCCAAGTAACTTCTCCAAATTTTGGACATTCATTTTGGGACGGAGGGAGTATGAATTAGGTACATTCAGATTCTGGAGCTCAACCCTGTTAAAAAAAATTAGGAACAGAGCTACTGAATGAAGTTTATAATTAACGTTTTTGGGTAAGAATAGTTGGATGATAAAGATCATATCAAAATCCATAAAGGCCATTAAAAGATGGTATCATCCATTCTTGACAAGATACTGGAATCAGGGTGAATCAACAAAGCTAGTGAACAAATATCGCCACCAGTACTGGCATCTTTGCTGCCAATAATTTGCTTCCATTGGTATTGATTTCTACCCTATCCCACAAACAAATTAGAAAGACAAGAAAAGAGTACTTCCAAACACCATACTTCTAACCAAGAGCAGTCACCAATGTAATGAACAAACTTGAGTTGCACATAGAGTAACAAACAGCATTGATACCTCAAAGAGAAAAGAAGAAATGCAAGCATTCATGATAACAGAAACCCAATAGCTTTATATGGAGCCAACAGAAACCACTTCAAGGATTTGAACATCTCAAGAGCATAAACTACTTTGATTGTTGCAGTACATAATTACTTGACCCAGTGAGTGAGCTCTAATCCAATGAGTATATTCCAACCTCTATTCATTTTTCCGTTTTGATAGATAAAATTCAGAATAATTACCAACTCATGCAATGTACTATACCTTCGATTTCAATGAAGGTAGTGTACTATCTAGAGACAACATAATGCAATGTATTGCATTATATGAGTCAAAATTTAAAAGTACGTACGTTGCATGAAAATAGTACGTAAATTGCATTACTTGTAACGAATTGATAAAGTATATTGCATTAAGTTGTCACTAGATAGTACATTGCATTAATTGTAAAAATCGTGAAAGTACATTGCATATGTTGGTCATTCACCCGATAAAATTCAGTCAAAATCACATCTCATGATGCCTGAGAAGCTACAGGAGGATCAATACAGACTAGTTGGAGAAGGTATAGTACATTGCATGAGTTGGTCATTCACCCGATAAAATTCAGTCAAAATCACATAGTTGACTATAGTCGAGCAAATATTGCATGGATAAGAATAAGAGATTGGTTGAAAGGAACGACGACATATGCAAAGCCATAAATGAAAAGTGATACGGAAAAGTTAAAAAGCAGGATAATGATGACCATATATCAGGAGGAAAACAATGAGTCGGACAAAGAAACTAGATGATGAAAAATAATTTCTTGTTATATAAATGGTAAAGGAAAATGACCAGACCAACCATAAATATGATAAGGATCATGTTAGCAAGGTTTGGTAGAGTAAAAAATAATCCTTCGAAATAATGGTCAACCACTGTTCCAGAAGGAGACCTTGCCTACTAAATAAAGAAACTATCAGCAGCTTGTCTTTACTGAACGTGAGAGTCAATTTACCAATTAAAGAGTCGTCAAGGAAGCAGAAAAATGGATTATAAGTCCTTGAAAAATTTATCAAAAGGGTATGTTCGGCACATCAATACCAAACTATGGCTCTAGAATTGTAAGAGTAATTTTAAATCCATGGAATTCATTTTACTCTTCCAAATCCAAGGCTTATCATTGAGGTTGCCAAACATACCATACAAATACTTGGAATTCCTTAATTCGTACCGATTTATTTAATTCCAGTGATTGCCCTTATAAAGGGCTCCGTAACTCAGTACTACTGTTTTAAACACAGCTGAGTTTCCCACTAGTAAACCAAAAAAAAATAAAAAAATCAGACAATCTATCTTTTAAAACGAAAAATTCATCAATTGAACAAAATCGTAAACCCTAAATTAATCCCAATAAAGATCAAAACTTGAACCCCCCCCCCTCTAATTTCAGATCTTCCACATTGCAAAGATTGAAACACGAAATCTTCAATTGCAATACAATAACGCGTTGCACATAGATAGAAAGAATCAAACCTCGAGCTCGGCAGATTTCATGGCGATGGGGATGCAGACGAGGAAAATGCCGGCCATAGCGATAGCAGTGTTGCGCTTCCAGTGCTTGGGTCTGCAGTAGGGACCACCACTCATGCTCCATACTTTAGTCCTGAAATCCGCTCCGTGAGCCGCATCGCCGGCGTGGTGTCCATGATCTCCTCCTCCGCCCATACTGTGTGTTTGTGTGTGTTTTTCGTTAGACTCCCTCGCACTCTCTCCGTTTCCTCTGTAAATAGCTAATGATGAAAAGGATGTGGACCGTCGGATTCGTTCATCAAATCTACGTGGACGGATCTTAACTAGAGTTCAGGCTTCAGCTCAACTTGACTTACAAAATGGATTAATTACACTTGACTCCCCCAATGTTCTGCTGGATTTTCAAATTGGTGCTTTTATTTTGTAGTTGCCCGACATGGTGCTATCCTTTTAATTTCTAATCTAGAACATGTTTCATGTTTCTCATTTAATTGCATACCTAACAAAACAAAGAAAATAATTGCAATACCAAAATATCTTTATTTCAATAAGGTTGTAGTCATTATCTTTGCTTACTTTTTAAAACTCCCTCACCCCAAAAAATAAGTGTTCACTATCAAAATAAATAAATAAATATTTTTTTAAAAAATAAATATAATAATGATGTGTGAAATAAATGGAGTAATAAACTTAAAAAAAAGTCTAATAAATTTATATTAAAAAGTTATGGATTTAAAAAATCCAAGCAAAGATTTTTTATCAAATTATTTTAGTAATCCATTACTACCTAGATGATAACATAACATCATATATTTAATTATGTAAAATAATTAAATTTACAAAACCCTAAACAAGGATTTCAATAGGGCTATTATTGTAGTAATATGAATAATCAATTAATAACTTGACATATATCTATATAATTATGTTCTTATCATCTTGACGTTATATCATTGTAAAATCATATTATTATTTTTATAAAATGTGACACTTTATTATAAACGGTGATAGTATTTATTAGGGACAATTTGTTTAAAAATAAACACTTGTTTTAGGAAAATTGAATTGAATTTAACGATAAATATATCCAAATATACTCAAAACACGTTAACTGCCAGCTAAATAAATATAAATGACATTTTCAGCAATCAATCTCTCCTCCAAAATAAAGAAATAAAAAATTGAAAAAATGTTTTACTGGTTTATACATAGTCAGCCGTTACGAAGCAGTACAAGTGTAATTACATTTTTGACGGCCAGCTAATGTAAAAAGTTAGTTAACAAATACGGGGACTCGTTAGTCATTTCCCTATTCTGCCACGAATGCGATATCGTGTTCGGACATTTTCTCTCTCCTCAGCATCTCAGTTACTAAAATAAAATTTTCCCCAAAAACATTTTTCTGACAAAGAACAGATAGAAACACATACAAAGAGACACAGATCGCCGAAGCAACACGAACACACTCTTGGTACCTCTCTCTCTCTCTCTCCTCTTTCTCTCTCTCTCTAAACTTGTATGTGTATCGAAATGCGTATGAATTGTCAGTTTCTCTGTGTGTTTGTTCAAAAAATTGAAAACCAGATCGAGGTTGATCTCTGAGTAAAAGCGTTTCTGGAATTGATAGAAGGTTTTTGGTCTAAATTGCTAGAACTCAGTCGCATGAATGCATGTTTTCTTGCGCTTGAAAAATTTGTTGTTATGAATTGTGTTTTTTTTTTTTTTTTATGGCGTGATCATTTCCAGATCTCTGGCTGGAGTGCTTGATTTTTTGAATTTGGAATCTCAGAAATTGTGTATTTTAATTGTATGAATTTTTCATGCAATTTGAAATTGAAATCTATTATCTTTTTGCTGGTGTGAACGTTAGAAATTCATGGAGTCAATTAAGTTGATTTGAGGCTGTTTATGGAGTATTTTTGTTAGAACGAGATTTGTGCTTTACTTTTTTGTGCATTTGGTAGAGAAAAGTAGATGGTTTACATTAGCTACTAATGTTATGTATGATATAGAAAGTAAATTTGGTTTCCTCCCAACAAACTGGAGTCTGGTTTTATAATCAATCATAATCATAACTAGTGATGCCACAAAAAGCTTTCTTGATGTGTTTGTATGGGAGATTCATGCTTTATTGCTCCTTCATCTTGTGTCAATTGCCAATTTTCTCTTATCAGGAGCTTAACTGCTATAGCTTATTCTGCAGCCTCTTCTCATCTAAGGTAAAAGTCGGCTCACTGTAAACCTCCCATTATTTTGCGATCTTTTGTTTCATTTTCCTCATTGAGCATCATAAAACTCGAGTCGTAAGTTTGGCATGAGATTCTGTCGAAAAGATGTCGCTTTGTAGCATATAATATGATAGATTTTTCCTTTGAAACCAGTGGTACTGGATTAGGTCACATGTGAATTAGTAGGTTGACAAGGCTAGGATCCGTTTCCAAAAAAGATGACGTTTTGTGGAAATATGATAAATTTTTTTTGAAACCAGTGTGGTACTGGATTGGGTCACGTGCTGTGTTACCCGGACTCTTCAAATATGTTGAAGTCCCGTGTCCGACACGTATCGTGTCCGAAAAGACACCCCGACACCCGCATTTTCATTCGGATACGACAAGAAAAATTAAAAAGAAAAAAAGGAGTGAGTTGACTTCATTTATAAAAATTTTACAAGTTTTAATGTTGTTTTACTTAATTATACATTATATCTTAGCAAAAAAAGAGTGAGTTGACTTCATTTATAAGTAAAGTATATAAATACTCAATATATTTTGTTATTAACGTATCCCCGTACCTGTATCCTAATTTTAGGCCAGTGTCCCCGTGTCAATTTTTTTGAGGAAAAGTGAATCCGACACTAGGATCCGTACCCGTGTCGGATACCCAATCCCGAGTCCAGGTAACATAGGTCACGTGTGAAATAGTAGGTTGATAAGGCTAGGACCCGTTAACAAAAAAGATGACGTTTTGCGGCAGATAATATGATAATTTATTTCTTTGAAACCAGTGTGGTACTGGATTGGGTCACGTGTGAAATAGGTTGATAAGGCTAGAATGTGTATGTAAATAATGGTAAGGTTTTGGCGGTTTAGATCACGGTTTGTCTCTAAAAAGTGCCAAGTGATGTTTTATGGTTGCTAGGGGTTGTACAGTCTGCAAATCTGAATATATGATTGGAATTTACCAATTTCATGAGGTAAAAGTGCAAAGTAAAGAAGTAAAATGTAACAAAGTTTGGCATTAAAGATTAAATTTCTTCAAATTTTCATTTTAGCCAATATATATATTGATACGTTGGTCATTAGGGAATGATTGTGGACAGCAAGAACTTTCACATTTCCTCACGTATGTGCATTAAAGATAGGCTTTGAGCCTTATATTTTCCGTAGGTGACATGTTGATCAACATGCTATAACATTGTTCTTGTTAACTTCATATATTTTTACCTTATCCATGAGATGAGTTGTGGGGTCAGTGATTAATTTGAGAAGTGAACAGAAGTTTTACGAGTGAGAGGCATAGAAGTTATTGAATGTTGAAACAACCAGAGTAGGTGAAATACAACTTTCGGTTTATAAAATTTTCTGATGGGAACATATTTTTTTAGAGGTTAATATTTTGACAAATAACTTGATATGATTTTCACACATTAAATGTACCGGTTAGAAGAGTCATATATGGGCTATGATCATTATTAGGACAAGAAGTGAGCATCATCAACCTTGATCACGCACACGCACAAAAATAATAATCCATTTTGACATTTGTTCGTCAACTTCATCAATTTTTTGACGAAAAATTATGAAAATTTAGTTATACTTATGGAATTCAAAATTTTGTTATTGATTGTATACATAATAGTGCATCAATGATTAAAATATCATTACCTAAATAACATGCTAAATTTATGTTAAATGATGATTTGATATTGTATTGGATTGACCTTCAAAATGGAAACTAATCTTTTGGGGACGGAGGAGTATAAATTAGACGTGACACACGTCTCTCCGTTTACTAAGTTGCTATATTATCTATAAATATATTAAAGCAAAATCGTTTCTAAATTTGGCAAGTTGGAGCCAAAAAATGTCACTATCAAGATTGTTGAAAATAGAAGCTTACTTCGCAAGCCTAAAAAGCTTCTTACATAAGCTGAAAAGAATTCTTGAAAGCTGTGTGAATTTTTTTAAGTTTGAATAAAAATCGTGGGTTTGGCAAATGGTTTTTTGAATCAACCTATGAATCAACCTAAATCTCTATTTTTTGAAAATTGTTATCTACAGTCTTCAATGCTAAGGAAAATGATTTTACTCAAAAAATAAAATATCAGGAAATTGAATGGTTGTTTGCAACCAAATATTTAATTCCAGTCTATATATATGCATTAAAAAATATAATGTAGAGATGTTTCTTTGTTAGATATAAAAAAAAATTATAGCTTCATTATTAACAAAATAATTAAATTAGATGCTTATGATTATTTTTTGGGTATATCTTGATTTGGTAGTATATACTCCCTCCGTCCCACCCAACTGTAAACCAAGGTTTTGGGCACAATAATTAAGAAATATTATTAAGATAATGAAAATGTGTGGTAGGAAATGAAGAGAGAGAATGAGTGGAGTTAATGAGTGGTTGGTTGAATAAATTGTATGGTGGAGAATGAGTGGAGTTAATGAGTGGGTGGGGTATGGAGAATATAAAATATTAAAATCTTTTTCATTTTTGGTAGTTCACACTCGGCTGGGACGGACCAAAAGGGAAATAAGTGTACACTCGGCTGGGACGGAGGGAGTACATATCAACCATAGTTTATATAGATAAGCACCAAAAAGATGAACCTCATGTACACAGTGTTTAAAAGACCAAAAATGTCACTATCAAGGTTGTTGAAAATAGAAGCCTTGGCCGGTTTCCAATCTATTGACACCTGTTTCTATGCATTACACGTGTATGTATGGCATGTATTGTGTATCATAGACTTTGAAGGGGAAAAAGTAAAACACACACATTTTAAGGCATGATGGATTGCAACAGATTTTGGGTATTGTCCAAAATTTAATGATTAAACATAGATATTATTTTTCTAAATTAGTAAAAAAAACTGTATATTTTTTAAACCACATAAAAAACGTATTTCGTTGACAGTATTTAATTTTTCTACATTATTGTTTGTTAAAAAAAAATAATGAGATATTCATTTCTTTCATTTCTTTTGAAAAAAAAAGAGTAATTTATTTTAGTAAATGAATTTATTTTCTTTTCGAAGCAATTTGTTTAAGTTATTTTGGGAATCAACAATAAAATTTTGATTAAAAAAACGAATTTATTTAATAGTTAAGAAGTAATAAAGTCGATATTTTTATGTAACTCATTTCAAATAATATTATATTTGGTAAATGATTTGAAACCAAATATTCTCATAATAAATTAAGCATTATGAAATATGATAGGAAATTAGAGTCGTATTTATAATAGGCTTCGTTGTTGGTAGTTTTATATATATTTCATAATGGAAATTAGAGTAGTATTCACACTTTGGTCTTTTGATTTACTATTTCAGTACATGGATGGCTAATTGGCTACATATAATCACCGTGCATCGCACGGGTTTGCTGCTAGTTCAGTGAACTACAAAGACCTTAATCACACTGCAGGAATTCTTCACATTTTCTTATCTTAAATAACAGCAAATTTTGATGCTTCAAGGGAATTGAGCATGCTATCTGATTAACCCTGTAACAGTAGTGAGATATACCTGGGATGGTCTAATGGAAAATGCAGATAGTTTCATTAATATCAGTTACTTTGAATAGACTTTCCATTCTCTTATTCCTCAATGATTGAGTATCAAATTTCATCTAAGTTTCTATAATGAACCCATATGTGATTTTCGGAAGTTGGAGAAATGCCTTAAATGTCAAAAACTATGAGCTACTCTCATTTGTGTTTCCTCAATGTGATTCAACTGTCTGAAGATGTTCCTACTCTCCTAATTCTTGTCTTAACATTGATGATTCCAAGAAAAAGTGTAGGATTTCTATTTGTCTGCTATAATTGGTGACTTTTTGTACTGATTTTGGAAAAATATACACAACATGGTGAATTGTTTCTTTGTTGTAGGCTATAAATCATGATCACCGAGTCAAAGAATATATATCTATATATATATATATATATATATATTTTTATCTTCTAATATTGACTGCCTTTTCTTGATTGTATAGATGATTTGATTTGCTAAAGCTCCGTAAAGATAGTCTCCAACTTTTACAATGGATGAGAACGACCTTGATGCGAGGAAATGGGAGGACTTGGACGATGATGTTTTGGTAAAGATATTTCAGTCCTTTGATATTTTTGAATTGACCGCTGGCCTTGCTCAAGTTTGTAGCGCATGGCGATGTGCTGCTTGTGATCCTTTGTTGTGGAGAACTATTGATTTGTCAATGATGAAATCCAACTTTATCAAAATTCCATTGGAGCCTTATGTTTATGTGGATGGGCGCTCGGATAAAATACTGACCCGAGTTTTGAAGGTTTCTTTAAATCTGAGCCGTGGATGTACGACAACCTTGATTTTCCATTTTAATCTCTTCGTCAGTGATGAGCAGTTGACTTACACTGCTGAAAGGTACTTTAAAAAAAAAACTAATCTTTCTTTCATTTTTCATATTATTTGATAAACGTCAACAATTCATGGTGACACTGATATTCCTTGTATTTTCCACGTACTTCTTACTTAATATAGTTGAAATTAATGTTTTGATTCACTCCTGAAACAAATATTCTAGAATTTGATACACTGGCGGAGCTAGATTTTTTTTTTTTAACGGGGGCCAAAAAAAGTGTATTTTTTCTTTAGATAAATGGGGGGAAATTATCATTTATTGCACTAAGATCCCTGATTTTAAAGATTTTGACAAATCATTACACTATTATTATTTTTGTTTTTAAAGTCAAATTGGGGCCATCTGCCCCCATATCCATGGCTGTTGCTCCGTCTCCGGTTCGTTCAAATATAATATATCTGTATGTTAATGAAAATATTCACCCTCTCTCTCTCTCTCATGGGAAATGACCGACAAATTAAGTGAGGAAATGCACCTTTTTTTTTCTGTACTTCTCTGAAACAAATGGATCCATAGAGGAGAAAGTAGTATCAGCAATCTCTAAAATATTTATTATGAAAACGGACTTCAATCGATCAGAAATTGAATGTAATGTAATCCATATACTCCTTATTGCAGGTGCCCGAAACTCAAACGACTAGTGTTGCCTGCTTGGAATCGAATCAAGAAAACCGGAATATGCAGGGCCATTAGCATGTGGCAAGATCTCGAGTCTCTTACAATGCCTAGCATTGCCAATCCCCCATACATAATGGAAGAGATTGCCAAGAACTGCAAGAATTTCTCCGAGCTCAAAATAATGGGCCCGTGTGACATGTTCTTTGCATCTACTCTAGTTCAATACCTCCCTAACTTGAAAGTTTTAAGCCTCCGTTGCTCAATGCTTTACAAGGACGCCTTACTCATTATCTTGGACGGACTAAAACAATTAGAAGTGCTCAATATATCTCATTGCCTTCTTGTTGAAGTTCCATCACCACCTGCAACTAGAAAAGTCCTCAAGGAGCTCGACGAAACAATTCTTGAGAAGGCCGCTCGGTTGTGTCAGTTTCTGACGTGCATGAATGACTCGTGTGTTATGTGCCAGCGGACTAAAACGGATGAAGGGCTTATGAGGTGGTACAAGTACGAAGAAGGGCTTTGGAAAGTGGACGAGGTGAAATCTCTAGCAATCTGAGACGGAGCTTTAAAACCATTATATTAGCATGTCAAGTATTTTCCTTTCTATTTGTTGTGTACCCTACAGAATAAGATTGTTTGTGATAAACTTCAGCAGTTTTTTTTTTTTTTTTTTCCGTTTATATATATCCCCCCCCACCCCACCCCACCCTTTTCTGGCAATCGTTATTGCGAACATAATTCTCTTGCTAGTGTCCGGTTATGATGGAACTGAACAGAAAAGTGTTAGGAGAAGTGTAAGATCTGTATTGTCGTTGTACATTATAGTGTATCTTCTCCTTCATCTCTACTACTGTCTCTGTTAAGTCGCTTAACTTTGTACTGTATACCTGTGAAACTTTTTCCAATTTCCTCGGCTTCTGACCGGAGGCAGTTGGTTGGTCAATCTCCTTGAAGTTCATTGCTGGGTTTTCGGTTGTGTTGTGTCTGACCGTCGGGGGTTGTAGATTTTGATCTGGTTTTTTTTTTTTACCATTATTCTGATTTGAAGTAAAATCAGTGCAGGTGGTTGATATATTTGGAACAAAATCCACCATGAATGCATGTACTTCAACCTGGCATGCCTCACAAGCCAAGAGAATAGAATGTTTTTGTGCCCAGTCTTTTCCTTTTAAAAAATATTAAACTAAAAATACCTTATCACTTGACTCATTAAACCATTGATCTTCTCTCCAATTCTTCATTTTCTCAAAATTTATATTTTATTTCTAAAAATTTAAAATATCACTAGTAATATATGTGTATTTTTATGTTTTAGTAATAGAATGATTGAATTAGAATGAAAAGTAAAAGATTTATATTGTAAACTCACTAACTCCCAACTATATTTTTTTCGAAACAAAAAAATACTCCCTCCGTCCCAATAAAAGCTTCACTTATTACCCAAAAGGGCGTCCCGTTAGAAGCTTCACCTTTCCTTTTTTGGCAAAGAATCTTTACTATTTCCTCCACTCATTCTCTCTCCTACATTATTTTAATACTCACAACACCATTATAATTTACTATTCTCTCCACTAATTCTCTCTCTTATTTTCAAATTACACTCACAACATTTTTTTTCCCTCCCATTTCCATAATTTGCGTGCCCACCCAAAAGGGTGAAGCAATTATTGGGACGGAGGGAGTATTAATTAGATAAAGTCAACTATCAGTAGTAATAGGTAGACTACGTTTCCCTATATCTTGCATAGGTAGGCTACGTTTCCCTATATCTTGCACACAGAAAAAGAGCAAGGTAGTATGAAAAGAAAAAAAAGTAGTGGGAATAGAAAATCCCTTTTTTTTTCTTTCTTTCCTACCTATTTCTTCTTTTAACTTATTTTTTTCTTCTTACATCTTTTCTTTCGATATAACATACGAGTCTTCTAACATCTTTTCTTTCGATATAACATATGAGGATTTCTTTCACGATAACATATAAGGATTCATGTTAGCCGATTCCAAATTATTTTGGTACTAATGCTTTGTTGTTGTTGTTGTATAGCAAAACAACTATGTTATTCTAAATACTACCTCTATCCCAATATGCATGTCTATAAAAATTCAAATTTGATTTAGATCAAGATTTTTTTTAACATTCAATTTGGAATGGAGGGAGTAACAATGGGGAAGCAAGTTCATTAGCAACAGGTTTGTGCAACATTTTTTTTCCAGCCACCTAATCGAATTATGGGGAAGAAAGTTCATTGCCAACAGGTTTGTGCAACATTTTCTTAAACCATTTGTTTAATTAATGGTAGTTTCAAAACAGTAACATTCAAAGGCTTTTCAGACCATAGTAGTTACTCGTTTTCTTTCGTCTCCAAATAAATATCCATTAAAAAAATGAATGTTCAATCTTTTCTTTAGAAAGTTACTAAATCTTCAACGCGTTTAAGTTCACGCTTACTTGATGCAATATTTTTTTGATAACCTAGGTGTCGGTGTTTGCACTCGCATAATTCTAAGGTATATGAACCAACCCCATGATCCAGGTAAATTCGGTTCGGTCTAATCTCAGTTACCAATTTGATATTCTAATGTATTAGAAAACTGATATTTCTAATTGTATTTTACTAAAATTGTATTGATTTCTTAAATAATAAATTTAATAGTTACCATATATATATATATATATAGTAACTGTTATAATTAACTAATTAACTAATATTATCGGCTAATAGTAAGCTAAATGGTAATAGTTACTCAATATAGTACTTCCTTCGTCCCAAATTGAATGTTTATTTGGATTTTAAGGATCATTTAAAAAAGATTATATTTTAATAGAAAAAAAATCATAAACATTCTTTTTATTCACTTACAAAATTTTAGTTTTGCAAAAATATAAAAAACTAAAAAATTTTAGGTACAAAATTATTTAAAGGTAATATTTCAAAAGATCATTTTATTTTGGGACAAAACAACACATTCAATTTGGGATAGATGGAAAAACTATTAAGAATTAATAAAAAATAAAAATAAATAAAGGATAGTCCGTCCCTCTTTTCTTTTATATACTTTAAATTATTTAGTTTTTTTTCTATCTTTTTTTCTATACCTTTTTGTAAAAAATCAGTAATAAAAAAAGTCTAAAATATACTCCCTCCGTCCCACGTTAGTTGAGACTTCTTTCCCTTTTGGGCCGTCCCACGTTAGTTGAGACTGCCCAAAATGGCAAAGGAATCTTCACTATTTACCCCACTCATTCTCTCTCCTATTTCACTTTTACACTCACAATATTCTCTCTCCTAACTATTCCTCCCACTCATTCTCTCTCCTATTTAATTCTTCATACTCACAACATTTTCTTTCACTTTTTCTCTCACTTACTTTTCCTTAATTGGTGTGCCCAAAAAGTTAGTCTCAACTAACGTGGGACGGAGGGAGTATTTCCTAGTCAATGAAAAATAAAAATAAATAAAGGATAATCCGTCCCTCTTTTCTTTTATATACTTTAAATTGTTTAGTTTTTTCTATCTTTTTTCATATACATTTTTGTAAAAAAATGTCAGTAATAAAAAAAGTCTAAAATATTATTTCCTAATCAATAAAAAATTAATAAAAAATAAATAAAGGATAGTACGTCCCTCTTTTATTTTATATTCTTTAAATTGTTTAATTTTTTTTCTATATTTTTTTATATACCTTTTTGTAAAAAATATCAGTAATAAAAAAAGTCTAAAATATTATTTTCTAGTCGATAAAAAATTAATAAAAAATAAAAATAAATAGAGGATAGTCCGTCCCTCTTTTCTTTTATATACTTTAAATTGTTTAGTTTTTTTTTCTATCTTTTTTTATATAACTTTTTGTAAAAAATATCAGTAATAAAAAAAGTCTAAAATATTATTTTTTAATCAATAAAAAATTAATAAAAAATAAAAATAAATAAAGGGTAGTCCGTCCCTTTTTATTTTATATACTTTCATATGTTTAATTTTTTTTTATCTTTTTTTATATATTTATTTGTAAAAAAAATATCAGTAATAAAAAAAGTCTAAAATATTATTTTCTAGTCAATAAAAAATTTAAAAAATAAAATAAAAATAAAGGGTAGTCCGTCCCTTTTTTCTTTTATATACTTTAATTTGTTTAGTTTTTTTCTATATTTTTTTTATATATAAAACAACTAATTTTCTTATGTCTAAGTAATTTTATATTTTAAAAAATAAATTATTAAATACTAAATTACTTTTTATTTTTTCTGATTTTTTTTTTTAAATAGGAAAACCCGTTTGGCCTGTGAATCTTCAGATCTCGACCAAACGGGCGGGCTTGGATATCAATTCTGGGTCGGGCTGTCACGACCCTAATCCTTAGTTCTATTTTTAGTTATGCTTAAGATAGTAAGTTGGGGGCTGCATTTCAAATTTGTATATGTTTTGCATTTAATTGATAAAAATTATGTGTTAGTTAGTATTTTTATAACTTATATGGTATATTAAAGATGCTAATAAAAATAAAGTAATTATTTTGATGATGCAGGAAAGCGTTCGGGATCAGCTACTATTGTGCAGCGAGTGATTGAGCTGACTTGGGATCTGCACAACACAAGAAAAGAACCGTGAACTGCGCCGGGGCTCTTCCGGCAAGGCCCTCCGGCGTGAGAATCAGCGTATGGACTGGAAGATGGTGATAATAGTATGGAGGGTGTGTGTATACGTGAATATGCAAATAAGCATTACCTTAGTCCATGATTCTGTTCTCATATTTATAGTGGGTGAAATTGTATTAGGGTTTTCATCTGAGCCATTGGATTGGGTGGTTGCCAACCGTTAGATCAGCTTTGTTTCCTATGCATACACGTGGCAAGCTGAGATTGCTCCTCCTAAGTAAGGACACTGCTGTGTCTGACACGGATAAGTGGTTTGCCTTATAATGAAAAGTCAATCTGCACACCTTTTGGCACTACTACTGGTTCCGTGATTGCACGCGCAGCATGTCCCCGTGTCAGGTCTGACTTTATCCCAAAATAGCTAATTAATCAAGCTTATTGAGGAAGCTAAACGAAGGGACGACCTGGAGCTGTATATCCAGTAAGGTCGTCACCTTATCAGGACTCAACGAGCGAGTGGACGAGTGAGTTGCCTCGTTCTCCAGGTGAGTTGGTCGTTCAATGACGACGACGGTCATTCTCTGTTGGATGTGACCTGACTCGCGCGGTGGGAAGGCTCGTCGTTAGATGGGCTTGATCGCTCATTGGCGACGACCGCCATCTAGTGTATCGACGGGCCATGACCCAAACCTTGATGGGCTTCATTGGTCTTGATTCATTAATGGCCCCAGTCTCGTAGAGATATACTGGGCCCGGCCCTTCATGAAATATTCCGTTCAGTGGCCCCCAACTCATGGGTCGTCTTGACGGGCCAGGAGTTAACGTTTCCCCATTAGAGTTATCCGTACGACCGTCAATTTGAATTTTGAATTGTGGTGACATCAGCATGGATGACGTGGGCGGCTAGGATCTCCTCATTAAGTGACACGCGTCCCATGATGGGGCATTCTCCTCGGAAATCACAGAGGGTATTTAATGCAACTCATCATTACACCGTTTGGTTTTCCTAGGCCAAAACCCTTCATCTTCTCTGAGTATAAAAACCTCCTCCCTCCTCCGTTTCAAACTTTTCGCACCCTTGATTATTGAGAGCAAATAGCAAGGAGAGATTTTCGGCAGCCAGCAAGAAGAACTCCGGCAACCGCACGAACGTTCTCCGAAGATAACGAAGGTTCTGGCTTCTCCGCCCCTGAGCAACCCAGTAGCGTGGATTAGGGATTTCTTTGATTTGCCGCCGGTAAACTCACCGGAAAACTCACCTTCAAACCCAGCATCAGGTAGTTTCTTCATTTGTTCTTCGTTTTATGGGTTTTGTTGGGGGTTTAGAATTTTGAACAATGGCGCCCAGAACGGTAAGCTTTGAGAGAGGGGTTAAATTTGGTTTTGGGCTCAACCAAAGGGTTTATAAGTGTGCTAAGGGCATTTGGAGAGAAATCCCTTTAGTTGAATGTTCCTCAATACTGGTAAAATTTAGTTTTGAAAATGAGAGATTGGGGTTCCCCACTGATGAGGTCCTTGGGGAATTTGAGGAAGATGACCCAAGGGTGACACCTTTCAGGTCAATGAACGACCTACCCAATCACATCCAAACTCACTACTCCTTGTCCCGTCGTGATTCACTTAGGGATTTGGTTTCAGGGGAATCTAGGTTGCCCTTAGATAGGTCGTCGCCTCAGGATGTTAGGACTGATTCCCCTTCTCTTTCCCCTTGTTTTGTAGCAATGGATCACGACGGTCGTTCCCAGCAACAGAATCAAGAAAATAACGAGGCTAGCACAAGTGCTGGGGGTCCCCGTATAGTTAATGCTTTCCATACGAGCGTACGACCTGGGAGGAATGAACGAGGCTTTGGAGCCGGGGCGCAAGGGGACTGGGCCATTACCAAGGTCAGTACGAGGAAGGGCGATGTTAGGAAGCAGATGATTGATGCCCTACGAGGGTCCTTCAGAGTCCAAGCCTCGACGTATAGACTTGAATATCTCAGTCTGGCTGAGTATGAGCCTCGTCGCCAAGCCCTTCTGACTAGCAAGGAGAAAGTAGCCTTTTTCTATAAACACTTCGAGCTCGGTCTGAGGCTTCCTCTTGATCCTTTCATTAATGAGTTCTTGGAGGACTCAAACTGCGTGCCAATGGAGCTAAGTGCCAATGCTGTTAGGATTCTGTCCGCCTTTATTGTAGTCTGCAGATTCCTTGGCTACGAGCCATGCAACAAGGTCTTTCGTCAATATTACCGGGCGACCCGATCCACCGTTCGTGGTAAGTCTATAGTGAGCGTAGCCTCAATTAGAAATGTTCAAGGTCTGTTCTTGGACACTCAAAACAAAGTGTATGGTTAGGATAACCACATGATTCTGGTGGAGAGCAGAGTGGGTTGGCAATTCCCTTTCCCGGAGGGTCAGAATATGGTTATCGACGAGCGTGTATGGCCGGCTCCATGGGCCAAAGAGCTCAAGGGTAAGATTGATGCTCTGTTAGATCTGGGATGGGTCTCGTACAAAGACATAGAGGCTTCCCATTGGAGATACATCAGGGCCGGTATGATGTCTAAGCAGTCGATAGGGCCTGATCCCTTAGTAAAGATTAATCTTGACGCTCGTTATTCTGTCTGGGTCGTTCACGATGACTGTGTTTGGGAGGAGAATTGTATAAATTGCATGGGAGCACATGCTAGGCATCCAGAGCAGCGCTGTGCTAGTCTTGAGATGATTGGGGGTTGAGCTCTTAGAACTTGTCTTTATTCTGATAAATTGTCTTATTGTCTCGTCGTAAAGGACTTAACCTTTTTTGGTTTTTTTGTTTGGCAGTTCTTACTCAAGCTGACGCCGACAGAATTGAAGCAAGAATTATGAGTGGAGCGATCCGAGCCAATGAAAGAGGTTCCAAGAGGAGGGAAAGGGCTGCGTCCAATGCTATCCACGATCATCAGGAGAAAATGACGATGAAAAATGAGGAGCTTCCCAAGGACACTACTGGTGCTATTCCCCTGATTGAAAGGGAGCCCGTAGTTTGAGGGTTGAACACTAGCGGTCGTCAAGCTCGTGTGGACGCGCCTGAGAGAGCGGCGGAGACTGAGGTGGAGACAAGTGTTGCCGCCGATACCGGGAACCAAGTGATCGTCGTCGACGAGGGGGAACATATCAACATGGAGATGGTGGGGAGCTCTGATTCGAACCCTGAATTGCGTGAGGCGGGCGGCCAGATTTCCAGAAAAAGGAAGGGCCGACCTACGAGCTCTGGGGAGAGAGGCAAAAAATCTAACAACGACCCTCCCAGTAGCTCCGATCCTTCTACCCCTCAAACTGAAGCTCCTGCCTCGTCCTCAGAGGTTCTGATTAAGGAGAAGGCCAAAGAGTTGGCCACTTTGTTTGCCCAGGCTTCTCCAATAGCTGGGGTTCCTTATCAGGCGAGGCGTGGTAACCCACTCATGCTGGGGACGGCCTTGACCAGACGAGTTTTGGTCGTCAATTCCTCAACTTGACGTTTGAGTCTTAGGAATTCTCTCATATCGACCTCGCCTGCTGGGCCGGCGGGAGGGATCCTATCTCGACGAGGCCCCCGGGTTACGGTATTAGACCGTTGCCTCTCGGTGGAAGCGGGTCGTTGGGAGATGGATCTCTCTCTCCTGTAGCTTGGTGGTGGTGACGGCCTATAGGATCTTGATTGCTCTCGTTCACGACGAGGGGGAGTACGTGTTCTTTCCCTATAACTCGGGGCTCGTTCATTCCGTAACGACAGGGTCATTTGACGATCGCGAACGATTTGGTTCTGCACAGGATTCTCATTGGCTAAAGATCGACGAGGCTCACCATACGCCTCCTCCCGTCGTCGCTGCGATAGGATTCCCTCACTTCGTCTTTGGTTGAGATGTTCTCTAAGATCAAGTTGTGGCACAATCCGTTCATTTTCAGTGGCAGTTCCTTCACGACGACCGTCGTTCCCTCTCTGGTTCCTTCTTCTTCTAGACGAGACAGTATTATGGGACACTTGTGGGGGCTGTTCCTCAGCCATTTGTATTAGCTCGTTCTGGATTCGTAGGAGCTCGTGGAGAGCATTGGCTCTCTCTATGAGGAAAGCGGTTCTGTCGAGATGTGGGTTTGATGGGCCACCCATATTTCGTACAGTAGCTCCCTCGGGTCTCCTCTCCAGTGGGGGTCGTCTTTGACGTTCAGGGGCAGGTCTTTTTTCTCTCCTCCTTGCCGTTTGAAGGCCTGTATCATCAACCACCCCTTGTGACCTGGTAACCCTCATATTAGGGTTCCTAGGTGGTGAGGGAGGTCTGGGATTCTCTTGTTAGCCTTGTCGAGGGGAAGGAGGTCTGCTTTCATCTCCGGTGGATTTGCTAGCTGTGTGTCCGTCTGACACCATTTTCCAGGTATTTTTCGGCTGTTACTCTTTTGTTGAAGATCACTGACAAACGTTTCCCGGCAATGGAACCAATCTGATGATGCAGGAAAGCATTCGGGATCAGCTACTGTTATCCAGCGAGTGATTGAGCTGACTTGGGATCTGCACAACACAAGAAAAGAACCGTGAACTGCGTCGGGGCTCTTCCGGCAAGGCCCTCCGGCGTGAGAATCAGCGTATGGACTGGAAGATGGTGATAATAGTATGGAGGGTGTGTGTATACGTGAATATGCAAATAAGCATTACCTTAGTCCATGATTCTGTTCTCATATTTATAGTGGGTGAAATTGTATTAGGGTTTTCATCTGAGTCGTTGGATTGGGTGGTTGCCAACCGTTGGATCAACTTTGTTTCCTATGCATACATGTGGCAAGCTGGGATTGCTCTGCCTAAGTAAGGACACTGCTGTGTCTGACACGGATAAGTGGTTTGTCTTATAATGGAAAGTCAACCTGCACACCTTTTGGCACTACTACTGATTCCGTGATTGCACGCGCAGCATGTCCCCGTGTCAGGTCTGACTTTATCCCAAAATAGCTAATTAATCAAGCTTATTGAGGAAGCTAAGCGAAAGGACGACCTGGAGCTGTATGTCTAGTAAGGTCGTCACCTTATCAGGAATCGATGAGCGAGTGGACGAGTGAGTTGCCTCGTTCTCCAGGTGAGTTGGTCGTTCAATGACGACGACGGTCATTCTCTGTTGGATGTGACCTGACTCGCGCGGTGGGAAGGCTCGTCGTTAGATGGGCTTGATCGCTCATTGGCGACGACCGCCATCTAGTGTATCGACGGGCCATGACCCAAACCTTGATGGGCTTCATTGGTCTTGATTCATTAATGGGCTTGTTGGGCCCCAGTCTCGTAGAGATATACTGGGCCCGGCCCATCATGAAATATTCTGTTCATATTTAATGTTATAAATGAAAATATTAAGTATGTGGTTAAAATGGTAACTTTTGGAAAATTTTAGTAATTTGTTATAATTCTTGAGGTGCTTGAGTGTAAATAGTACAACTTAAAGGTTTTAGTGGTTGGGAGTATTTGATGGTTGAAGGAGGTTAGGTGTAAGTAGGATAATATCCATGGCAAAAGGTAAGAAACTTCATCATTTTAACAAAGCAAAATTTCTTCAGCTCATCCATGGTACTAAACCCAAACCCTAACAAATTCTACTTAATAATCTCCCTAAAATCATAGAAAAATTCAATCGGCGATCCGTTCGTTTCGTAGTGTTCGGGAGAAGAAGGAGCACCTTTCCCTCCGATTAAAGGTTATAAATTTTCATATTTATTTCAAGTAAGTTATTATATTTTGTTAAATTTTATGTTCATTTAATGTTATCAATAATGTTATTGTGTTGTTAAAGGTTGCATGAGATTTTGAAATTTATTTTCTGAGATTTGGGATGGGAAAAATGGGTTTTGATTAAATTGAAAATGAAATTTGTGTTGAAAAGGGGTAAAAGATTGGTTTGGAGTAAGTTGAAATGTTTTGGGTGTGTGTTGAAAAGGAAAAAGAATGACTTTGGCTAGGTTGAAACTATATATTTGAGGTCATTTTGGGTTGCATGGGAATGAAACTTGATTTTGGGACTGTTGTTAAACTGGAAAAAATGGGACTTGAGGTATGGCCAAAGTTATCCTTCACCTCCCCACCTTCAGCTACCCAACTTCTCCCTTCCTTCTGCTCCGGCCATCTCCACCTTCACAGATCTACCTCCCCTCCAAGTATTCAAATTGGTACTTGATGGCGAATTCTTGTCACACTCATGAGTTCACTTTAAGGAGAAAGAAGAGTGATCTACATTAGTTGCATCTGAAGCTCTCGTAGTTAATGGCAACAATTTTTTTTTGGCATGAGTTGTTGATGGCGCCAATGTAGTCTTTGGTGCAAATGGAATATTTGTGAGAAACCAAACAACTTTATAAAAAAATTTGTAATCGTTCATGAAATAAAGTGTTTAGTGCCATAAGAATAAATAAGCTAGCAATTTATTGTTATTAGGGCTCATCTGATACACAGTTTTATAAACGGAGAGTTTTTAAAGCGGAGCTTATTTTTGGACGCTATAATTTTGAGCGGCCAAAATATCCCCAATTTTTTATAATTCAACCGTCTAAAACTCTTGACTAACACGCTTAATAAAAAAAAAGCTGAGTTTTTTTATCTTCGTTTTAACAAAAACGCTCGACAAGACAGGGCGTTAGTTGTGATTCATCAGAATAAAGAATAAGCTAGCAATTTTAATCAAACTAAAATAAATCATAGAGAGCAAATGTCCAACAACTTATTTCTGATGGTAATAAGCTAACAAATGTCTAACTTAAAACATTTTAATAAAGTGTTTGGAGCCAATATACCTCTTTGTATCGAGATAAATGATCATTTTTTTTAAAAAGATTGACAAATAGATCAAATATTCTCATAAATTGCAAAAATAGAGGCAAAAAAATACTTACAACAACTTTGAATTTAACTAAAAACAACTGTTAACTTAACAAATATGTCAAATAATCTCATAAAATTTCAAAAATAGAGGCCATAAAAGACTAAAAACAATTGTAAACTTAACTAAAAACAATTGTGAACTTAACAAATATGTCAAATGATCTCATAAAATTGCAAAAATAGAGACCCTAAAAGACTAAAAACAACTGTAAAATTAACAAATATGTCAAACAATCTCATAAAATTGCAAAAATAGAGGCTATTATAAAAGACTAAAACAATTGTGAACTTATCTAACAATAACAGTGAACTTAGCAAATATGTCAAATAATCTCTTAAAATTGCAAAAATAAAGGCTATAAAGACTAAAAACAACTGTGAACTTAACTAAAACAACTGTAAATTTAACTAAAAAAAATCTATGAATTAAGTAAGTGATAGTCATTTTCTTGTAGAAATTATGAATTTAGCTAAAATAATTGTGAACTTCTCTTAATTATTATCAAAACAAATGTGAAAAACAACTATACTAGGTGGTCGTTTTTGTGTGAGTGAAAAATTATTTGGTAATTGCCCCCATTCGGCAATAGTACGCTAGTTAAAAAAACAATTAATTAGCTCAATATTATAAAGAATGTGATTTAGTTGCTAGTATAGTACTATCTCCGTCCCATTTGAATCGTTCCAATTTTTCGTTTTGAGTGTTCCATTTAAAAGGTTTTAATTTAAAAAAGGAAAGTTTTTTTATTACTTTTTTATTTGTGGGACCCACTTGTCATACTCACAGTAAACATCCACTCAATATTCCCTACCCCACTTTCTTTTTTCTACATCACTTTTCATACACACAACATTTATTTTACTATATATTTTTTGCATTATATATATTCATTTCTTAATTTTCGTGCATCATTGATTTTGGAACACTTCGACCGGAACGGAGGGAGTAGTTCACTGTCTGGAAAGAAGGGTTTATGAATGGCCGCAAAACTTCAAATTACTCTTCGATTTTATTTGTTTTGAAGAATTTAATTTGTTAATAATTTGAAAGATTGTATTTTGCTAGTTTATATGATAGTAAAATTATATAGTATTTATTAAAAGTATAATATTTATTTGAAGTACGAATAACAAAGTAAATTGTAAAATTTACTTTGGGATTAAAAAAAAAAAAAAACTAACAACATTTAATCATATTATTATTATTATTATGAAAAGGAAATGAAAGAGAATTTTATTTGAACCATAAAAGGAAATTAATTTGACTAGAACAAAATCCCTAAAATTTATGCACAGTAGAGTAGAAGATAAAATAGAGAAATTTCACCAAACCCTTCTTTCTTGTTTCTCTCACCACTCCCAAAAGTCTCTGCCCTTTCTCGTCAGCTCAAAAGCCATGGCTTCGCAACTATGGGATACCTTCAAAGAATCCATCACTGTTTACACCGGTCTCTCTCCCACCGCTTTCTTCACTGTTACCGCTTTGGGTCTTGCCGTCTACTATGTCGTCTCCGGTATGTTCGGCTCTTCCGATCATCGTCCACAGTCCAGGCCTCGATCTTTTGAAGAAGAGATGCAGCCTTTGCCGCCGCCCGTTCAGCTTGGAGAGATCACTGAGGAGGAGCTGAGGGATTATGATGGTACGGATTCCAAGAAGCCCCTTTTGATGGCGATTAAGGGTCAGATCTATGATGTCTCGCAGAGCAGGTATCTTTTATTTTATTTTTTAGTTTCTTTTGAACTTTTTAATTTATGGGTGTTGTGGAGTTTGAATTTTTAGAATCTGGGTGTTGATAAAGTTTGGGGCTTTTATTTGATTTTCGGTGTTTGATTAGCTTTGTTGTTTTTGTGGATGTACTCACTCTATGTGATGTGTGTGTATGGAAAAGGACTGCTTTTGGCGTATTTTGCCAGCTCTGGTTTTAATGCTTCTATTGGTTTTGATACAAGTAGAATTTTTGCTCAATTTTAATATGCTTTGGGTCTTTAGTCTTATGAAAATTGATTTTAATTGTAAATTTTGAATCCTCTTATTTTACGAGTTGAATTACTTGAAGATGTTTACATGGTACACATGGTAATGATTTATGAAAATAATTGAATGCTACGTACATTTTTTTTTCCTTTTCGAATCTAAACAGATAATAAGAAAAAGAACTTCTATAATGAGTAGTCATGGTTTGAACTTCTCTTAAACCTACATTAAGCTGCAAAGTGAGTCATCGGTATTGAACAATGATAACAAAATGTACAGGGAGACCTAATACCTCAAAATGTGAAGCTGTACTCTCATCGTACAATAAGATCTTCCAGTTTGGTTTCTTCAGAGAGTTACGTATCCAAAATAAGTAACTGAAAAGGTCTATTAGCTAAATACATAGCACATCACCGGCTACCAGCATTTGCATAATTTTAATGATTGCTAAATACATGATACATACGGAGTATATTCTAATTCATATCTGACTTTCATAATGATTTTTAGGTGTTAAATGCTCCATTCGTACCAAAATGAGCATCCTTTTTGACTTTTTAAAGAATTTGAGAAAGTTGATGTATAAGCCCATTTAGGTATTCCGTGTTCTCCTTGCACCACAATAAGTGTACCCTGGAACGTAGTAGTATACAAGAGGTAATTAATAAAATGGGCACTCATTGTGGGATAAACTTTTCTCATAAATGGAATACTTATTTTCTGCTTGAATATTCTATGTAAAATACTGGATTATTGGTTTATTTTAACAAAGATTTATCTGGTAATTGTCATGTGCAATATTAAAGCATAAAAAGTTGGCATCTATTTCACATTGAAGAGATTTTGAATTTATTGTGCTACCTTTTTCTCCCTTGTTTTATAAATATTCCTCATTTATTATCTGATACCCACTCAACCTATCTTTTTCTGGTGTTTGTTAAGGATGTTCTACGGACCTGGTGGGCCCTACGCATTGTTTGCTGGGAAAGATGCCAGCAGAGCTCTTGCTAAGATGTCCTTTGAAGACAAAGATCTAAACGGTGATCTGGCTGGTCTTGGTGTATTTGAGCTCGAAGCCTTGCAAGATTGGGAATACAAATTCATGAGCAAATACGTTAAGGTTGGATCTATCAAAAAGTCTGAACCAGCACCTGTGACCGAAACCCCAGCCACTGTTGAACCTGTCCAGGAGGTGTCAGCCTCTGAGTCAACTCATGACCACCCTGCTGAGTCAACTCATAACCATCCTGAGTCAGCTGATGGAGGTGCTCCTGAACATGTAGAAGATGCTCCAACACATCATGCAGTTGCTGAACCCAAGGAAACCGCAAGTGTAACCGAGCCTTAAATGTTCATGGTGTTTTATGTATTACGACGAGGAAAGCTTAGTATATTGGGGGCTTTGGTGTATGATTTTATTCTGCAATCAAGTTCTTATTTAATGGCAGAGTGACGATGAACGAAATCAGTATTATTATTGTTATAGAATAAAGGATCGAGCATGTTCAAGTCTTCTTTAATCCAGCTATATGTTTGTTATGTTTATAGTTGGTTACTCGAGGGTTATATTTTAGATAATACAAAATCTTGAGACCAAGTATTTCAGCTCTTCAAAGATTGTATCTTGGCCATTTTAGGCTACCAGTAACTTAAAATCTTTATTTCTTGCGAGGTGAAAATGGAACTGCTCCGTAGGAATTTCTTCTGCCAAGCTGCAGTGGACAGTTTCACGATCCTCCACGTCCCTCTGTCGGTGGGAGACGGTAGGACTTGCTTCTGCGCAACTGCGGACGGTTCACAATCCTCCACGCCCCCACCCCCCATTGGTGGTGGATGGTCAGGACCAATTTTACATATGTTAAAAAAACACAAGCTCAAATTAATATCAACCACTGATTTAGAAAATGGGCAGATGTGGCACAATCCTTCTTCCCCCTCGCAGCACCACATGAGTCAAAAGGGGCATGAACAATCAGTAGTTCTCAGTCTCAATCCCTGGTGATGTGCATTTAAGGGACGTTCCTAAACGAAGAATTATTTTGAGACAAAAGTTTTGTGACGGAGAAGTAGTATATCCTCGGTCACACCGATCAAACATAGGTTCATGTCAGGCTGCAGAACTCAGGTCAACGTCATTCAACCGAGCTGTATATGCTTAATCTTAATTCGGCAAGCACGTCATTTTCTATTAAAACAATTGAGGATATGATATACAGGGTTGATCTGATAATCAGCATGCATCTACATACAGACATGAATGTATATTTAATGGGGATTAGCTATTTCTGTCGCCAAATGGCCCTATCTTCTTCCCTAAAGGTTGTCTAATTCCCTTATAAATACCGTATTTCCACCAAACTAACATTTTCACACATCCAACAAGCACACAAATTTTCAGAATTCTTTTTCGAATTTTCGTTTGAATTATGAGAATCATTATACCCCCCGTGATCTTCATTCTCCTGCTGGTAAGTTTCGACTTTTCATCTTGCCGCCACCTCAATACATTAAACGTTGAAGGAATATCAGCTAATTTCCGTATTCAATTTTCTCGTCGCTTAAGTGCTAATCATCATCGTCATCATCATCAACATAAGGAGTTTCACAGAAAGAAAGATTGCCCAGTTGAAGCAGCAGTTCCAGATCGGTTAGTCCCAGGTGGACCCAACCCACTTCATCATTGATCTCCAAATTTTCTTCAAGTACTGTAGTCATTATTTTCATTCGCCTGGAAGAGGAAAGATGGCATTTTAAAAGTTGAATTTTAGCATATGTAACCATCTTGGATAGTAGGATTTTGTATGCGATATGTACAATACTAATAGATACGGTTTTAAAGGCTGCAATTTTTGTACCTGGAAAAATTGAGACAAGTCCATTGACTATTATCATGTTTACGCTTATGTTGCTTTCGTTTTACCTTTAAGCTATTCATTTTCCGCCAAAATCATTCAGTTCTAATGTCCAACGCAATCTGCAAAAACAAAAATATTAGCACTACATCAAAGGGTGCATTTTGGAAATGATTTGTTTCAGAAGTAAAGGAACATCTTGATGCAAGACTTCCATCCTCTTTATCTTATTATTTGACCGTTGAAGTGGCTGTTGGGATGTGCTATTTTCCTCACATTTGTGTCTCTGTTTCTTTCAACTGCAGATTTTATAAATGCGTGCATGACAGATTGTCAACAACCACAACAGTTAGCTATGCATTCTTGGCAGTAGAAAGAGTTAAAACCAGTTCAAGTAACTTTAGCTCAAAAACCAATTACAATCATACAGAAAGTTATAGATTAATGGACAGATTTGGAATCGCTGCAGCCGAGATTTGGCTGCAGTACTGTAACCAAGATAATGCCACGATACCCTGTTGGAACATCAAGCAATGAGATTCATTAAGTCCGAGATGGGTCCCACATGAAGCCCAATAAATCTCGGCCATTGATGCTACTCCGGGGAGCCGTGACATTATCTTGATCGCTCGCTGCAGAAGTTCCAAGTCTATTAACGGATGAGAAGAAATAATCAGTTTGGAGACAAGACCAGTAGAAAGTTCTAACCGGAATGGCAGTAGATTTTACATGGTTGCCCTACCTGTTTCTGCAAATTATAACAAATCAGATGATGGACCAAATTGTCAGGGTCAACTGCTAATTAAGAAAATGGGTCATTACAAGATGAGTATTTAATTCAAGTCTCAATCACGTCAGAAATTTGTGGATTACTTTATTTTTTATTGTAACATCATCTGCAAATTATTAATGTTTGGAGCCTGCATAATGACATCGAGCTGTCTTTAATTGAGCTTTGGTGTGATTAAGAAAAATAATAATCAACTATTACTTGTTATCACACCTTAACTTAAACCTGTTATATTCTCTTGGACGCTCCCGCCTTCTACAGTTGAAAGCATTGCATTCAGCCTTAAAAACAGAAAACAAAACAAAATAAAACACATTAGTTACAACATACAACTTTCTTGACAGCAATATCTTAAAGGTACACATTTTTTGTTTGTTAATTTGAAAACGAATGGGATCACAGTGACTGATAGTTATTTAAGTTCAACCAAGTTGACATAGTTTTTTTAAGTGAGACTCTTTTCTGGGACGGAGCGAGTATCAATCTGTAGTCAGATAGAACTATATACCCAAACTCAGAGAAACTACATTCACAATTCGATGAATTTGAAGCATCCTAATTACTCCCTTTATCCCTAAATGAATGTCCAAATTCAAGAATTTTTCGTCCAAAAATGAATGTCATTTTTGCAAAAAACTGTCCCAAAATGCTTTTTTACCAAACTTTTTTCGCTATTCATTTTATTATCGGAAAACTGATGTTTAGAAAGTAGATAACAAGAATATTTATGGATCTTTGCCATTAAAATGTAAGAAAAGTACACATATTCAGAGTGTCCCTTAAAATGAAATTTGGACATTCAATTAGGGACGGAGGGAGTACAAAACATCTGCTTCTTAGATCATTGTCGAGTGAGTTTTAGTGTTAGGCTCAAAAATCAAACTTACACTGAAACCCTGAACTTGACAGCTTGATCAGAAGTTGGATTAAGTGTGAAGTTTCTTCAGTTGCCTTGCTGCAGTTAGGCTGCTAATGCAAATAAGATAGCAAATCAAACAGATGCCAAGTCAACGGCCTAATCATTATAAAATAAAGTGGAAAGGAACATGTCAAACCTCAATCCAAATGAGAGAAGTAGAAAACTCAGAAAAATAATGTTTGCATACCTACTTCAGCACGGTTTCCGAATTATATACTCTATAAGTTGCAGCCTGAAATTGCTAGCAGATAATTTTAAAACCAAGTGCAGGTTATATTTGTGTACTTTAACTTGTATCCATTTTTATTCTCTTGGGCTGCTAGAAAGCATTACATTATGCCTCAAAACAAACACTTCAGTTAAAACTTTGTTGGAAACAATATCTTAGTACAGACTACGGAATTCTAGTTTATGTGCAACTTACTATTTATAATTAAGGATGGCACCAGAACTAGTGAGCAAGACAGAATCAGGGAACATTTCTGTTAAAATGAAGACATCAGGCTTATTCTAATGTGGACAAAGTTCCTTCTCAAACCGGTGATGTCTCTCCCATGAACCTAAATCCGAACAAAAAGAAGATCCTTCATTCTCTGAATCATGGAATCTAAGGAGTTTCATAATCATTTCCAAGAATAAGGTCAATGGTTTGACAAACTTATTGCATCTCAAATACTCGTTAACAAAAAAGTCAACTTCATTTGTATATTAAAAAACTGGTTGTTCTTGGTTGTTTGATCACCACTAACAGTTTCCTAATATCGAATGAAAGTACAATATGAGAAGCACTTTCTTGATCCCTTATAAATACTAGTATTAGTAGACTTCCATGTCAGAGCGTAAGCTATTCACACAAGCCTTTCCCTTCTCCTTCAGATCATTTCCAAAAGCCAGTTAACAACTTTCTTCATTAAATCATGAGTCTTTCTCTCAGAATGTTGATTTGTGCTATCCTGCTAGCAAATCTCCATCTCGCGAGTTGTCGGTATATCAATACAGCAACGACTGAAGTGAGAACAGCAGAAATTTCGGCTCAGTTTTATGTTCTATTTTCACGTCGTTTAAGCAGTAAACCAGATCGATACAAGGAGTCGGGCAGCAAGAAGATTGGTCCTCCAGTTTATGGTGCTTCAGAACTAGTTATTCCAGGTGGACCAAACCCGCTTCATAACTGAACATGGGCATTTTTCAAATTCAAATCCTGTTTCTGGTTCTTTTTTCCTCTGACTGGCTCTGAGAGGCAAAAAGATTAGGGTTTCTATATGTAATATAGAGTTTATAGATGAAAGACTTTCATGAATTTGTTATGAACTTATCTTTTCAGATAATATCAGGAGCTCATTTTCATAATCATAGAATTATGCATTTTTTTTATTCATGATACTGTTTCCAGCAAGAATATGGAAAGAAGAAGTAAACAATTTAAAAATCAAATTCTGGTATTTGCATAGACTATGGTACAATTCATTGAACATTAATCAGGATATCGAAACAAGCATAATAACTGGTCAGATTATCTGGGAGGGGATGAGCAGAGCATATACTTTAATCTCGACAATTAATTTAGGTATGGCACAAAGGAAAAAAATCAAAAATAATGGCGTAATTGGAGACTAATGTATATCTCAAAATAAACATAAAACAAAATAATGGATAAAGATCCTTTTGTTTTCAATTTACTTTGTAAATCAATTAGGCAGCTCATCTAGCTGAGAGTCAGTTGAAACATTGGGTTTAAATATCTCGTTTCTTGTTATTAGTTGATACCTCTCGAGGCAGGAAGAATTTTATGAGGAGACTACTCTTATAATATGTTCCTCAAGGGCGAGCTTTTAGGACAGAGATGGACAGAATGTAAAAGGAGAAAATTTGGTTAGATTGCTCAATGACTTACAGAGAGGATTATTCTTGTTAAAACTGAAAGAACAAAATATGCAGAAAAGTAATGTAACAATAAACCCTAAATCATAAGCTTTGAAGCAAATCAGAACCTGAGAGCAGGGTGGACTTTCATCTGTTGTGTTTATCATGGGGCTGTTAGAACTGATGAGATGGCAAATACACCTACTCCAAGTCAATGAAAATGAAAATAATCTCTATAAAACTAGAGCAAATCACAAACAAGTCAACTCTCAATCACAATATAGAGTAATTATATAATTTTGCCAACAGGTCATAGTATCATCTCTATATTATATTTTGGTGCAGCCTGCTCAATGACATCGGGGATCACTTTAATTAAGGTTTGACATTGCTATGAAAAAAAATATGCTTAGCAAGGTGTTTATTTATAATCATGTACCTTTGTATGTACTTGTACAGTTAGGAAGGATCTTATCAGGCCTGCACACACACAAAAATTGTTAAGCATTTTCTTAGCAACTTTATCAGTATGGTATCTTTGGTGAAGAGAAGTCATTCGCATTTTCAATACTAATACAAAGTCATCATAACCAAAAGGCACTTTCACATCAAAATTAACTAACATTGCATTATTATATCTACTCCGGCGCAAAATTTGGGCATCCCAGTTATACTCCCTCTGTCCCAAAATGATCTTCCCACTTTTTTTGCTGTTAATACGAAGGTACTTTGAACAATAAATTTAGGTTAATTTAATTATCCTAATGAAATTTAAAACTTGTTATTGATACACCATTATAAATACTTATCAATAACGATTTTAAATGTTCATTAGGATAATTAGATTAACCTAAAATTATTGTTCAAGATACCTTCATATTAACAACAAAAAAAGTAGAAAGATAGTTTTGGGACGGAGGGAGTATCAGATGACAGAAAAAACCTCGTGCAACATTTAGGCAGATATGTTTTGAATTAGCTAATATTATATAGGTAGACTTAAGCAAAGTTTATGATTCGGCACCCCATGTGTCTAATGAAGCAGTAACCATTAATTAAGGGGGAAAAAAAGTCCAACTGCCAAATACTCAGCATTAGCGTAGATGACTTGTTAGCATGACATCTTAATGGATGTGGTTTAAGAGCGTTTCCATACATAAAGAAAGCGGGAAAGTCAACTTGCTCACATTCGCAGAATGCCAAATGTCATGCGATGTGCGAAGAGCAGAATTTAATGTAGTACTATGATCCCCGCTCTGACTTTTAGTGTTTTTTTTTTTTTTTAAGAGGATGGCTTCTGACTTTTTGATTAAGGTTCCCCTATAAATAACCTTCACCAACCTACAAACCTCATCAGATCTCCCAGGAATATTTGTTTTGTGGGCTTTTCTTTTCTTCTCTCTTCTCTTTCCTTCACTTTGATAATGGGAATTCGAGTTTCTTCCTCATTTATTATACTCCTGGTCCTTCTTGCATTAGTTCATATGTCTAATTGCAGGCATATCATCGATTCTCCTAAGGAGGAATCCGAAGAAAGAAATAAAGCCAATTTCCTCTCTACCTTTTGGCATCACTTCAAGACCGTTCCTGATCACTATACGGAGCTTACGAGCAAAAGGAGCAGTGCTATTCATACGGTCTCACGCCGGGAGGTCCCTTGTGGACCAAACCCGTTGCACAACTGACTGGGCTTTTCAAAAGTTTTCGATTTTATACACCTTTTGTTTTCAAGAATGTTTCTATATGTAAAATTATACAGTTATTCTTATAATATACTCCCTCCGTCCCGGAACTTACTTCACAAACACTGTTTGCACTGATTTTAAGGAGGGAGTATTATATTGAAAGTGTTGTGAGTGTGAAAATAAAATAGGAGAGAGAATGAGTGGAGAGAATAGTAAATTATAATGGTGTTGTGAGTATTAAAATAATGTAGGAGAGAGAATGAGTGGAGGGAATAGTAAAGATTCCTTTCCATTTTAGGTAAGTTTTAAATGTGTGAAGTAAGTTTTGGGACGCCCAAAAGGGAAAGTGTGAAGATTGTTCTGGGACGGAGGGAGTATATATATATCTATAGTATAAATGGCACCTGCCCTTGCTACAGTACTATGAACAGTACCAACTGCCAAATTTCCCATTTTGTCCTCACTAAGTTGTCCCTTTCCCATTTTGCCCTTAAAAAAAAAACGTGTCCTCGGACACGGGCTTTTACTAGTATATATATAAGTGTGTGTGTATATACTCCCTCCGTCCCGGAACTTGGTTCACAAACACTGTTTGCACTGGTTTTAAGGAGGGAGTATTATATTGAAAGTGTTGTGAGTGTGAAAATAAAATAGGAGAGAGAATGAGTGGAGAGAATAGTAAATTATAATGGTGTTGTGAGTATTAAAATAATGTAGGAGAGAGAATGAGTGGAGGGAATAGTAAAGATTCCTTTCCATTTTAGGTAAGTTTTAAATGTGTGAAGTAAGTTTTGGGACGCCCAAAAGGGAAAGTGTGAAGATTGTTCCGGGACGGAGGGAGTATATATATATACACACACACTTATAAACAGCAATAAGGTTACTTTTTTTTCATTGAGTGCAATCTTAATGCACCAAAGAAATACTTCAATTGAGGCTCTCGTAGAATCTCATTGAATGTAGTCTCAGAAACTGCAAGCATAAAGACTTTTACTCAACTCATCTCATCATTTGTCTTAATTACAAGAGGTCAGCTAAATAATGCTTATTCATTATTATGGCTCGGCATTTATTATGATCCTCCTCAGCCTATTAGTTCCGGTCCTCCTTGGCCTCTAGTCTGGTTGTTGATGCTGATACAAGCATAAAGGCTATTCTACATTGTGTCAAATATACTAGGATTACATTTTTCTTGTTGAAAACACAGATAGTAACAGAGTTGGTAAATTTCAAAGTGTTGTTAACACGTGGAAAATAATCGATTCTGTTCAAGCCATTTCGTATGAGTAGATAACACAAGTGTAAACACTTAAATCAGAATAAGATGCCAAACAAATAATGTATACTCCCTCCGTCCCAAACCTACGTGCCCATTTTGTCATTTTGGGCGTCCCAAACCTACGTGCCCCTTTCCTAAAATAGCAAAGAATCTTTACTATTCTCTCCACTCATTCTCTCTCCTATTTTACTTTATACTCACAACACTTTCTCCTTTACCCACTTTCCTTAATTCTCGCGCCAAAACCCAAATGGGCACATAGGTTTGGGACGGAGGGAGTATATAGAAGCGGATAGATTGAAGGTAGGCCACAATTTTATTTATTTATTTTGGCTTTTGATACACATCAATGTCATGTTTTAACATTTTAAATCAGGTGGCATGCAGGGTTAGGCCAAAATATATATCAAAAGAATTTCAAATTTG
Organism: Adenophora triphylla var. japonica; assembly: GCA_022495995.1. Taxonomy (NCBI): domain Eukaryota; kingdom Viridiplantae; phylum Streptophyta; class Magnoliopsida; order Asterales; family Campanulaceae; genus Adenophora; species Adenophora triphylla. The sequence goes on from JAFEMH010000353.1 coordinate 555,325, forward strand.
TTCAAATGAAATAAAAAAGCAATTTTGATGGATATTCATTTTGGGATGGAAAATTTTGAAATTTTGTTGGATACTGTATTCATTTTGGGAGGGAGAGAAGATTTGTAAGACTATAACTACCACAAGAGCTTGCAACCAGCAAAGCAAAGCAAAGCCAAGCCCAAATGCGTTACTCTAACCTACGAGATTTGTGTTACTTGCTTTACTTATTCGATGGTTAAGCTACGGCTCTCTTAGAACTTATCACAAACAGCTGGAAGCAAAATAATAAGTGTACGGAACTATAAACGTACCTGCAGTGCAGTGCGCACCCCTCCGACGCCCATTGGCAAACAACGACAACGCTACCCAATCCGCCATAACTGGTAAAGTAAAATCACGACCCTATAATTTTCTGTATTTAAGAACAGGCCGAATGACATTTTGGCCCCAAAGTTGATGGGATGTTACTAAGATGGCCCCATCTATCACTAATTACAATATAGAATTCAAAGTTCATATTCTATTAAGATTTCAGGATTTTTAACTAATTTTGTTAGAAAGATCCGTTAAATGATCACGTGAAAGTCACGTGTCACTTAACGAAGTATGTTTTTGAACACAAATTCTTTCGTCGTTGTTTTAATGCAAATTAAATGAAAATAAATTAATCATATGGTCCCTCAAATGATTTATAACTTTATAAGATTTCAGAAATATCCTTATACCCCAAACAAAATCTTACCCCTACTCTCCCCTCTCACACACACTTTGTCTCTCTCTCTCTCTCTCTACCCCCATCTTCTTCCTCATCTTCCAATCCACCCACCTCCATCAGCTCACCCAGCATCACCCCCCCCCACCTCCACCCTTCACTCCCCTCTCGCCACCCCAACCCTACCGATCGCCGCCGCCTTCTTTGCCCCTCTCCCCCATCTCCGCCCCACCACCTCCTCATGACCCTTCCCCTTCATCAACAACACTCTTACCTCCCTGACCCACCTCCAAATGATCCACATTCAAACAACAACAACATCTCCCTTTTTTCGGCTCCTTCCCCACCCTCATCCCTCTCCGGTTGCTGTCATCTGCATTTTTTCCAGCCAAGACCTCCAATTTTTTTCAGACGCTATTTTCTCATCTTTTCTCACACTCTAAACCGCTCGCACTTTCATCTCACCTTAACTCTCACAGCCCAACCTTCAATTTCAAAACTTATGTGTTGTGGGCATAGGACTCTTATGCCCGTCGTGATTTCAATCAAATGTCATATCTGAGATGCTATGGAGTTCGGGTTTCCACATGAATCTTTAATTCAGTGATGATATTTAAATTTAGGTGTTTTGATTTGATTTGATTTGATTTTAATTTATTTTATTTCAAATGGTGATGGAGGTGGTGGTTATGGGTTTGTTTGGGTGGTGGAGATAAGTGGTGGTGGGTAGTTGGGGAGGAGGTTGAAGATGATGGGATTCAAAACAATTAGGCCCCTTTATCTTTTTTTCTTTGTTATTTTTTACCCTTTTAACCAAAACAATTACATTAAATCCCTCAATAAATCAGTTGAGGGACCATATAATTAATTTATTTTCATTTAATTTGCATTAAAACAACAACGAAAGAATTTGTGTTCAATAACATCATCCGTTAAGTGACACGTGACTTGCATGTGATCATTTAACGATTTTTTCTAAAGAAATTGGTTAAAAACCCAGAAAGGTTAACAGAATATGAACTTTGGACCCTATATTGTAATTAGTGATAAAATGGAGCCCATCTTAGGAACACCCCCTAAACTTTGGGGCCCAAAATGTCATTCGCCCTTAAGAATAAAAGGAGTAATGCAATCAAATAAATATTTAACTCATTCAAGGGCCTATTTAGTAATAAATATTTGGGGGGGGTGAAAAAAAAAGGAACAATTACTTTCTTTCCAAGATAAAATAATCACATACAACTAGAGTTGTACAAAAAATTCGTGAAACCGGATCAGATCAGTAAAAATCGGATCAAAAAAATAGTATTGGTCTGGTCCTGGTTCCAAATTTTTATGGAACCGATTATTTGATCTGGTCCTGATTTTAAAAAAATATACGCGATCCGGGACCGAAATCGGACAGGACCGAATATATATATATATATATATATATACTCCCTCCGTCCAGTTACATACTTCACACTTTCTATTTTGGGCGTCCAATTACATACTTCACACTTTGTCACCTACATTATTTTAATACTCACAACACCATTATAATTTACTATTCCCTCCACTCATTCTCTCTCCTATTTTACTTTTACACTCACAACATTATATCATTATTTTTTTCCTTAATCCACGCGTGAACAGTAACTGTGAAGTATGAACTTGGACGGAGGGAGTATATATTAACTTTCTTAACAAGTGGTCGGTGGTTGAACATTTAACTTTTCTTTCCTAACTAACTGTTGATTTTGTTATTGTAATTTGGTTCTTAAATATACTTGCTTGTAGACAGCCATATACTCCATCCGTTTCGAAATATTATTCAGCAATTTGGTTCTTAAATATGCTTGCTTGTAGATTTTGTTATTGTAAAAAATTATATTATATTGTAATTCGTAGAACCGGTGAAACCGGACCGATGGGATCGGTCCTATAATGTAATGGTCTGATTCTGGTCCTAAATTTTTACAGAACCGTAGTATTTGATTCGGTCCTGATTTTCTAAAATTTTGACAAAAATCGGATCAATTCGGACCGTGAACACCCTACATACAACAGTACAACATTTATATAGTTGTCCACTTTTCTCGCAATAAAAATTAACAAATATAAACTAAAATCATAAAATCAAAACAAAAAATGAAGGAAATAAAAAAGTACACATTTATTAAAAACTAGTACATGCCCGTGTCCAAGGACACGGGTTTTTTTTTTTTAATTAAAAAAAATATTTAAGGGCAAAATGGGAAAGGGACAAATGTATGAGGGCAAAATGGGAAATTCGCCGCTTGGCACCATTCATAGTACTGTAGCAACCCTTCCCTCATTTATACTATAGATTACCTTGATGAGTTTTTTGTTTACTCCGTCCTACTAATAGTTCTGCCATTAGTTTACACACTTTTTAAACATACGTTATAAATAAAAAATAAGTAAACAAATACAAATGAGTTTAAAATATAATTATTCAAAACATTGTTGATAATTCAAGTATATTAAAAATCTATACCTTTAGTAAATGAAATTTAGTAAATGAAAGTTGACGAAACGGCACTAGGGTGTGACACATCAGCAAAAATAGGCCAATTCTGATCTCCAAATCACTCACGTCATTACTAGGTTCACTAGGGGCTATCTTTTGGAATTCAAGTACCATATTGATAATACATACTAATCACTCAAGGTATGTGAATGGTTAATCTTAGTAATTGAGTACATTAACTGGTGTTTATATATTGTATCTGTTATTGTAAGTGCTCCAATTTGAGCTTGTTAGAATTTTCGTTAGAAAATTAACGAAAGTTATAACATTTCTAACAATTCCTAACAATCCTAACATTTCTAACAAAGTGAGGGTAAAATGGGCATTGTTATTTAAGGTTAAACCTCAAAAAGAATCTCAAAAAGCAAAACAAAAGAAGAAAACCAAAAATGGCAATGGCTGGAAACACAAAAACTGGCTGTTAATTTGAAATTTCAAAAAGATTATTCTTCTTGTCCAAAGCTGGAGCTGCATTTAATGAACAGTGCACGCTGAGGGTTCCTATCCGCGCGGACATCTTTGCATCTTTCAGAGGGCTATAAATTGAGCCCTCCAGTCACAAAAATAAGGAGGAAAAACACATTTTGCACCGAACCTCTGGCGAAATATAGAGAGAAAACAGTGAGAATTCACTTGAATTGTCACCATTTTCTCTCCAATCTTTCCCAACTCATACTCATCCACTCACTCTCATATTAAAGCCCTAAAAACTCATACACTCAAGCCAAACACTCAAGAACACAAGGAAGATTGGTAAACCCTCCTTCTCCTAACCCTAAATCTCATTCATGCATGCATCTTCAAACTACAAAATGTAGTTCTTTCATCTTCTTGCTCTAGATCTAAGAAGATCACCATGGAAGACCATCTCCATGGATGATCTTCTACAAAGATCAACATTATTTTCAAGTTCTCTTACTTTCTTGCAAAGAAAACTCATTTTCAAAACCCTAAAAACCATTTTCAAGCATAAAATCTCATTTTCAAAGGATAAAAATCCCCTTCCCAAGCAAATGAAATGCTTAGTCCTAATGTACCCCAAGGATGGTTTGGTATAGTTGATTCACCACTAAAATGTCTAGTGATCACTAACCAAAACCTAGGGAAATGGGGACAAGCATGGATGCAAAACCCCCCTTAAAATCATATTTTCTTTCTTGAGAAGTTGCTGTCCAGTAGCAATTTTCTCAGACCTCAGTCCATGGTCTTAATTTTTGGACACAGATGAACTTGGAATTTGGTATTGACTACAAAATACTTTTTGTAGCCAACATCCAGAGATTTCCAGAAATATTTTTACTTTATTTTTTGGGTGAGTAAAACTCCTCTTTTCAAATTTTCTTTCAGAGGCTAGTTCATCAGCTTCTGGGAATCCAGATCTCATATCTGAGGTTTCCATAAGGTTTTGACCCCTCAAATCTTCTCCAAAATGGAAAATTCCTTCGCACAAACTTTATTTAAGGTGTCTAGAACAACTTTCATTCTCTGAGTTTATCCAGATTATGAAGTTTTAAGACCCTTGAATCCCTTTCAAAATCAAAGGTCCACTGCCTTTTTCATTCTGGCAGAAATGGCTCTCAACTTCAAAAGGTCTTTTGAGTACCAAATCTCAATCCAAAAATCTTCCAAAAATTCATGGGATCAGTTTAAAGTCTTAAAAAGATATCCCAATTTTTACTTTTCTGAATTTCAACTTATTTTGGCCAAAACACACACACACACACACACAAATGATTTTCAGCTTGGAAGACTCGTTTTACGAGGCGCGTCGGGTGCACACTAACGTCCTTCCCGACGCGTAACATGACCTCCGAACCTAAATCTCTGATCTCGGGCTTTTTTCAAAGTTTTGGCCCTCAAAATTAAAATGGCGTGGCGACTCCGTTTTCGTTGATTTTTTCAAACAAAAAATGGGAAAATTTTCGGATACACATCATCACAGTGGCGACTCATTTAGGGACTAAGCTTTTTTTTAAAAAATGGTATTTGGTATATTGGTGGAAACCACTAAATTTCCCGTTATCGCCTCCTAACACGAGTCGGGATAAATTGTGGTCTAACAATCCCACGTACCGGTATCACCGTTTTCAAAAAAAGCTTTTGAGGGTCAAGCTTCCGTCCGGCTTGAAAATCATTTTTGTGTGTGTGTTGATTTTTGCACAGATTTTCATGTTGTTTTGGCCGCCTCGGAGAAAGTCAAAATTTTGATTTGTCGGAATAATGTCCCTAACTGTCGGAATTTTCGTGCTTACGTGCTTATGTGCTCATTAAAAATTTCAAAAAAAAATTCAAAAAAAAAAAGGATTTTCAAAAAAAAAGAAAAAGAAAATTTCCAAAAAAATCATGCATCATATTTTAAGACTCATAAAAATCTCTATTTTACTCGAAAAGAATATAGACTGCTTGCACACTACGCGCACGTGACCGTACACCGCACACTACGTCCTTAACCCGGAAATCCTTGTCGCGGTCCGTTTGGTCTTATTACGCCTCTCGGATGAGCACAGACTACCCAAACATCCCATGGAGCCTCGTGTCGACCATGCACTTGTCCGTGACACACTTTATCCGAGACCCGGTTGGTTTTTAGTCTGTCCGTGTCATGCCCTGTCCGTGTATAGACCTTTCCTTTCAAGCCTTTGTCGGCATACCGACTCAATATCTTTCGGGGACCCTTATCGGTCGAAGTTGCCGGTTTTCCGCCGCAGACTTTGACCAAGATATTGACCGGCGCCTTGACTTCGGCTCGGCGGCACAAATTATACACCGACTCCCAAAGATTGGACACCGAGTCATCAAGGATTAATGAATATTCCATGACTAATTACGGCTTAACCGACGACAAGTCAAGATCAATCGTGGACATTTATCGGTCCAAATCATGCCGACTTTTCGTCGAGCCCTCGGACATGATCTTGACTTTTGACGTCGGCTTTGTCCGTAATTTACATCGAATGCTCGTTAAGACTCGATTACCCGCCGACTTTTAGGATCGTTTTCTTTCGGTCGGTGGGACCCGCTTGCCCTATAGGACCCTCGCCCGGGGCCGTCCACCCGGGAGGTCGAAATACAGGTGGAATACGAGGGGCTTATAGACGTAGTGACGGGGCCCACCTGATCCGGGAATCGAGTAGTTTGCGAAAAGAAGAGCAATCTTTTCCAACCGATTAGGTTAATAAAACATGTTTTAAGTAAACGTGAACAAATAAGCTGCATGTTGCATGAGCCTAAAGCCCAAACACCTACCCTCCTTCCATTCCCGGACATCGAACCTTCGTGTCCTTTCCCCCGCACTCCGCACAAAGCTTGGTTTCGGGCAGGGTCACCGTTTGATCGTTGGGAAGAGTCAAGCGCATCGTCGGCTTCACCGTTTGTTCCGACTCCGGTTTCATAATGTCTGCATCGGCCGGTAATGATGGGGATAACGTTGCTCCGTCCTCCAAAATCCCTCGGAACAGACCGATTGGATCCGGTTGGTAGAACAGATGAGACTTCGACATGAGGCTCAAATTGATAACCTTCTGGGATTGTCGCAAGTCATGGTTTGACTATCGGTCTCAATTCCGATGGCACTTTTACCGCAAAGACGGAAGAGGGTTCTCCTCCTCTTCTTAATCTTCCAGTGATACATCAAGATGCTACCCCAAGATTCCTATGTTTCCACCGCCGGGACTCCCGCACGCCGACTTACAGAGGCAACCGGCCCCCAAACAAAGCCGATCGGGGGCAGAAAGAGTTCGGTATCTTGTCGGTTGTCCCCTCTCAAAGTGATGATCCCACAAATATCGGCTGAGTGATGAAAATCGGAGACAGTTGAAGAAATATGGTCAGCCATCAAAGCCCTGGAAGAACGCCGGAAACGTACGGCCTGGATGGAAGAGGCCACACGCCACTTCGGGACCTTAACAATATCCCAACTGACCGGGGCTACCACGAAGGACAAACATGTGCCCGTTCCCGGGACCTCAATATCTCTCATTATCCGCGGAGTCCAATCACTCGCTACCAGACGAGCCCAGCATCAGATCTCCCCTGACTCAGTTCCACTCAAAGTCATTCCGGCCAACTCAACACGAGGTCCCAAATCCGCCACCACCCGTAGAACACATTTGGTGGGATATTTGTGGCGTCCCGATTGCCTTGAAAGGGACTATCGGGATCGGATACACGAGGACCGTCCTCCTAAGAAAAAGAAAATTTCCTCCCGGCCAAAAATTGAAGGAGAGATTCGAGGCCGGTGATAACGGTGTGGGAACGCTCGGGGAGCCATCCGAGGGATTTGATTATTATGTACTCTACTCCAGTCAGTCTTCCCCAAAGCAAAAAGGGGTAAAAGAGCAGAAAAGCCTTGCCAACGACAGAGTTGAGACTTTCGGATACCAGAGTACTGCAGAACAGAAGTCCAACCCCCCTCAGGGTCAGCCAAGGTTTAGTCTGTCCAGTTCCCGAGTATACACTGATGAAGAAAAGCCGACGCCAGTCTGGCGCTCCCACTCAATCAACATGTTGACTGGAGATGGCAACCGCCACAAAAGGCATCAGTATAACCCAGGGGCTTCGGCAAAGACTCTACCTCGCAAGAAAAAGGCACGAAGCGACAGGTTTAATGACTCTCTATCCCGAGACAAGGACCAAATTTATGATCCTCACCTATATGGGAGTATGATCACCTTCTGCGATGAAGATTTTCCAAGAGATGTCTCCCAACACAATGAAGCTTTGTACATCACTATTCGGCTCAACACCATGTCACTCCCTGGGGTATTAGTGGACAATAGATCATCGGTAAACGTCCTTCCCCTCAGCATGATGAGGGCCCTCCGCATAAATGAAAGGCGCGTGATCCCATCTACCCGGACTGTCAAAGCCTACGACGGTTCGTCTCGTCCCATTCTGGGGACAGTGACTTTGGAACTCTGGTACGAAACCCAAATGGTGCCCGCAAAGTTCCATGTAATGGATATCCCCTCCGAGTTCACATCCCTACTAGGGCGCCCTTGGTTGCATCACATGAAAGCCATAGCCTCCACTCTCCACCAATGCGTCAAATTCATCAACCGGCAGGGAGACCTTGAAGTCATAAGGGTGACAGCTTCCTCATAGGGAACGAAGCCGAAACGATAGCCAAGAACGCCCACGCCAAACACCGGCTACATCATGCAAGAGGCAAGCCTCGCCAGCATCCTTTGGAATCCAGCGATGCCAACTATGTCGACGCACTCAAGCGAGCAGACTCCGAAGAAGTTCGATTCATCAAATTTAATTGCTATTTCCAACACTTGGAGGCGTATTGGAAGGAAACGCTGAACACCGCCATGATACAGGCACACAAGTCCCCGGTCCTCAATCACGCATTTGCCGCATTCTCGCAAACCCATTCTTTCGCCTCGCCAGCGAGGAGATTTTCATGATAAAAGTCGCAAACACCGACGAGACTCGGCTCGAATCTATGAACGTCGTGTGGGACGTCCTCCTTGCCGAACTACCCGCCGAGCCTTTCCGCTCGAGTATGGGACATGAGATTTTTCTAGCAGCTCACCGAGACGCAATACGCCCTTACATCTCTGGATTGAGCGGTCGATTGTGACGAAACGGAAATCCCCAGATTGAGGAAGATCCCTACATCCACATGCTCGCCTTTCGGTACGCCAAACACAATTGATTCTGGTTCGACAAAGAGATGATAGAAACGATCGAAGAGGGAGCACAGAGACCATGCCTTTCCCGGGTTGTGAAGCCACCGACAGCGATGCCGCTAAAGAATTGGGAAACTCTCTCAGCCCGTCCGCGACCCAAAGAGGAAATGATCACCAAGCTTGGATTGGTCCCCCGTCCTTTCGTGTCAACCTTTGTAAAGTCCTCCGAGTCTCTCATTGTTGAGTTCGAGTCTCTCGAGTCGTCCGATGGCCTTACGCCCGAAGACTACGAGTCCGTAGCAAACGTTGTATTCCCTTCGTCTTCAATGAAATGATGAACCTTTCGAGTATCCCTTAATTGCCACTTTAACTAATGATGAATTAACTAATAATCTAAAACAGCTTAATAACGATTCACTAGATGAAGAGGCAGACACATTAAATGAACAATATATCAAAGAAATCTTTAAGCGCAGGTTGTCCGAAAAGAGGAAAATCGAGCCCAAGCCGCCGAAGAAATTTTGACGAGTGTGAATCTGGGAACCATGGAAGAGCCTAAAGAGACGCAGATTGGTAGTTTCTTCAAGGGACCGAAAGGGATGCCCTAATCGAGCCGCTAAAAGAATTCGTGGATGTGTTCGCATGGTCCTATAAAGATATGCCGGGCCTCGATCCTTCCATAGTTGAGCACCGAATACCGCTCGACCTTAAGTCAAGCCGCAGCGTAAGCTAAGAAGAATTAAGCCCGAATGGTCCTTACAAGTGAAAGAGGAAATAGAAAAGATGCTCGAAAGGTGTTTCATCGTGGTCATTGAATACCCAACATGGCCGTCCAACATAGTGACGGTGACCAAGGCCAACGGAAAATCCGATGCTTTGCGTAGACTTCGTGGATCCGAACAAAGCCACCCAAAAGACGATTTCCCCCGCCAAACATCAACATTTTGGTAGATTCCACGCCAACCATGAAGTCAAATCCTTCGTCGACGGTTTTGCCGGCTACAACCAAATCAAAATGGCGTAAGAAGATCAAGCCAAAACAGCCTTCACAACCCTCGGGGCACATACTGCTACACGGTCATGCCATTCGGACTAAAGAATGCCGGGGCTACGTACCAAAGGGCGCCTACGGCTCTGTTTCCATGACATGATCCACAAAGAAATTGAGGTCTATGTGGACGACATGATAATACATTCCAGAGGATCGATGGCCGCACTTTGTTGATTTGAGAAAATTCTTCGGCCGCCTCCGAAACCACAAAGCATGAGACCGAATCCACCAAGTGCACTTTCGGTGTAAGACGAGGTAAGGTGCTAGGATATATGGTGACGTAACGGGGAATCAAGTAGATCCCCGTAAAATCAAGGCGATAGTTGAAATGAAGCCACCCCGGACACCGACGTAAGTGAAATCCTTCATGGGAAGACCGCAATACATAAGCCGCTTTGTAAATCACCGACCTCGATCCGCGAGCCAATCTTCAAGTTGATGAAGAAAAATGCCTACACTGTAATGGACCCTGAATGTCGCCTTGCCTTTGAACAGATTAAGGCATACCTTGTGAATCCCCCGATTCTCTGCCCACCACATCGGCAAAAGCCACTCTTGCTATATCTAACTGTCACGGATACAGCAATTGGGGCTATGCTAGCTCAAGAGAAGAAAGATTCCAAAGTCGAAAACGCCATCTATTTCGTAGCGTAAAGCTCCAAGGAAGCGAACTCAATTACTCTGCTTGCGAGAAGACTTGCGCAGTTTGGTCCGGGTAGTGGGAAAGTTGAAACACTACATGCGCCTCACCCGATACATCTTGTTTCAAGGATAGACCCCATCAAATATCTCTGTTCGACAAGCCTTCCATCTCCATGAGATTGGCAAAATGGTCGTTCTTTTTGGCCGAATATGACATCACTTATGTTTCAAGGAAATCCGTAAAAGGACGCATAATGGCGTAACATCCGGCCGATTTCCCAAGTGATGAGTCTCGAGGACCCGAACCTCAATTTCCCGATGATGGAATCTTCGCCCTAGAAGGAGAAAATCACTGGCAACTCTTCTTTGACGGAGCGTCAAACAAAAGGGGGAACGGGATAGGAATGCTTCTGGTCGATCCTACCGACGAACACACCCCCATAGCAAGAAGGCCGAACTTCGAAGTCACCAACAACGCCGCTGAATATGAAGCTTGCATAGCCGGGTTGGAAGCCGCCCTTGAAAGAAATATCAAGGAATTGGAGGTATATGGTGACTCGCCCTCATCATCAATCAGGTCTCTAACAAATGGAAGACCGTGGATCCGGGTTTGCAGAAGTATCATGCTTACATGGAAGAACTAGTGGCTCAATTCAAAGAGATCAGCCTTTCATTACCTCGCCAAGAGACCGAAACAGTTCGCAGATGCTTTGGCTACACTAGCCTCTCTTGTCGAAATACCCGAAGGAAAGTCTCGTTAAACCATTCGTAGTCGGGAGAAGAGAAAACCCCGCCTATTGCTTCGAAATTGAAGCGGAAGCCGAACCGATCAATGATCCCCGGTACACTCAGTTTACCAATACCGAAGGATGGCGAGGCCTCTTTCAAAAATGAAGAGGGGAATATAAAGAAGGAATCAAAGCGAAAAGTCTCTCACTCGGCGGCTCGCCTCCCATTATGTTCTTTTCGGGGAAATATGCTATACAAAAAGCGTTATCAAGGCCCCCTCCCGCGATGTATCAGCAAACAAGAGGCTACCGAACTCATGAAAGAAATACATGGTGGTACCTGCGGCCCTCACATGAATGCTCGAGCTCGATGCAAATCATACCGAGAATGGGGTACTTTTGGATCTCCATGGAAACCGACCGCATCCAATTCGTCAAAAGCCGCGACAAATGTCGCCGATACTCAAATCTTAATCACTTGCCTCCTCACGAGTTATACCGCATGACAACCCCTTGGCCTTTCGTCACTTGGGGAATTGATGTCATAGGCAAAATCACACCATCAGCAAGAACGGCCACGAGTTCGTCCCCGGTAGCCGTGGATTATTTCACCAAGTGGGTTGAAGCAAAGTCCTACAAAATCCTCAACTCAAAGAAAGTTGCCCTCTTCATCAAAGAAAACATCATGTGCAGATACGGTTGCCACCGAAATCATCTCGTATAATGGATCCCACTTCAAGGGGAATGTGAAAACCGCTGGCGGAATTCGAATAACCCGTCACAAGTCATCTCCCTACTGTGCCCCAAACCAACGGAGCCGTCGAGGCAAAGAAACAAGACTCGAAAATATCATCCGGAAAATGGCCGTCCAAGGCGTAGATTGGCCCGAGAAGTTACACCTCGGCACTCGGGGCTGCGTAACATCGCCGAACGGCAACCGGGGAAACACCTTTTGCCCTCACATACGGAATGGAAGCCGTACTCCCAATCGAGCTAGAAATACCCTCGCTCCGTATACCGCCGGAAAGCCGTATCAACGAGGTCGAATGGCTCCAGAGTCGCCATGACGAATTGGCCCTACTAGACGAACGCCGATTCAAGGCCATGGAACACATCCAAGCCTACCAAGGAAGAATGGCTAGAGCCTTCGACAAGAAAGTAAAGCATCGGGAAATCCGAGAAGGGGATCTCGTTTTAAAAGAAAAGCCCCCACCCGTATCAACCCCTCGGCAAATGGGAGCCTGTATGGGTCGGGCCATATGTCGTCCAGAAGATCTTCTCCAGAGGAGCCATGCAACTTGCAGACCTCGACGGGAATCCCTTTGTACACCCAGTGAATGGTGACAAGCTGCGCAGATACTACGCGTAAAACAAAAAAAAAAAGAAGAAAGAAGGAAAAGTGCTAAAAGAGTAATACCCAACTAGGTTAGAAACCCGAAAAGGGCGGCCTAGGTAAAAAACAGGTTGCACCAAAAAAACAAAAAAACAAAAAAAAAACAAAAAAAAACAAAAAAAAAAGAAGAAAAGAAGTCAAAAAACAAAAAAAAAAAACAAAAAAAAAAAAAAAAGTGCTAAAAGAGTAATACCCAACTAGGTTAGAAACCCGAAAAGGGCGGCCTAGGTAAAAAACAGGTTGCACTAAAAAAACAAAAAAACAAACAAAAAAAAAAGAGTTCACCAGTTGAACTACGAAGACCCGAGCTCCTCAAAAGGAGGGGAACGTAGGCAGCCGGAAACGGTTCGGTCTAAAGCACAAATAAAAGCCATCCTTTGGCATCAATACAATTGATCAGACCATGAAAGCGTCTCCAAAAACTCTAAAGCAATTCCAATATTCATTACAAGTTAAAAGCTCTTTGATGAGTCTAAGCCCGATTCATTCCTACAACCGGCAACCCGCTAAAAGGAAAACTAAGATACATAATCAAACTAATGTGTCTCGCCATGACAAGAAAGGGATACTGAAACCTCGTAGTCACTCCAAGCCACTCGCATCGGCCTCTCCCTTCTTCTTCCCCTTCGAGTCTTCTTTCTTCCGAACAGAAAGATGTCGTTGTTCCTCCTACCAAGCTCGTATAGGGACAGGTCTATCAAACCAGCCTCCGTCAGTGGCCTTAGTAGCCCTAGCGTCATCCCTCATCTCCCGTAGCCTAGCCGGTAGCATAGGAGCCCTCCTCTCATGTCTCTTGACGTAAGCCTCATAGTCGGCCACGCCGTCTCCGCTCCCCGTCATGAGGGTTGGCCCTCGCCGCCCTCCTCCTCTCGAAACATGGGGGTCCTCCGCACCCACAATGGCCTCACGCCGTCTCAAAATAGCCACCCGAGTCTCTCCTGCATGCCTCTCATACCAATCCAGGTACCAAGTGGTCAGAACACCGGTCTCTGACGCCCGAGAATGACCCGAGGAGGAAAGGCATCATACCTCCATGCTCGGGAAAGAAATGGAAACACCGAGGGATCATCCATAGAAACAGGAGCCACCACCCCGGTGGCTATATCATCAAAGCCCTCCAAAGGAACCCGCTCCAAGCCAAACCTGTCTCGTAACTAAAGCCGGAATATAGAAGCTAGACCGAGAAAGCCCCGAAGCATGACCACGGGAGACCCATCCCGAAGCACTCGCGAGTCTCCACCCGCCAATGAGGCACCGACCATCTGATATCTTCAGCCCGGCGACCCGCCATCCAACGCTCCCACGAGCCCCGATCATCAAAATCTACATCAACACCTCTCCCGGCAAAAGTCCAAGGCCCGATCATATCGTAGGTTTCCCGAAGAACCCCAAACGCTCCATCGCCCATGTGGTCAAGAGGAACGGGCCGCCCCGCGCATATACCGCTCGGCCGGTGGCGCCCTATCAAGAGCATGAAGAGTCTCCCCGTAATCAAAGGAACGACATCTCGCCTGTGCGACAGTGAACGACAACATCCAAGAGAGATCGATGGCGCATCCCAAAGGAATAGACCATGAACAGTGGTGTCAAACATACAAAGTGCAAAGGCATCCCAATAGGCATCATCTACCAAACCTAGGCCCCTAAATCTGTCGGGAAGACCGGAAATATCGAAATGATCGGGACCGCGGATCATACCTTGCGCTTCCTCCGGGGAAAGATGAAGGAGGACGCACAATCCGTCGCCAAAAGAAGCCCCTCCGGCAAAGGGAACCGCTATCTCTTCCACCTCCGACCTCCAAGCAAGGCCCGAAATTCTTCGACAATGGAACAATCTCGTTGAAGGAAAGGCAAAAGACATGCCTTCTAGTATCCCAAAACGAAGAAGAAGCTCTTAAGAGGTCATAATCCGGAACCAATTCTTTGAGAGACCACAAGCATCGTATCTTGTACCTTTCTTCAAAGAATGATCTTCTCATGCATGATCTCCCTACACCACTCCTTGAACTTTTCAAAGAACAACATTTGCCTTTCTTTGGACAATTTTGGAGAATTTTTGGCCATTTCCATGGTTTTTCTCTCTTTCTCCCGAAAATGGCCGTTTACCGGAGGTTGAAGAGGATATTTGAATTTGAAATAAAGCAAGACCAGTGTCGAACCAAAATTAAAGGACAATGTCGATTCTGCCCCTATCCGCGCGGATGAGTTTGCTAAAAAAAATCTTTGCAATGTACCAAGCCGCTACACCAAAAGAGGAATATTCCGTCCCGTTGCTCGAAACCCGTGCAAAACCTCCCCAAACCACCCATATACCAAACACCCTTGCAAAAAAAAAAAAATCAAGGCTCATGCAACACTGCATTCATACTGCATTGCATTCATAAAATAAAATCCTAAATTATTACATTCCAAAAAAAAAGAGTGTGCATAAAAAAAAACAACAAACAAACATAAATAAAATCCTAAATTATTACGTTCCAAAAAAAGAGTGTGCATAAAAAAAAAAAAAAACAAACATAAATAAAATCCTAAATTATTACATCAAAAAAAAAGAAAATGTGCATAAGCCGTACAAATCTAAATCTCAATCTCAAATCTCAAAAAAAAAAAATCAATCGGAGTCTCCAAAGACCCGATGTCTCCCCCGCCCTCTTGCGACTCGGGCCCGCCTCCTCAGAGCCCCGAAAATCTCGGGCTCGAATCGTCCTCGTCTCCGTAAAGAGGCTCATCAGACCAACCGCACGCTCCGATAGGGCAAGCCGAGATCTCGCGAAAAAGTCGTATCCGAAGGTGAAGGCGTCGGACTCCCGCACGTACGAAGACGACCCGCCATGCCGCCATACGTGTCCCCGCCCGTGTGGATCCCCGAGAATGACGTGATCCGAAGGCAAGCACCGCGCGGATCAAGGAGAGGAGACAGAGGAGTCTCAAGAAGTCTCCGAGCGAATAGGGAAGCCTCCCGTCCGACAGCGCCGCCGTGGTCGCCTCGCTCTAGCCTCGAGGAGCCCCGCAAGCGACCATCCTCCCGATGAATCTCTGCCTCGATCACTTGCTTCGTCGCCTTCTCGACGACCACCTCCGAAAACCGCACAAAAGCAAAAGCGTCAAAAAAAAAGAGGTGATGCTAAAGATGATGAAACAAAAGAAAGAAAAGAAGCGTAAAAAAGCCATACTCTTCATACCCTGACGAGGCCTAAAGCTCGTGGAAGTCGCCGGCCGAGGGATCTCGCACCCTCAATCGGACCCCATCCCGGATATAGGAAAAATCCGTCCGAGGGTACCGCGGATCCCAAGCCCCTCCCTATCCAAAACCCGAGGCATCCTCGGCCTCCTCAAGACGAATGTCGCATATGGCTCAATCGCCACGAAATCCGAGAAGTGCCGGCCGGCTCTAATCATCCCAGTCACGGACCGATCGCTCGGGGTGCATCATATCGACGGGAGGCTCCACCGGTGTCCTCAAAGGCGAGTTCACGCCATGCCGGCGCGTCACCCTCTCTCCTGCATAATATGCATCGCAGTCGACCCTCAAAATCCTCCGCCGCACGCCCGTATCTCGGCGCCCTTCACGCGCCACCTCAAAGCGATCCTGTGGGAAGAATATCATCCCCTCATCCGTCTCGGCCTCCGTCAAAGGAAGGCAATCCGCGTACTGAGAGTCGTACGCCCCTGAGCTTATCTTCTCCCGGCATGCTTGGACCAAGACCGCATGGCCGGATACGCCCGACGTACTCCGCCGGCCGCCGCCACATCGTGACGTGGGAAAACTCCAACGCCCATACCGCGAAAGGTAAAATCCAATCAATCCAAAGGTCAAAAGAAAAGTGCGTGCTCAAAAAAAGAGGGAAAGCAAAAAGAGAGCTTATACCTCCAGGGCAAACTCAAAGCAAGATAAAGAGCTCACAGCTCTTCCGCCGTACCTATCGAGAGCAAAGTAAAGCTCGCCACTCGGCCTCTCCCCACGAGACATCTCCGGCCGTCTCCATGACCTCCAAGGACCTCAACAAGGCAAAGACCGCCGTCCTCAAAGATGCCCAAAGAGGGTGCTCGAAAAAGCAAACCACAAGAAGGCCCCGGCAATCTGATCGGCGCCTATCCTCTCCTCCCCAAATTCTCATAGCTCGCTATGGTCTCCACAATCTTACCGTAGACCACGGCATACTCCATCCCCATCCCCTTTTGGGAATAGGGGAAAATCCCGTAAGAGCCTCGCAGACGCATCGCTCGTAGCCATCCCGCCACTCAATGCCGCGTCCATTAAAGGACAGGCCCGTGATCGCAGCGTAATCGGAGGGCGTAACCGTAGCCTCGCCCGTAAGAAGTGGAAGGTGCGGGTCGCGTCCCACCAATGCCGCGCCGCAGCAAACATCAAGCCCTTGCTCTTAGGGAACTTGACCCGCCCCTCAAGCACTCAACGAACTCCCGTGAGCCCCGTCTCGACAACAATCTGTCTCTGACTCGGCAAAGCTCCTCGGCCCGCATTCGGAAGCCGGTCCCACAAGTCAATCACGGACTCCACTGATCCTCGAGTCTTCATTTTGTTCAGCTGCTCCGTCACAAAACGGTTTCCGCCCTGTAAAAAAAAAAAAAAGGAGAAAATGTCAAAAAGATTGCATTTGCAAAAAAAAAAAAGAAATTTCGACAAAGATAACAAAGATACAATGAGCATAGCCCCATTTTTCTTGCATAAAAGAAAGCAGTTTTCAGCAAGTCCCAATGCATTCATCAAAAAAAAAAAAAAGATGCATTCCTACGGAAGTAAATACTCCGTCCCATTTTCATAAAATAACATGCATACCATCCATCATCTCAAAAAAAAAAAAAATTGCATACATGCATATCATCCATCTTACATGCAACGGGAGGAAAAATCCGTCCCACTTTTCAAAAAAAAAATATATCCTAAACATATATACATCCCATATTGGCAAAACGCCCATTCTTTCCAAACAAAATGCATGCATTGCATCATTCATCAATATCAATATTCAACTTCAAAAAAAAAATCATCATCAACATGCAAGATTCAAATTTCAAGAAAAAAATCAAAGTCACAATTCACAATTTTCGAATTTTCACATGCAATTTTCGAATAAAAAAAAATGGCAAAAATGCCAATTCTTTTTCCCAAGCAAAATGCACATTTTGAGTTACCCATATACTCATTACAACATGCATAGCATCAAAAATCAAAATCCAAGGCCAAGAACATGGTCATTTTCGAAATTATCAAAAAAAAAAAAAAATCAAATCACCCAAAATTCAAATTTCAAACAAGAAATCAACAAAGGGATCAAAGGGTTTCAAAGTATACCGTTCGGAGATTCGAATCCGAAGCCCAATGTTGCCAAGCATCGGGGTAATGCTCCTCCGCAACCGATTGCGAAAGATTGTAATGCCTCCTCATCCGGACGAGCTCCAATCGCCTCTCCGCTACCGGGCCACGTCCTTGGCCTTGAAAAGCGCCTTCCCCGTGTTCCATTGCTCAAAAAATCGAAGAAATCGGAAGAATTTTGAAGCTTCTAAGGCCAAAAATGGCGGATTCGCGAGCCTCTCTCTCTTTCTCTGCGTTCAAAATTGAAAAGACTGAGGAAGAAGAAGAAAAAGGGCGTTGGCCCTAATTAATACCCCTGATTTTCAGGCCCTATCCGCGCGGATAGGATTGCAAGGGTCAAAATGACCCTTTTGCCCCTTAAAATTTCAGGACTCTGCAATTCAGTCCCCAACTTGACAAAGTTAACGAAGTTAACCAAAGTCAGCCCCTTGTCAAGAAAATCATTCCCCGGCAGTCAAACGTAAGACCGAGTGCCCCGAGAAAGATAACGAGATCCCGTATCTTTCATCAAAATTACCCCCGGCAGTCAAACGTAAGACCGAGTGCCCCGAGAAAGATAACGGATCTCGTATCTTTCATCAAAATCTTCCCCGGCAGTCAAACGTAAGACCGATTTCCCCGAGAAAGATAACGGATCCCGTATCTTTCATCAAAATCATCCCCGGCAGTAAGACGTAAGACCGATCTCCCCGAGAAAAATAACGGATCCCGTATCTTTCATCAAAATCATCCCCGGCAGTCAAACGTAAGTCCGATCTCCCCGAGAAAGATAACGGATCCCGTATCTTTCATCAAAATCTCCCCCGGCAGTCA
Source organism: Adenophora triphylla var. japonica (assembly GCA_022495995.1). Taxonomy (NCBI): domain Eukaryota; kingdom Viridiplantae; phylum Streptophyta; class Magnoliopsida; order Asterales; family Campanulaceae; genus Adenophora; species Adenophora triphylla. The sequence continues at coordinate 574,150 of JAFEMH010000353.1, forward strand.
AACGTAAGACCGAGTGCCCCGAGAAAGATAACGAGATCCCGTATCTTTCATCAAAATCATCCAACGGCACAAACGTAAGACCGATTTCCTGCATAAATACGTCTCGATTTTCCTCAAAGAAAGGCTAACGAAATCCCCAAAGAAAGTTAACGGAATCCCAAAAGCCAACGGAATCTCGAGTAGTTCTCGAACTACGAAAGGGCTTGATTCCCACTAGGGATACGTAGGTAGCCTATCATTAGGTCCAGCCCTTCGACCAAAACGGTCACCCTATCCTTCGGCAGCAGACAAAGTCCACCGAAAGGCCATTTCAAATTAAGGTCCGAGGCGCCTAAAAAGCCATCATCATCAAGGTTCGAGGCGCCTAAAAAGCCATCATCATCAAGGTCCGAGGCACCTAAAACGCCATCTCCAAGGTTCGAGGCACCTAAAACGCCATCTCCAAGGTTCGAGGCACCTAAAACGCCATCTCCAAGGTTTGAGGCACCTAAGACGCTATCACTAGGAAAGCGATAAATCGCAATCATCCCCAAAGCAGAAACCGAAAATGGTCATTCCTATCCCCGAGAATGGATAGCCATCGACCGAAAATGGTCATCTCTTATCCCCAGCAGAAGTTTCTTTCCAAAGAACGATCGTAGAACTCGCTCATCAGTTCGAGGCACCTAAAACGCCATCATCTCCGTGGTCAAAGACCCGAACTACGATCGGCTTCGATTCCCACTAGGGATACGTAGGTAGCCTATCGCTAGGTTCAGCCACCCGATCACTCGATCATCCTGCCAAATATGGAGCCTTACTCTTATCGACGACCCCGCTTCCTTCGAAAGCGCCGTCGCCGAGGGGCTACTGTAAGTGCTCCAATTTGAGCTTGTTAGAATTTTCGTTAGAAAATTAACGAAAGTTATAACATTTCTAACAATTCCTAACAATCCTAACATTTCTAACAAAGTGAGGGTAAAATGGGCATTGTTATTTAAGGTTAAACCTCAAAAAGAATCTCAAAAAGCAAAACAAAAGAAGAAAACCAAAAATGGCAATGGCTGGAAACACAAAACTGGCTGTTAATTTGAAATTTCAAAAAGATTATTCCTCTTGTCCAAAGCCGGAGCCGCATTTAATGAACAAAGGCACGCCGAGGGTTCCTATCCGCGCGGACATCTTTGCATCTTTCAGAGGGCTATAAATTGAGCCCTCCAAATACAAAAATAAGGAGGAAAACACATTTTGCACCGAACCTCCGGCGAAATATAGAGAGAAAACAGTGAGAATTCACTTGAATTGTCACCATTTTCTCTCCAATCTTTCCCAACTCATACTCATCCACTCACTCTCATATTAAAGCCCTAAAAACTCATACACTCAAGCCAAACACTCAAGAACACGAGGAAGATTGGTAAACCCTCCTTCTCCTAACCCTAAATCTCATCCATGCATGCATCTTCAAACTACAAAATGTAGTTCTTTCATCTTCTTGCTCTAGATCTAAGAAGATCACCATGGAAGACCATCTCCATGGATGATCTTCTACAAAGATCAACATTATTTTCAAGTTCTCTTACTTTCTTGCAAAGAAAACTCATTTTCAAAACCCTAAAAACCATTTTCAAGCATAAAATCTCATTTTCAAAGGATAAAAATCCCCTTCCCAAGCAAATGAAATGCTTAGTCCTAATGTACCCCAAGGATGGTTTGGTATAGTTGATTCACCACTAAAATGTCTAGTGATCACTAACCAAAACCTAGGGAAATAGGGACAAGCATGGATGCAAAACCCCCCTTAAAATCATATTTTCTTTCTTGAGAAGTTGCTGTCCAGTAGCAATTTTCTCAGACCTCAGTCCATGGTCTTAATTTTTGGACACAGATGAACTTGGAATTTGGTATTGACTACAAAATACTTTTTGTAGCCAACATCCAGAGATTTCCAGAAATATTTTTACTTTATTTTTTGGGTGAGTAAAACTCCTCTTTTCAAATTTTCTTTCAGAGGCTAGTTCATCAGCTTCTGGGAATCCAGATCTCATATCTGAGGTTTCCAGAAGGTTTTGACCCCTCAAATCTTCTCCAAAATGGAAAATTCCTTCGTACAAACTTTATTTAAGGTGTCTAGAACAACTTTCATTCTCTGAGTTTATCCAGATTATGAAGTTTTAAGACCCTTGAATCCCTTTCAAAATCAAAGGTCCACTGCCTTTTTCATTCTGGCAGAAATGGCTCTCAACTTCAAAAGGTCTTTTGAGTACCAAATCTCAATCCAAAAATCTTCCAAAAATTCATGGGATCAGTTTAAAGTCTTAAAAAGATATCCCAATTTTTACTTTTCTGAATTTCAACTTATTTTGGCCAAAACACCCACACACACACACACACAAATGATTTTCAGCTTGGAAGACTCGTTTTACGAGGCGCGTCGGGTGCACACTAACGTCCTTCCCGACGCGTAACATGACCTCCGAACCTAAATCTCTGATCTCGGGCTTTTTTCAAAGTTTTGGCCCTCAAAATTAAAATGGCGTGGCGACTCCGTTTTCGTTGATTTTTTTCAAACAAAAAATGGGAAAATTTTCGGATACACATCATCACAGTTATGTACCTGAGAAGGCACAATTTAATACCCTTCATCTACTCGGTATCACTTTAAGCATGTACATAACTGGTACTTATGTATTATACCTGTTAGGTACCTGAGGAGACTCAACTTAGTTCCTTTCATTTACTCAGTATCACTTTAAGAATGTACATAACACTTACATGCATCAATAGAATATGATTTTGACAAAAAATGTACACTTACTGATGTACTTTAATAGACTGAGCTATTAAGATACGAAATTACTTCTACATAATAAACATGAGTTCATTTGGTAAATAATAAACTTGAGATTATTTGGTAACGGTTCTCATTTCTAAGAATAAACAGCTAATTATCGCAAAGAAATGATACAAATTCACCTGTACAATGATAATGACTTAGAAATGGTAACTGAATTTCCGGCCACTCAAAGGTCTTTCACCTTTGGCTGTCCATTTCTCCTGAATACCCAAATTGGTATATAAACTTCCATTCAAAGCCATTGTACTCACCTGCAATTTCATTCAAGCAGACTAAATCTTAGTCCATTGCTTATCTCAGGTTCTCCTCTCCAAATATTATCCTTAAACTTACTGCAATATCTACTTTAAACAAGCAACTTATTTACGATTTATTTTTCCCCTAGAGGCTACCAAGTTGCACATGGCTCCACAAACATTATTGGTTGAACAACTACAAAAGGGTCGCTCTGACAAGCGTATCATCTTACGTGTATCACGCATATGGAGGGCTTACAACACCAGAAAATTTCGTGATTTGATGAGCATGGATTTCCTTGGCATTACCTGCCATTTATGATATATTGTGTATTACAGTTGAATAAATATGCATATCTTAACAAGGGAGCCTAATGATTTTAACTGTTTATTTATATGCTAGGGTCAAGGTATTCATTGTGTCATCCGAAGCAAGTTTATCCCTGATTTTGAAGGCCTCTTAACAGTAGGAAATGTATACAGCATTAAGAATTTCACAATAGGTAATGCAAAGCCAATGTTTCGTGTTGTTCCAAGGGACCTTCTTATTTTGCTTGATGCGTTAACATTTGTTGAGGAGATTGTTAAGATGTGCCTAGGATTCCGAGACATATTTTTTCAATTATCCCTTACGACATGCTTTTGACAGCAAGCGATGATAAGAGGAACTTATGTGGTTAGTAGTTGTAATATCTTATTTAGAATTCAATTCTGTTCTAAATAACTTACACTTACTGTTTTAATTTCGCCATTCTAGATATCATTGGTTACGTCGTAGGTGTTTCGGAAGTAGGTCATCGAATGAGTTATTTTCAAGAGGTTGCTATGCAGTATATAGATATTCAGAATACAAGGTTTGATTGCTGCTTTGTTATTATTTAACTTAGTTACTTAATTTTTTGTTTTACAAAGTTTTGTTTTCTCTCAGGGGAGATAAGCTGAGAATAACTTTTTGGGGAGATGAAGTTATTAGTATGGTTAGTATGATTAAAGAAAGCAATCAGCGTGTGTGGTTAACAGACTTGGCCCAGAGGAGAGGAATCCTGAGATGGGTAGTATACCAATGCAAGCTACTTATATCACAAAAGAAGAGTATGACAAGAACAAGCTGTTGATAAAGGAAGTGAATGAAGTATTGGCACGGTGTGAAACTATGGTTGGATTCAATTTCAAGATATTGTGTATAATTTGATGATTGGGTAGTTGAATATATTGATATGATATATTGCAAATATAATACACGTTTCCATTAATGCAGAAGAAACCATTATATGTATATGGGAGTGAGTCAAAGATTGAAGAAGTGAATGGTTGGAAGTACAACTCTTGCACAAGATGTAAGAAGAAGGTTTATCCTCAAGATGGTAAGTTATATTGCAATGAATGTAAGAAATATGAAATGTATCCCCTTATTAGGTAATGTTTAGGTTGTGTAATTTGAAATATCTATAATCTTGAGATCATTTAGTTTTGAGAGTTTTTAATTTTTTCCTCTTGAATAAAGGTATCGCGTGGAGGCAGAGTTGCATGATGGTACAGAGTCTTTAAACTGTGTTATGTTTGATCGTGAGATTGAGAAATTGATTAATATCAAGGCAACAGATTTAATTCAAGTTGTTGAAGAGGTTATTACTTAGTTTATTTATTCGCATTTGTTTTGGTCGAATATGGTTAGAGCAAAATTCTTATATTTATGTGTTTTGCAGGAGGGCTGTGCGGAACCAGTGCCCCACCATCTTCGTAAGATAATTGGAAAGTGCCATGTTTTCCAGCTGAAAATGAATGAGCTGAGCAGGGGTACTAATAATGAAAGTTTCACAGTTAAGCGAGTTTTGTTTGAGAGTGACATTCGTGATCCAGCTACTAACAATGTAAGGCTGATTACTGATCAATTTAAAATTGTTTGTATATTATAAATGTTTTGCGATTAGAATGTATATTTTCCATTTCTACAGGAAAGTACTATGAAGACTCCACCAAGCTCTAAGGATATTTCAGTTAGGACTCCCTATGTCAATGAGAAAAGGAATCTCACTGAAGGTGGGTCTACGCCAGAGTCTGTGAAGGGGAAAGATACGGTTGCACTGAAGAAAGCGAAAAGAGGACTTGGGTTTGAGAAATGAAGATTAGATTTAGAAGTTAATTATTGAGTTTGTTTTAGCCTGGAATAAAGGCATTATTTGTCTAAATTTTAAGTAGACTACTTTGTTTCGTTTAATATGGATTTCAAGTTTTTATTATTTAGGAGATTAGTTTTAAACTTTGTCAGGTTTCGTCACACTTTTCTTAAATTAATAATATTAGTATTTGCCTATGTGTGTTGCAAATCTTTACTTCGTTTATAAACAATTACTCTGTACATATTATTATCTGCCTACATATGGACTTTTATTTAAAAAATATATATATATATTGAAATCCTAAAATGGAATTTAGATTGACTGCAAGTAAATAAACTTTATTATTGTACCTGTGTATATTTTGTTTACCGTCTCCGCCTTGCTACATTATCATTTGTCCATTTCCTATGCACTTTAGAATTATATGTGCATGTCAACAAGTAGAAGAGGTTAATATAATGCAAGTTATATCCTTCAATGTTTAGAAAATGGTGTTAAAGTTATTGGTTTATTGGCCAAGAGACTAGAATACCTTAGTAAATGCATCTTCCATTCCACTTGTATTGCCGCCAAAAAATTGACACATAAATCAAGAAAGAGTAGACAAAGTGAATCAGTTGTAGGAGATATTGTAGCATGAAAATAAATGAAAAGTTAAGTGGGACGGGAAAAAGTGGGACGGGGAAAGTACATTTCAAGATCATACAATGTGATGAGTGAAATTAGTTTGATTAAATTAGGTATCTAATTGTAATCATGTTTAGTAGTAGGATAATATGAAGTTATAAAATTGTTATAGTGATAACCATAAGGTTTGTATTGTATATCTATTGTAAAGGTCTACTGATGTGTATTGTTTTACTTTTCAATTTGTTAAGATTGAGTACCAAAATGCAATTTATAATGCTAATAACCGTTAAGCTCACAAATTAGACATAGTATGTAATGTCTCTGCTCTATACTAAAGTTCAGAAATTGTAATTGAACTCCAAATATACTAATGTATTGTTCTAAGTCATTAACAGAGTCCAGCAGAGAGGTAAAAAAGTCCTTATCTGATTATTAATAAGAAAATGAGTAATAAATAAATAAAAGAAAACATTATTACTTGCTCGAAGAAAATTATATTACTTTCTTTCAAAAATAAAAAAACATAAAGTTACTTGAATATTTTTAAAAGAAAATAAATTCAAAAATGATTTAAAGAAAATAAATTCAACACTGTTTTCAATTCAGATTTAGCTTTAATTTTTTGGCTAAATCTGTTCACTGATGAAAATTACATATATTAAAAGGTATTATGTCATGTTATTCATTTCTAAATGAGTAACTCCTACCCTTATCTAATATACATAACCCCTGAAATAGAAATATGAAGAGAAGTATGTGGGTCGTTCAGATTGCCATCACTCATGTGATGGTTTAGTTGACCATGTATGCTGTTATTATACTTATGAATAAACTGCCCAAGTTCATGTATGAATGATTAATATCTTTCTTGTTTATTCACCCACTCAATTGAATTCCATTTTCCTGATAAATAACAGAAAAGGATATTACTTGCTAATAATTTTTCATTCTTATGCAAGATATATTTGAAGATGGCAAGAAAAAGGTCGCAGCCAGAACAGCCCGGTAACAATATATTCTTAGTTCAGTTCTATCACCAAACTTAACTAATCATTCAAAAATATTATAAACTGAATTATTTGTGTTCGTGCTATTTTTTAGTAAATTTTTTTGACTAGGGTCCTATTTCAAAGGAACGAGCAAAGAGAAATCGTGCTTTAAGTAAGGCAAAGATATTTGTGAGAAAAAATCCTCAAGCTTCGATCCAGTATCAAAATTTTATCAATATGCTAGGTAACAATATATTTAATTCATATTCTTACGAGATTAATAACTTCATCAAGGTATGGGAGGTATATAATTTTCTCAATATTCTCTTCTCTTCAAGTGTCCTTTATTATGACTGTTATTAAAAAGCAGTGAAAAGATCAATGTAGTATCAATCTTAATTTATACCATGCAAAATTAGAAAATCAACAATTTGAAGTGCAAAGCTAAGGAAAGAGACTTAAATTAACAACTCATTCTGGAGAAAGTACTTCTAGAGGAGGTTCTACTACGTATAACATCGCTTTGACAGGTAATGTAATTAACATCTATTACACTTTCGATGATAATTTAAAAAAAAATGTAAAAGCATACATATTTGTCTCCAAAATGTGTAGGTGAAATGAAAAGGCTTTATGCTAAACAAAGGAGACTTGAGAGAATTAGCAAAAGATCAATTGAGCGGCAAATACGAATACAAAACTTGAATGACAATCATAGTATCAAACATAATTTTGGAAGAGTTAAAGTACGTGCTGAAGGTGAGTTAGTCTCACTACAAGAAAGTAGGCTTTTTACGGCGCCCATATACGGCGGCAAACACGCGTCCGCCGTATATATATTATATATACGGCGGTATGAACCGCCGCCGTAAATACCTAATATATACGGCGGACGCGTCCGCCGTAAATAAGCAATGCACGTATATTGAACGTGTACGTATACGGGATCGAGGTTATATACGGCGGTATATCAGCAGCCGCCGTATATAGTTACTTATTATCGGCGGTTGATACGCGTCCGCCGTAAATAATACCATTATTTACGGCGGTGTACAATATCCGCCGTAAATGTTATTAAATACCGGGAAACCCAAATTTCCCTATTCAGTTTCGCGGTATCTCCTCCCTTTCTCTCCTACGTACGTAGCTTCAATCCTCCATAGCTAGGGCTTGAAAATCCGACGCCGGTGACCAAAATCAGGTAGGTATAGCGTATTTTATTACTTTTAATTTTTGGTTTTTGTTGATTTCTTCGATCTGTATCTCAGTCTCTCTTTGATTGACTGAATATTTATGTTTTTGTTGTGATTTTTTCATTGATGTGTTTTGTCGTGCTAGGTTTTTATGCGTAATACTAGCATTTCAATTCAATTATCAAATGTAATCTTCTTCAAATTGAGCTCATATCCGGTAGTAGATTTTCAATTGGATTATCAAATCTAAAAACAAGGTTATAACCTCGTAGTAGGTTATAGTAGGGTTGGATCGAATGTTCATCATGTTAGTAATGTAATTTTCTTCATTAATGTTTGTTTTGTTGTGTTAGGTTTTGTATGTAATGGTAGCTTTTATATTCTACAACCACATATTTTTCTCAGTAAAATGAGGTTAGATCCTAGTGTAGCTTCTCCATTAAACTATGAAATATTATTTTTCTTTGAAATGAAGTGATATCCTGGTAGTAGCTTTTCAAGAGGATCAATTGAATGTCTAGTTATGCTTGTGTTGTATTTTGTTTTGTTATGCTTTGTCTGTAATAGCAAACCAATCGTAAGGTGTATTTTGTTTTGTTATGCTTTATCGTAATAGTTCCAAGATAAGTTGGTGCTTATTTCATATTTATCTGTTCAAAGCAAATTGGTTGTTAATATGGGCCATTAGGGAGGTGGTGCTTCTAGTTTCAAAATGCCTCTACTCTATTACACCCATTTGCTACCAAAAGCAAAAGAGACTCGATTTTCATTCAATGCATCTTCTCTCTAAAAGTCCAACACTTGAGCTCTTTCACAACGCGAAATTTTAAAGCACCCGACACATTTGCAAAATCTTATAATCCTTCTTATCTCCAATATGTTCTCCCATTATTTGAACCCACAACCCTATAAATATAACCACATAAGGCACCATATATCATATATGAGGCCTACACATTCAATACCCAAGGTATAATTTAGTAACAGGGTATTGCCACTTATGTATCAATCAATAAAGTAATGAACCATACCTTTTATGCACCATTTAACCCAATAACCACATACATATAACCACGTAGAGGTATAACAACATACAAGTAACCCTACGCGTTCATAATATAACCTTGTACACCTTCTATAAAGGTTCCAAGTTCAATTACCATGTTTTATCCACTTTGGTTCAAGTTTCATAATTGCCTCTCAACCCTTTTTAAGACAATATTTAACACATTTCCCATTATCCATTTGAACCAATTCAAGTTCCACATTATTGTACTAAAGTTGTACTTGAATCCTAGTTAAAGAGTGACTTCAACCTAGTTCCTAAAAATAGTTCCAAATCTTTTGTTGCATGTGCATATTCTTTTGCACATCAACCTAGTTCCTTAAATTAGCTTCTCAATTAGGGGGGGGGGCTTGTGAGAGAGAACAAATGAATGTTGTCATAGGGTTATACTATATCATGGGCCCAAGTTCGACTAATAGGCTAGGCTCCAACAATGTATATTATCTATATCGAGCCAAAAGTTGTACATATTTAGACTATATTTGTTTATGAGTTTATTTTTATTCTAAAATTTGTGTCTTTCGGTCTTATATATAGGTTGTATTTTAACGTTAAAAATATCAAGTCAAGTCATATATGGACAAAAGTTGGATTGATTTGGATAATCGAATTTCAAATGAGTATTTGTCTGGGTTGACAACTTTCTCGATTTTGCATTCTCAAAAAGTCTGTTGGGTGTTAAAGAAATATATTGTCCTTGTAAAAAATGCGCAAATCGTTACCAAGAAGACCGTGCAACCGTGAGATCACATTGTATTGAAGTGGGATTTCAAAAAGATTACAAGAATTGGATTAGGCACGGGAAGAGTACATTTCGGCGCGTAAGAATGATAGGACAACCGAAGATGGCATTGAAATTGAATTGGGCGTGCAAGATTGTATGAGGCGAATGGTACATGAAGGGATGGGTATGCCTGGATAGTAACCAGCCAGAATTGAAGATATCGTACAATCGATGCATCCACCGCAAAGTTTCTTAGACTTTTGAGAGATGCCGATCAAGCCTCATGGGAAGGGTGTGATAAGTTTACAAGACTCTCATTTATTGTAGAACTTATGCACTCGGAAGGCTAATTATCGAGTGACCGATAAGGGATTTACTTCTTTATTAAAAATTTTCATTAGGGCATTGCCTCGCCGAAAGTGCCAAGTTCCTATCGTGAGGCGTACAAGATGACTGCGGATTTGGGTTTCAGTTATAAAACATGGGACGCGTGCATTAATCATTGTATGTTGTTTCGAAATGAAACTGAAAAACATACTAAATGTGAAATTTGTGGAGCCTCTAGATATAAGCAACAAGAAAAAGGGGGTAGCGGTGAAGGTGCGAAAACAAGTGGCAAGAATAAACTTCCCAAGCAGATAGCGATGAAGAAAGTATGGTATTTTCCCTTAAAGCCAAGGTTGAAAAGGTTGTATTGGTCATCTAAGACCGCGACACTCATGAGATGGCATGCCGAAAAAAGAATAGACGATGGTGTTCTGAGGCATCCTGCAGACTCTCGTGCGTGGAAGGGATTCGATGAACGTTATCCATTATTTTCAAGTGAAATTCAGAATGTTAGATTGGGATTAGCATCTGACGAATTTAATCCTTTCGTAACAATGACTATATCTCACAAGACTTGGCCGGTTGTGCTTATGCCATACAATCTTCCACCTTGGTTATGCATGAAACAGCCATATTTCTTCTTGTCGGTGCTTACTCAAGGCCCAAAAGGGCCGGGCAACAAGATAGATGTGTATCTCCAACCGTTAATTGATGAGTTGAAGGAATTGTGGGAAGATGGTATATCAACTTATGATGCATCAAGGAACGAGTTGTTTACTTTACGAGCTTCACTATTATGGACAATAAATGACTTTCCCGCATATGGAATGTTGTCTCGGATGGAGCACTAAAGGTGAATATGCTTGCCCTTGTTGCAATGTGAGACCTCAAGCACGATGGTTGGATCATGGTCGCAAGTATTGTTATATTGGTCATCGACGCTTCTTGCCTAGGAGTCATGCTTTTCGTAAGGATAAAGGCTCTTTTGATGGTACTCATGAAGTGAGAGATAAGCCCAAGTTATTGTTTGGAACAAAATTGCTTAAACAAGTTGAAAATATGGAAACAGAGTATAAAATAGAAGATGTTATTAAAAAGAGGAAAAGAGAAGAGGGTGAGAAGCAACAAGCCAAGTTGGAGAAAAGAAAGGTTCCTAAGTTGTGTCACAATTGGAAAAAGAGGAGTATCTTCTTTGAGTTGCCATATTGGGCAAATAATCATGTTCGTCATAATCTTGATGTTATGCACATTGAAAAAATGTGTGTGATAATGTGCTACATACTGCTAGGTACCATGTGGAAATCAAAAGATAATGATAAAGCAAGAAAAGACCTAAAAGAGATGAACATTCGGAAACCATTGCATCTACAAAAGCTTCCATCCGGCAAAGATATTATGCCTCCCGCTCGCTTTACAATGAGTAAGAAGCATAAAGACACATTCTTGAAAGTTCTAAAGGGAGTCAAAGTCCCCGATGGCTACTCATCAAACATATCTCGTTGTGTACATCTAGAGGAAAGAGCTATTTGGGGTCTTAAGAGCCATGATAGTCATATTTTGCTCCAACAACTACTCCCTTTAGTCGTTCGAAAAGCGTTGCCTACTTCGTTGTAAAAGCCATCATTGAGTTGGCAAATTTCTTTAGGCAATTATCCTCAAAGGTGAATACACTTGCCGATCTCGAAAAGATACAAGATCGGATGGCCGTCACACTATGCGCTCTCGAGAAAATATTCCCACCAAATTTTCTTTGATGTTATGGAGCACTTGCCGGTGCATTTAGCCGAGGAGGCCTTGCTAGCGTGCCCAATACAATTTCGTTGGATGTATCCTAGAGAGGTACATCCATATTAAATTTACTTTGAAAAAGTTAAATTCCTTTTTACATCTCGCTTTAGCATAAGTAAATGTTTTTGTAGGTTTCTACTTACATTAAAATTATATGTTCGAAATCGAGCCCATCCCGAGGCCTCCATAGCTAAGGCAATTGTGGCCGAAGAAGGCATGACTTTTTGTACGCAATATTTGGATGACATTGAGACAAAGTCCAATCGTCCTAGAAGAAATGATGATGAAGGTGATGAGTTAGGCCGCTTTGTAGGAAAAGAAGAGGTAATTACCCTTGATTACATCACACGAGTACAAGCGCATAGATATGTGCTTTTCAATACCGAAGATGTTGAACAATACCTAGAGTAAGTGATTCCTTACATGAGGCTTACATTCCTTATATCTTTTATATTTCAAATTAATACTTAATTCATATTTTCAATCCGCTCGTAATGCATCGTGTACATTTGAGGGAGACACTACCTCGTAATCAACGACATCTTATAGAGAAAGAACATAATGATAAGTTTGTTAGCCGGTTTAAGGATTATGTAAGTATGAAACCACCTTCATATAATAGTTTCAATTTATCGTTTTAAATATTTTCTTATTAAATTTTGTTTTTTATAAAAGGTATGCACGACGAAAGATGTAGTGCCCGAAAGAATTACGAGTCTTGCATTGGGTCCTCATATGGATGCGAGGCGGTATAAGTCTTACATAATAAATGGTTTTCGATTTCGAGTGAAGGATGTCGATAGACGGAGGAAAACTCAAAATAGTGGAGTCATGCCGAATGCAAGTGTGACAAGTTTTGCAAGCCGAAAGGATAATAATCCCATTGTAGGGGATGTTAACTTCTACGGGGAGTTGATTGAGATCCTTGAAATTCGTTATAGCAACTCAATAAGATTTGTATTGTTTAAATGTGATTGGGTTGATAACCGGACAGGCAAGATGGAAGATGAGCAAAAATTTACTCTTGTAAACTTCAATCACAAGTTGTATAAGGATAATCGAGTTGGTGATGAACCATTCATATTAGCATCTCAAGCTGAGCAAGTTTGGTATGTTAAAGATCCTATAGAAAATGATTGGAAAGTTGTGATGAGGATTACACCAAGAGATAGTTTTGACATATATTCAAATGATGATAAACAAGTTTCAGATTCGATTCCACAATTGGTACCATTTTGCTCACAAAATCTGGATGAAAATGTTGCTAACGAAGAAGCATCGTGGGTGCGGGAGGGAGTTGATGGGGTCGAGATTGAAACTACTAATATCAATGACCTAGATGTTAATATGACCGATAATGATGATGTTGATATGGCCGATAATGATGATGATTAGTTTGAGTAGTATTTGTTTAGATCTTATTTGCTTACTAATTACTAAGACAATGTTATTACTTAAGTTTTATGTTTCAATCAAACTTGTTATTTTTGTATGGTTGAATATTAATATTGTTACTTCTATATAATATGTATTTGTTTAGGTCTTATGTGCTTACTATTTACTAAGACAATGTTATTACTAAAATTTGTGTCTCTCCGTCTTATATATAGGTGGTTTTTGTGTTGAAAATATGCCTCCTAAGGAGAGAGTAATTGGAGGGGGTAGCAACAAGAGGGGTAGACAAAACCCGCCGCCCGTAGTCCCAAATGATCCCACTTCCCTAATGCATCATTGACGCCTTTTATGGGATTGACCCAATTGACCGCCGCTCAAAAGAAAAAATGGCGGAATTTGGAGGGTAGGAAATTTCAAGTCACCACTTTCCTTCATTTGTCGGTGTTGAGCGATTTGGGTTTAGAGACGTTAGTAATGCACTGATGACGCAAGTTTCCAAGTTAGGTAATTTCCTGGGAAGACTCCATCTACGTATTTGAGATATTCACTTGAGTTCCTTTCAACTTTGGAGGTAGGCAAGGGGTCACAAGAAAATACTATTCGGTTTCATATGAATGATGAAGCCTATCGAGTGACTTATGATGAGTAGAGGGAAATATTTGGGGTTGATCACCGAGAGGAAACCGGGTCGAGGCCGATGGGGACTTGTCATTTCTTTTCGGAGCTCACAGATTGCCCCGAAAAAATACCTTAGGGCTTCCTCTCTTTCTCACCCGGCTTGGAAATTATTTTACGTAGGTCTATCTATGTCTTGGTTGGCAAACGGAGAGCCCGCTCAATTGAATGTGGCTATGGTAAACCTTTTGCGAACGGGGTTGAGGAGTTTTCAGTGATTCCCGATTGGGTTGATATTTTTGTTCGGAGATGTGAGGCATTTGCCCTTACCAAAAAGGGAAACATATCAATTGGGGGATGATCACATTGATTGCTCAAGCTTGTGTGGGTGAACCAAAACCCGAGGCGATGAGATTGATGGGGGGCACGAGTTTTTATTCTCGAGACCGGCTAGTGCGTATGACAAGTTTGTGAGGGACCGAAGGGCGACGTATAACAGGTCTTTATTGTTTGAATATGGTACTCCCGTGAGGACGGTCCGTTGCGGGTGGTAGGGGCCACATTTCCGAGTGGTGAACAGGCCAGCATTGGCGTATGCCCGATGTTGATGATCAAATGGATCCCGTTGATGAGGAGGATGATGAGGAGCAGGAAGAGGAGGATCGGGAGAGACAGGTGGTCGTGGAGGAGAGCGGAACCGTAACCAAGCAGGTTCTTTTGATCGATGGGATACCATGAGGGCATTTTGGAGGAGCAGGAGCGATCGAGGATCGCTCGGGAGCAAGAGCCGACATGCTTTGGAGGATGCTAGATGGGGGAGGTTATCGCTCGGGAACAGAGTCGACGTACTTTAGAGGATGCTAGATGGGGGAGGTGCAGATCGTTTTGAGGGGTTGGAAGATGAAACCGCCATTTTGGGAGCCCGATATACGCAAAGGGAGGCTTCGGGCGATGCGCATGCAGAGCCCCGGAGTTACGAGCCGCTCGAGAGGATTATTTGACTACGATGCATTCGAGAGCCACCGCCGTGCACGAGGCGTTCTTCCCGTCGACCTACTATCGTGGACAAACCTCCGGCTCTCATCTGTGATGTTATTATTGTGATGTTATTATTAATGTTTCATGTTTCAATCAAACTTGTTATTTTGTATGGTTGAATATTAATATTGTTAATTGTAATATGTATTTGTTTAGATCTTATTTGCTTACTATTACTAAGACAATGTTATTACTTATGTTTCATATTTCAATCAAACTTGTTATTTTTGTATGGTTGAATTGAATATTAATATTGTTAATTGTAATATGTATTTGTTCTTCTTCTTTTGATCAAACTCCTATTTCCTACAGGATCTTGTTGCAGCAGCTCTTACTTTCTACCTCCGTCATCTGCTTTTTCAGGTACTCCTTTGATGCCTGTAGAAATTTGAATATATTAAATGAATATCCAATTTTTACTTTGGGATGTCCCCGCCTCGCTTCCCCACCGATTTGGTACCCGCGGGAGCCCCAGCCCCCCCCCCCCGTACTATTTTATACTTTTTCTGTATCAAGCAAGGCTTGCCCTATAGTGTTGTTGTTGTTGTTCCTTGTGGTTGTTGTTGTTGTTCCCCCTGCCCCGCTTCCCCACCGATTTGGTATTTGTTTTTTGTTAAATGTGACATATAACAAATGTGTCCACAACCCGCGAGCCCCCCGTAATGTCATGTTTGTTGTTCCCCCCGCCCCGCTTCCCCCACCAATTTTTTGTTTTTTGGTTGATTCGTTGGAAATGTTAGTGTAATGTCATGGTTTATGGTATTTGTTAAATGTGACATATAACAAATGTGTCCACAACCCGCGAGCCCCCCGTAATGTCATGTTTGTTGTTCCCCTAAAACTTAAGAGGTACTCCCTAAGACAAAAAAAGTTGGTAGTTAGCTTTTATATTTTGTCATGTAATGCTTCAACATAGCAAAAGATTGTAGTTAAGTTAACTGTTTATAAAATATACATGCATAATATTGGCACTAAAAGATTGTAGCTAAAATGGATATGGTAGTCTGCTCTTCTATTGGGCATTGTACCTGTTTTAGCACCAACTCATTTTTATTAGGTAACATATCTTGATGTACACTTGCAATGGTATATTTGCTACTAAAAGTCCTTTAGAGCCAACTATCTTATTTTCCTTCAAACTGAAGAGTGACAAATCGTTAGTAGGGAACAGTGTTCCAATCTACTTTGCTATTTGTCGTGTGCCACATTGGTTGTATTTTGATACTTTATCTATTTATCTTAAACTAGGCATTAAATTGAGGCCTAGATGGTGAACTTAGTTTGTTAATGTTTCTAACTGTAACATCAGCTACCCTGGTCCCAAAAGGATACTCCTACTTTCCCTTATGGTTCTCAAAGAAATAGTCCCATTTCTAAAAAGCACAGTAATTATACTGAATTATAAGAAGGTTGAAGAAGTAATGCATGATCCATAAATATGTTGACTTCTCTAATTGGAGTGTTTTGGGACAGTGGGAGTATCTGTTATTATCTTGAAGTACTAGTGTTGAAATGGGTGGGGATTTATTTAAATTAATCCTTATGATTTCCTATGTTTTAGAAACATGTTTATCTAGCTACTCAAGATATTTTATAGATTTTCATTTAAGAAAAGAAATAAAGCGTTTATTTTGGAGGTGATTATCTATTTGTCTGCAAATTTCAGATTACCCATCTAGAGGAGATTGCATTGAAATTGTTTCTCCAGCTGTTTGCTAGGAAACCAAAGCTAGAAATGATAAGGGAAACTATTTTGCTGAACTATTTTTTTTTGTGTGTGTGGGGGGGGGTACTAGATTTTTTGTGGAGGCAAGATGAAAAATTTGGAAACTGCAGCATTGTATATAAACGCACTTAATGGTACTCTTATTTATATTCTTCTTCAAAGCAACTAGAAATGCAATGCTGAAAACAAGCAAAATACATGCATCCCCCCTCCCCCCCCTCAACTAGAAATGCAATGCTGAAAACAAACAAAATACATGCAATACTGTAGGGTTTTCCATGTAAGGAAATAGTATAATGGCTATAATGGAAGTTGGGCCAAAGTATAGTGGTTGAGAATGAAATTAAACCTAAGGAATTGGACTTATAAAAGAAACAAGTAACTGAACTCCTAATTTAGTAAGAAAACTTGCTCCCAGCAATTAACCCTACTGTGGAAAGACAAAAACTGCCAAACTAATAGTTTATAAATCTTGAGTTTATCTGATTATATGGAATGTTTTGCCATGAACGGAAGCATTTATGATGCTTCTTATGCCATTGAATTTGCTTTTCCTAGAGCCCTTTGCGTCTCTCATCAAGATGACTTCTTGAATGTGGAGAACCCTTTTTATTTTTGAGATGAGATTTTAATGGTCACTAGCTCCCAAATAAGTGTTTCACTTGCTCTTTTCTGATCTGCAGACATACGTGAAGAGTTCTTTGTACCCACACAGTCCGTCATCTTGTCTCAAGTAAATCTTCTTGCTTTTCAAATCAGTCTTTGGTATTGCATGCATGTTATTATCAATTTACTTCCAATTATTTTCATTCCTTGTTCTGAGTGAATTAAAAGTGACTGATTGTACAGAAGCTTTGGTGTATGTATAGCATAGTTCCAAGATAAGTTGGTGCTTATTTCATATTTATCTGTTCAGCAAATTGGTTGTTAATATGTGATTATGCCTATGGTTGCTGTTGTTGTTTCTGTTGCTGCTGTTGTTTCTGTTGCTGTTGTTGTTGTTGTTGTTGTTGTTGTTGTTCCAAAATACTTGTTGTTTTATTATTATCTAGGCATTTTATAGGTCTTATACATGATACATAAGACCTATAATAAATTTATAGGTCTTATACATATATTATAAGACTGTTTTTTTTGGTCCTTTACTTGGTTTATCCAATTTTTGTGCTATAATTGAATTGTCATATGACAGATATGCCGCCAAAGAAAAATTTATTACCGTGTCGTGGCTCGAACCCTAAAGGAAGAGGGTCGGCAAAACCAACCCCAAATGGGGTAAAGAGAGATTGAACATAATATGGAATAATTATGGTCAACCAGTTGGTGGGGAAATGGCCAAATTAGCTACTCAGATAGGAATTTTTGCTAAAAATGGGGAACATTTCCCATTAACTAGAGAGTGGTCTCAGATGGACCATGAGTGCATAAATAACGTATGAAATGACGTTCTGGTAAGTTGTAATCCATATTTCTTACATAAATCTCTAGTACGTAGTCAAAAGTCTTATGATTCTCTAACAATTGTTTTTTTTTCTTTGTTGAATTGTGTATATAGGAAAATACAAATGCTCCTCCTGAGTATTACCCTGCTTATGGTTCTTTCTCTCGGTAAAGCGTGGCGTGACCGGAAATACCAGGTGAGACAAGCATATAATAAGTATTACTCGGATTATGAATATTACTCGGTTATGACTTTGTTATGAATATTGACTCGATTATGAATATTACTCGGTTGAAATCTCATTATAAGATGTATGAATTCGACCAAGACGCATTGGCTAACCCACCCCGTGGGTGCATTGCGGATCAATGGGCTGCACTTGTTGCGATGTGGGGTACGAACAAGGCTCGGGTATATTTCAAATTAATCTCAATCTATTATCGTGAATGTCTTATATAAGTAGTCAAATTAATACTAATATTATCTTCTTCTTTTTCCAGGAAATATCGAAACAAATAAATTGAATCGAGAAAAGCAATCGTGCTCGAATAGGACCGGAAAAACGTCCCATCCCAAAGTCATCAAAGAGGTTTGTCATCGTTCAATTTAGTTCTCAGTTGTCAATTCAATTAATGTTTCTTTTTGTATCGTATATAAATATATTTTTTTGGTCAAATGATTCTATTATAAATTGTAGAGAGACGAAAAGGGTTTACCAACTGATCGCTTAAGCATTTTCATACATACGCGCACGGGCAAAACACCCGCAGATCAAGAAACCACTCAAATGATTGTAAGTTAAAGTTTCAACCTTTTCTCGTTTCGCTTTGTTATTCTATAGAATACTCTTTTCATTTCTAACTTCATTTTCATAATATTAATTAAAGTTAAAACATTTATATTGAACATGTTGTTTTTGTTACAAAGCAAACGCTTAATGATGCAATTGAGGAGTCGAGGAGCAACAAAACTCTCCCACGGCGCGTGAAAATATTTTTGTTGGTATGATGGGCCCTGATGACCACGGGAGAGTGCGATGTATGGGAGGCGGTCTTAACAAAACTAAGGTGTTTGGTAAATCCCCAACTTCTCGCAACAGTATTGGAGGCGGT
Source organism: Adenophora triphylla var. japonica (assembly GCA_022495995.1). Classification (NCBI taxonomy): domain Eukaryota; kingdom Viridiplantae; phylum Streptophyta; class Magnoliopsida; order Asterales; family Campanulaceae; genus Adenophora; species Adenophora triphylla. The sequence continues at coordinate 593,386 of JAFEMH010000353.1, forward strand.
GGCGGGGGTCGAGCAGATTTTGAAAGGCAACTTCGGGAGGAACGCCGACAAAATGAGGAGGAACGCCGACGCTACAACAACAACTTCGGAGCAATTACAACAACAACTTCAGAGGAACGCCGACGCTACAACAACAAATTGATGAATTGAAACGTTGTTGGATGGAACGACGTGGAAATGACGGTAATGAATAGGTGTTGTGGATTTTAGACATTGTGTATTTTGGATACATTCAACAACTAATAACTTTTTTGTATAATGGTTATTATGTCTGGATACATTCAACATTAATTGTGTTAATATGTAGATTGTAAATATTGATTGCATTTGTGTATTTTTGGTTATATACGGTGTTTTATTTGTGTGTGTACGAGTTGAATTTGGTTTTTGTGAACGTATTTTTGGGGAAAATTAATTATACAAAGTCAGGAAAAAAAATAGGCTTATTTACGGCGGTGACAAAATCCGCCGTATAAAACTAGGGACGACTCGTGCCCAAAGGGGGACGAGGGAACCAAGAGGGGTGTAAATGGTACGACTCGTGCCACGGTGGACGAGTCGTCCCTATTAAGTTATTTACGGCGGATATAGTCACCGCCGTATAAAATGGCCTTGGACGACTCGTCTGGACAAGGGAACCTGGTGGGGGTGCAACTGGGACGACTCGTTAAAGAGCGGACGACTCGTCTCTTATTTACGGCGGTTACACATACCGCCGTATAAAGATCACTCAAATACAAATATACGTATGTATTTCATTTATATACGACGGTGGTATATCCGCCGTATATAGTATTTACGGCGGTGGTGTATCCGCCGTATATAGTATTTACGGCGGTGTCACCGCCGTATATAGTATTTACGGCGATGATTTATACGGGGGTCTATTTACGGCGGCTAGTCCGCCGTAAATACTATATACGGCGGGGCGCGTGGTATTTACGGCGGATTTTAACCGCCGTAAATAAGCCTGTTTCTTGTAGTGTCTAATTTTATTTAATATTAATACAAAATCAAATTTGCCTATTCTCCTGTCTTAATATACTGCCATATGTAGATAGAGTTACAAAAACTTCTGTTAAAAATGGAAGATCCCTAGAAGATATACAAGGAATGCCTTTGCCAGATAAAAGACTGCTTTGACCAATTGAAAAATCGTCTCATTATGGAAGAGCAGAATTATGATGTTCGATCACTTCAGGAAGAGCATGGGATTTTAAAATCCTCTCTTAACTCAGAACAGAGCAGCGTATATAGAAAAGTTGTTTATGCAGTTGAGAAACAACAATCAAAGGTTTTTTTTCCTCTATGGTTATGGAGGTACTGGGAAAACCTACCTATATAAAGCTATTATCACAAAATTGAGGGCAGCAGGTGAAATTGTCCTCGTTGTTGCTTCTTCAGGTAACTAACAATTTTACATAGTGTTTTACCTTCAATTGTTTAACCATATAACTACGTTTTAATAATGTTGTTGAATATTATTTTTTATTTTCAAAATTGTATTCTTTATTTAAACCATAAACACGATCATTACCTTAAAATAATCATAAGCTAATCCTGAGTGATAATTTCTCTTCATTTAATCAAATAGGTATAGCTTCTTTATTGCTTCCAGGAGGACGAACTGCACATAGTCGATTCAGAATTCCCCTCGCTGTTGATGAGAACTCTACTTGCCCCATAAAACAAGGAACACAACTGGCAGAATTGCTTCAAAAGACATCATTAATAATTTGGGATGAGGCTCCAATGGATTCTAAATATGCATTTGAAGCCGTAGATAAGACGTTGAAAGATATTCTAAGGGATATTCCTACGTACAGCAAGGAGAAGCCATTTTGAGGTAAAGTTGTACTTTTGGGTGGAGATTTTAGACAAATCCTTTTAGTTATCCCAGGAGGAACAAGAGGAGAGATCGTTTCAATTTCATTAAACAATTCATATTTGTGGAGTCATTGTGAAATTTGTGTGCTAACACAAAGATCTGGTACAGAGTTTGATGGAAGAGCTTTAAGCTTGGAAGATTTCTCAAAATGGACACTCAGAATAGGGGATGGAGAAGAATTTGCCCAAACAAGAGGAGATGAAGAAGAGGCAGAGTGGGTTAAAATACCAGAGGAAGTACTTCTCAAACCAAGTGATAATCCAATAGACGATATATTTCATTCAACTTATCCAGGTTTCAGTGAAAAGAAATTTGACATTCATTACCTGACAAATCGAAGTATTTTGACACCTAGAAATGAGGACGTTGACGAGATTAATTCCTTCATCATGCAAAGGGTGAATTCTCAAATGAAAGAGTACTTTAGCTACAATATAATTGATGAATCAGCCGAAAGCACAACAAATCACGAGATGTTATACCCTGCTGAATATCTTAACAGTTTAAAGTTTACTGGTGTTCCTAATCATTGCTTACAACTTAAGATAGGAGTGCCTATTATGTTGCTTCGTAATGTTAACCCAAGTCAGGGCATGTGCAATGGTACTAGGCTTATTGTTAATCAACTTGGTAAAAGAGTGATTGAAGGTACTATAATATCTGGGTCACACATTGGTAACAAAGTTCTGATTCCTAGAATTACTCTGACTTCAGCAGAAGGAAAACTCCCATTCATTTTAAGAAGAAGACAGTTCCCAGTTAGAGTATTCTATGCAATGACAATCAATAAAAGCCAGGGATAAACATTGGAAAATGTTGGATTGTATCTGCCGCAACCTGTGTTTAGTCACGGTCAGTTGTATGTAGCAATTTCTAGAGTCAAAACGTCCGCTGGGCTAAAGATACTTTGCCTTGAAAATGATGAGGATTTTGTCGGTTGGACAAAAAATTTCGTCTTTCAAGAGATATTAAATAAATTATCTTAGGCAGATTTCGTCTACTCTACAATTTTAGAAAATTTCAAATCCATGTTCTTCTTTACACGAAATGTCTGATTAACGAAAATACATATTCTATTCAGACATCAAATAGACCACGCGTTGTCTAAACTCAGTATTGGGAAACAATAACCACAATAACGCCTCAGGTATTTAGATGAATTACATATGCAACTAAAACTATGTCAATTGTAAGCCTTTGTAACAAATGATGTTATAACTACTAAAAGAACACTGAATTACACTAACGTAAACATAAACAGTATAAAGTAATAATTCTGCATATGATGTTTTAACTAATAAAAAAACGTTGAATTAGACAAATGAAAAAAAAAATATAACCCTTCAAAAGAAGAAACAACAAATGTAAGAATGACTAACATAGGAAACAACTTAAATAACTTAGCCATTCAAATAAAGGAAAGCATTACACCAGTTCAAAGGACTTATCAAAGTCTTAGCAAAACATAAAAGGACTTACACATGTCCAATAATTAAGTCCAAAATACTTTTAAACCATAACCTATGCACACTACCACCAAAAAGAAATTACCAAAAACTGACTTTACTACCCATCAATCAGCACACCACCTAACAGCTTCTAACGAAATCCATTCACCCTTGGCATAACCGAAAACACAGGACCTCCACCAACACGCTTCACATTAAAGAAACTAACATTTTCCTTCAACAGATATTTTATTTCTATTGAAATAAAACTAGAGAAAGTTTTGCCCCCCATTCCTTAACTCCATCATCTTGAAATCATTGTACTGGGTCATCAAAAGCGCATGAAAGTTGATCTTGCGAAAGCCTTCACTGACAATAGTTACATCTGGAGCCATGAATTTCACATACGTATCAAAATTCATGCCCATAAACTCTCCCTCAAGATTATCTTCAGACAAAAACATAAAAGACAAAGGACCATTAGCATCATACCCTCTTCTTTCCTACCCATTAACAGATGCCCACCAGTTTTGCCCCCCCCCCACCAAGGAATTACCTAAATTGTCAGGGGCACAAAACACTTCTATAGTGTCTAACATGTCTGAGCCTCCACAACGTAAAACAAACTTCACTTCACTACACCTCCTATCTGCAACAACATACATAGCAACATCAGAATGTAACTCTTCTGTGTTGAACAGGACATAGTCTCCCCTTAGCAAGTAAATTTGAGGGTTTGGGGCCAGTTTGTGTTCAAACGGTGGGAAAAAGGAAGCAGTTAAAGCCATTGCATGTAAGGTTCAAGTGTGATTCAAATGAAGAAGGAGAGAGCTTATATATACTGAAATAAGAAACGGTTAATTAATGAAACCCTAACCTAACCGACGGCTGAATTCATAGGGACATGTCTTTTCATTACTTGAAAGAAAGTGTATATATTCTTGCAATTAACACAATTTCCACCTCAATTACTCAGGTCTATATATATTCAAAATAAATCAAATCAATGACAAAAGTAAAATCAAATTAAACAAAAACTATAGAGATATTAATAATACAAGTAATATCATACAATCTACAACCATCATCGCCTCATAGCCCTGCGCAAAACTCACAGCTCATTGTGGAAATGATTGATTCCTGCAGACGAATTAACTCCGGCTGCCATAGATGCGTGAGAAGAAACGAAATTAATCGTCCAGATATGTATTTCACCTGATTACATCACAATCTCTATCCCAATTAAAAACACATAAAGGATATATGCGCCATCTAAGAAATTTTCTCACCACTTTTCCTAAAACACCTCTCCTTAGTCTAAATCCCCAAAAAGACTCAAACGAACAGTAACCCGTGCGTAGCACGGGCCAAATGCTAGTAAGATTGAAAATGGCGAAAACACTATTCATTATTTGAGACCTCTCTAAGGTTAAGAAGACTCCTCCGCGATTGTGATTTTTTTCTCTTTTTTTTTTTGAAATGAAGAGTATCATGATTGATTAGCTTAAAACCCACAGAAAAAAAAAACTGTATTTGTTGTTGGGAAAGTTATGGATAAAGTTGGATTCTTTACGGTAGTAGGGGTTATTAACCGATTTTTTTTTTCAAAATATTCTTTTTTAAAATATATTTCCTAAAATAACAACTCTTCCAAACTAATTATCAAAATGTCCAATTTTTCCAAATTCACTAAATGGTATATCGAGTTTAACCTTCGTCCGTTCAAACTCGCCAAATGAAATGGCGAGTTTTTTTTTTGAAATTTTCTTTTTTTATTCCTGCATTTTAAGAAAATGATATGGTAATGAAATTTGCCAATTGATTTGACTAGTTTAAGCGAGATTCAATTAGCAAGTTCATCTAAACTTGCTAATTGAATTAGCGAGTTTAGGTGAACTCGCTAATTGAAATGAAGGGTTTAGATGGAACAAAAAATTACAGAAACTTCAGACAGAAACTTTCAAAACTTTTAAAACTTCAGACACTTTCATTTCATTTTGTTATGGACAAAAACTTTTATTTTGCCAAACATAAACTACAGAAACTTTCATTTTGCCAAACACAAACTTTCATATTACATATAGTTTGAAAAAATTCCACGAAAATAGAAATTACATTCAAGTTTAATGGAAATTACATAAAAATAATTATATTGTCTATTACTTGGACATTTACGACGATTGTAACCTTCTTTTTTACATATTGAACATTGAGTATTTCGTTTATCTGATTGAAAGTAAATAGAGTTTCGAAACCGCCTTGATATGAGCCTTCCGAACTTCGCAGAACGTCGAAGGTTGAAATTGGGAAAAAAACGTGGCACCAATTCATCAACACCCCAATAGTCCTCATGATTTAATGGTTCAAATGTTTCCTTTCATGTCTTGTAGTATTCACGAATAGTGTAAAATGGATCAACATAAGAACGACCGTCAATATGTTGTGCTTGGCAACATGCAAGAAGATGGGAACAATGCATGTGATATATAACCCATTTACCACATGTGCATGTACCATCATTCCAGGGACAATTTGGATATTACCACCTTTATCACCGCGACGTGCGGTTGTCACATGATACACCCCCATCTCGTGAGTGTTGAACCTCCTAACATGATGTTGCGTAGCCTTCTCGATATTCTTCCTGAATCGGTAATGAACTTTCTGACTTAATTGGTGTAGGGGATTGATATTTGGGTTATCGGGATTACCTCCTAAAGCATTCAGTGAAAACCCATGTCTTACCTGAAAATACTTTACACAACGATAAAAGACAGTCTCAACAATTGCTGTTATTGGCATCCCACGAGCTCCTTTCATGACACCATTAAAAACCTTAGACTGTTAATAGTCATAATGCCATATCTATAATCACCATCATGCGCCAATATCCACTTTCTGGCATCTAAATTCACAAACTATTTAATTGCCTCAGGATCAATTAAACGGATACTCTCCAAAATATTTTTCAATATCCTATCTTGACTTGCTTTACCATCTCTCCAAAATAAATACTTCGAACCAGCACCTATGTGCTTCTCCAAGAAATTTCCTCGCATATGACTCAAGCAATATCTATGATACACATTTAGCCACCATATATCTTCCGATATAGTCTTAAGAATGTCGTGATAACGGTTAGATATCAAGCATACCTCACGACTCTTGATAATATGTCTACAAACAAGATATAAGAACCAACGCCAATTCACCCGGTCCTCTTTTTTAACAACATCAAATGCAAGATAAAGTATACTGTCTTGGGCGTCAACACCCATGGCAATCAGTATTACCCCTTTATATCTACCATGAAGGAATGTTCCATCAACGGAAATGACAGTCCGACAATGAGAGAAAACTTCAATGCAAGGCCCCAATGCCTAGAACACCCGTTGAAACATGTGTAATTCACCGGCAGGAGTAGGAGGATGAGTATAATCAATAATTGTTCTGGGGTTGTATTTTTGAATGGCTGCTAGGACGCGGGATAACCTTATATAAGATTCCATTAAATCTCCAAAAATCTCTGCAATGCCCTTATGCTTTCTACACCATGTCTTATTATACGTAATTTTCTTGCCAAACATTCCACTAATGTGTGCAATAATAACTCTAACCTTGACATGTGAATCGGCATTAATAAGGACCCTTGTAATTGGTCACTTCCAAATAACCATGTTTCTTCCTACTCACACGAAGATAAAAATTGCATGGATACTGTTTGATTAGACATACTATTACCTAGGAATGAGGTGTGCTCTTTCTTACCCTGAACCTCTGATTAGTTCTAATGTGGTACCTTTTTATGTCAAATTGAGTCTCGTTTTTGTCAGAAAAACGTATCCATTTATCAATTTCGTCTTTCTCTGTATCCCAAATCGGAAAACTGAGTTTATTATGAGAATCAATCAAGCCCTCTTTTTGTCGAGCAATATCACCAATATCAATGTAAAAAGGGTAATCTGCTCTCTTATACCTCCGATTTTCTGTTGATTTATAATGAACCAAATGTGTTTTCAAGTCATCATCAATCGGACCATCATCACCATCGCCCAAATTTATATCAAAATCACTATTACGCTCTTCATATTCATCATTAACATCATCTAGTAATTCATCTATATCCGTGTCTTCTTCTTCTTCTTCATAATCTTCATCATCTTCCGAATTCTCATCATTAACATGATCGTTTTGGCATGCCCCATCATCATAATTTGGTGTTTAGGTTGATACATGTGTTTGTGTACTTGTATCAACCCCTGCATAATGGTAGCAACTTGGTGAATTTCCACAAAAGGTCTCCGTATTAAGTGTTTCAAACTGTTCATAATGTCGATTTTCAATCAATTTGATTACCACATACAACTGCAAATTACTCAGCCCACCATATTTAGCAGAAACATCGAACATTATATCCATACCCGCATCATTTTCAATACGAAAATGAAAGTACACACCAATACCTATCAAATGAATGGGGATACCTACAAATTATTTCCAACTCTTATAAACTCCGATTCACACGCATCACTTTATATAATTTATCAATAATTGATTGTATCTCCATCTACAATGAGCCCTAATCGCACATTTCGGCCCTTTTTGAAAATGAAGACCATCAAATGGACATTTATCATCACCTCCCCAATAGCAAATAAAAATGAGTGAATCTCCGTTCATTTTTAACCCTACATTATAAAATCAAAGTGTTAAAACATTAAAAAAATCTAATTTTAACATTAATATATATTTATAACTCTATATATAAACACACGTATATAGAATTATTGAGATGTTGAAGATTTAACTTAATTTGTACTCTTGACTAATTATGAAGTTGAAAGATGTAAAAATTGAGTATTTTTCAAACCACTCTTTCTTCCTTTCTCTCTATTCTCAACGATGGGTTTAGGGATTGTAAGAATATGTCCCAATCTTATCCGAAAAACAAAATTCACTTAAGCTTGCCAAATCAATTATCGAGTTTGAAATTCGAAAAAAAAAAAGAACTCGCCATTTCATTTGACGAATTTGAACGGACGAAGGTCAAACACGTTATAACATTTAGCGAATTTTGAAAAAATAGACCTTTTGCAAATAGTTTGAAAGAATGATTATTTTGACAATTATATTTTTAAAAATGAATATTTTGAAAATAATCTAAGTAACCCATGTGGTAAACCTACTTAAAGTCAAAGCGGACGATGCAGTTTCTTCTTCCGGTCAAAATAAGACGCGAGCAGAGAAGGAAAAAAAAAACAGAAAAAGAAAAATAAAAGTTTAGGGTCATCATTTTGGAACCGGCCGGTGTGATTAAATCGCACACCAGTTCTTCTGTGCGAGCCGCGATTTCAATTTTGCATTTCGACAATTCTCATATTTTTCATTAATACTGTAGTATTTTAGTACTTTTATTCGTCTCTTAAAATCTCGTCCATTAATCCGTAATAATGCAATGCAATCCGATCCTACGCGTCGTGATCCCAACCCACCGTCTCTATCTGTCCCAAATGTCTTTTTGGTGACGCATTTCTCCGATTTTCGCAAAACCCAGAAATAGGAAAAAAGGGTGGGGGTGTTTGGCGTTTCCCCCAACACCTGTAGATATTGAGAGAGAGAAAGAGAGAGAGAGAGAGAGAGAGAGAGAGAGGGATTAATAGTCTTATAGATAGATGTTTGTGTTCTCACCGAGGTTTAAAGAAGCCGTTTGGAGCTCGATCGGAGGTACCAGTTGTTAATTTCACTTGTGGATCACCAGATTAAGTTAGGTATTTGGGTGATATGTCTAAGGAGAACGCGCCGGATTGGCTTCCCGCCGGTTGGACGGTGAATCGGACAGTACGGAAGAATGGAAAGAAGGATGTGGTGATCTTTACTACTCTCTTACTTTACAAACTTCCCCTTTTTTATTCAATTTAACATTTCTAGGTTAAATTTCTAGTATGGATTATGTTTTGCAAAAAATTGTTGATTGTATTCTTTAAACTCTATATAAAGTCGTATTGATGGCAGTGAAAGAGTTTCTGAGGGTTATTTTTCTATTGATTTTCAGTTCCATGTTACTGTTTATGGTCTATACTGAGATTTATAGATTAATTTTTCATGGACTGATGACGAGAGCAATATTATTATGATTGGTGCAAGTTAATTGACCCTGGGTAGTTGTTGAGTAGGGTTCACCAGTAGAATGAGCAAATCTGGCAGGGTGGGAGGGGTCTGGAAGACAAACATAGGTTATCCTTTTTCTTGCTAAGAGGACGCATCTTCGGTAGGTCATGTTTATGATTTTTCCTGTTAATCTAAAAGTGATGAGTTTTTTAAAAGCAAAAATTGCTCTATAAGGGTATGCGTATTTCAACAGAATGAATAAAGATGCTTCATGTTACCAGAATGTTATGATTACTGGGACAAGAGAGTAATACAGACAGGGGCGGAGCCAGGGGGCAGGAGGGGGCACTTGCCCCCCCCCCCAGCGGCGGAAGCGTAGTGGAATTTTATTTTTTTTTGCCTTTTTTTGCCCCTCCATCCCCGGAATCCGGCGAAAATTAGGGATTTGGCCGGAGATTTGGCATGAGATTTGGCCGAAAATTAGGGATTTGGCCGAAATTTTTTTTTCGGGGGCGCTGCCCCCGAACCCCCGTGTAATCTTGCCCCCCCCCCCCTCGGGCAATTCCTGGCTCCGCCCCTGAATACAGAAGGGAAAAAAAACTGAAAAAGAAGCTTTGTTAAGAATTGTTAAGGCCGTAGTTGGGTTCCTGGCAATGCTATTCAATCATTCAATCTAGTATTCATCTTCTTTCTTGACTGCAAATCAAGAGCATTAATGTCTTATGGTGAATCTAGGGCATGAAGTTATTCAAATTCCTATTAGGTCTTTACCTATTTGTTTAAGGTCTAAGGGGGTCCCTTAGATGCTTTCCTTATTTTTATTTTACGTTCCTTTCTATTTTTCATTGTTCGTCATCAACCTTGGTCTTAATGGAATGAATCCAATAACTTCTCTCTCATGCTTAGATTGCAATTGGCCAATCTTCATGGATGAGAAGCTTACGTGTATTACATTCTCTTATCTCCTGTTCTCTGTTCAACCTTCAAATTTTGGAATTTATAGAATGCGAGAACACATTATACATCAAGACTTCTTAGTATTGGTTTTAGCTTCATCTAGTCTATTAAATATTTTCATGGCACTAAGCCATGTTGACTACAATAATCTTCGTTTCTGAAAAGGTGCATATTCCTTGTTGGGACGTCCCATTGAAGAGTAACATGTCCCTTTGAGGGAACTTATTTAAAGCATATTGACGACAACAATCTTCATTTCCCCGCTTAGTTTTATATTAAATATTGTCATTTAGTTTTAAATACAAATGTTTTGAGGGATGATATAGAGAATCAGCAGATTTTCAAACCATTTTCTTAATTTGTGTCTTTTAGGTTAAATATTACACTTCTATTGGGACAGAGAGAGTAAGCTTTTTCAAACAATCTCTAGCACCTTTCAACCAAAAAAACTTCAGATAATTTGAGAATTGAGTTTCACTTTAGCTACAGAGTATTTGTTGTTATTGAACTATTGCTGCATGATGGCATGCATAGGTTGGAATTAGTCTATCTTGTGGAAATCCTATGTGTTGTGAGTTTTCTACTGGTCCAGTAACTTACATATACCATGTAGCATTTGTGTTTTTATCTGTAATGACAAACCACATGAAAAATAAGCATACATACAAAGGATTTGTGACCTTAGTTTCAAGTTCTTGTTGAGAGCTATTTTGGGCATTTCCATGATAGTGAGTTTTAACTTTTAGCTCATGATGAGTAATTAACTTACCAGATTAGGAGTTCTTCCATCTGTTTTTATGTTCCTTCCACCCTTCTCATAGAGATCGTACTCTCATTTTGTAATATTCCATTCAAATCGTTCTCTTTCGTAAATTATGCTTACAATTTCCAATAAAATCCAACTTTTAACACTTATGTATGAAGTATATTAGTAGGGTAAAACAAAAAGTGTTCGTTATTGTAGTTGCCTGCAATTGTAGTTATGTGATTACTTAAGCGGAATGGCTGGGCCGCTGGAGAACAGAGTTACTCATTTGTATGGAAATAAAAGGTAGTGGCATTAAAAAAAAGGTATTTTGGGAATGTCTTCGAACTTAAACACTGCGTATGTTTTTTGCATGATATCTTGGAAACTGTGCACAGAAACAATGACGCCAATGTTAATAAAATCTTGTGCTATTTTTGTTTGTTATAGTGTTATATTGATCCCTTAAATGAGCTCAAGTTCTATTCTAAGCCAGAGGTGCTTCGCCATCTCAAGAAGGAACAAGAAAAGGAGCAAGTAAAGGAACAAGAAAAGGAACAAGAAAAGGAACAAGAAAAGGAACAAGAAAAGGAACAAGAAAAGGAACAAGAAATCAGCTGTCAGAAATCCAACGAAAAGAAGAGCACCTCAAAGCATGTTGAAAATGTTTGTTGCCATAAACATAATCACTCTGCATGTTTTTAATTGATTTTATTTCGTTACTCTTTCCTAATCGTGATTTCACGTTTTGATTGTTGGAAGGTTTTAGTTGAGAAGACTGTACCAGAAGAGCTCCCTCCCGGGTGGATTAAGGAATTGAAAGTAAAAAAGAAGGGTCGTAAAATCAGAAAAGATTCAGTAATGAATGCCTTATTTCCCTTTTTACCATATGTCTGCACATAATTTGTCAAGTATCTTCATTATTTAGCGTCTCACTGTCTATTTATTACATCCGCTTCGTGCTATTGAAGGCTTCGCTCCTAGATGTCCCTGCTAAGCTATGTAAAAGTGGTCTAATGATCCTTTTCTCTCGTAATAATTTATTTTGCCATCTCTTTTTTTGTTTTTTTTGTTTCTCTCATCTTCTTTGACGAGTCCATATCGATTCATGTTAGCCAACCCCTAATCATTTTTGGATTAAGGCTTTGTTGTTGTATTGTTTCACTAGATGCTTCAACTATTCCCTCATTAGTAGCATGTCTATGTTCATTTTTTTTCTGCCTATTTCTCTCTTGTTTACTTGAAGTTGCATTTCCAGCAAAAATCATTTTAGTTTTTAATGACACACAATTTTTTGCAGTTCTACACAGATCCAGTGACTGGATATATATTCCGATCTCTAAAAGATGTCAATCGCTATCTTAAAACTGGAGTTGTGGGAAAGCATGCATTTAAGCCAAAGGACGACAACCGCGTTGATATGGAATTAAATGATGAGAAGATAAATGTTAGTTCGATCCATGTCTTTTATTTACTTAACTGAACTTTGTAGTACTTCATTTCTTTTCTTTGGTCAGTGCAACATGGCCCGTTGTATAAATCATGTGTGATAAATAACCAACGAATCTGGCAAAGACAAATTCACTTTAACATTTAAATTGTATATTAAATTGCCCACAGCACAATTTTTGGTCAGTGCAACATGACCTCGTTATAATAAATAAATAACGTAATTGGCAACATTTTAATTGTATTGGAAATTGCTCACAGCACAATCTTCTGACAAAATTTGTTTGAACTTAAAAGTAGTTTTTTCTTGAATCATTGTACCGAGATCATTTCAAAAAGTTTCAAGTGGCTTTCCAGGGGGTAACACTTGAAACATAATTCCAACAAATGAGCAAGTACATGAAACAGCTTTGAGGTTTTCAGAAGTCATTTCACTTGAAAGATAATAACAGAATACTCCCTTCATGCCATCCAAAGTTCTGTTTTGAAACATTCCTCATAAAGACTTATAAAATCTACTTAGAAGTTATTTATGGATCATTAAATTTATATGAAATTTAAAACTAGAAATAGTGTTTTAGTCCTTGAAGTTATTCATATTGTAAAATGTTTATTGATACTTAAAATGTTTTGACTTTTCAAATATGGACTCTTTTGAGCGGAATGGAGGGATTGCTGTTGTTTTTACCGTAGTTTCAAATGTGTAGCAATTCTCACTTTGTGTTGTATGCTGTTACGGCTTACCTTGGTTGAAGATAATTCATTTATTCAAATGCACAATGTGTATTTCTTTACTGTGAAGTGTGTCCAATATTGTCGCACTCGGTCTCATATATCTGATGAGAAAAATCTGTGTTATTTTTCCTATGCTATGTAACCAAATGGAATACTATTTTGTGGTAGCAAAAATGATTAAAAAAGAGATGAAGGTGTCTCTTATCTTCTTTTTTGCCAGACTGATACTGCAGCTGAAAGAGAGAAATCATCAGACGAGGGAACAAATGGACAGATAACTGTGAATCAGAGCTCAAAGTTGGTTGAAACAGGGAATGATGAACCAACCCTTGAATTAACCGATGCAGCGAATGCTGTATGCATCTCCGGAAATGCATCTGAGACATGTAAGTCATGAAATTATATCTTTATTTGGAATATAATATCTTTGGCAGATAAATATATTCCGTTTGTCATGACTTCCTTTTGTCTCTCATCTGGACTTCCTGTCCTCTGGATTTCATGGACCTGAGAAACTATAGTTCCAGACTTGCAAAGAGTTTCTTGATCCATTTTGCTGGTTGTAGCAGTTGTTCAAACTTTGCCACAATTTGGGGTTGAGTGAGAGAGTTACTCTTATTGTATAAATCCACAAATTTATTTCACTACCTTTTTTTTCTTGACCCCTCCCCCAAAAAAGAAAAAAGTAAAGAAGAATGTTGATATCTTAGTGTTATATAAGTCAGTAAAATGATGTTTTTTTTTGGGTAAAATTAGGTTGGTAAAGAGTGGCGGTGTCACGGTGGCATCAAGTGTTAACAAATTTGTTCGTTGTTAGGTTTTTTTATCTGGATTGTCGGAGGGTGTTATTGCCTTTTGGGGTTATTCATTTCTAGCTGCTATATAATAACAGCCTTATTCCCTTTAACATGTTGGTTAAGATCAATACCGCTCGGAAGCTGTAAACTGCCATTTATGTGGTTTGGTAAAATTAGGTTGGTAAAGAGTGGCGGTGTCACGGTGGCATCAAGTGTTAACAAAGTTGTTCGTTGTTAGGTTTTTTTATCTGGATTGTCGGAGGGTGTTATTGTCTTTTGGGGTTATTCATTTCTACTCATAACACATAAGCTGCTATATAATAACAGCCTCATACATTTACTCTCTCTTCTGGGCTCATCAGTTGCACATGAATTAATTTTCATTTTGTTAAATACTCCCTTGTTGTTGTTGTTTGTTAAATACTCCCTTCGTCCCTGAAAGATTGTCCCATTTGCCATTTTGACTTGTCCCAAAAAGTATGTCCCATTTCTAAACTCAGGCATGAATGTTAGTGCAAATCTACTAAGGTACAAGAAGGTGAAGCTCTTCCTTAATAATTGCAAAATGTACAACAAGACAATCTTTTAGGGACGGAGGGAGTATTATGAGATGCAGTCCCTTGCAAAAGCTGGGTGAGAAACGTACCACATAGGTATGAGAACACAGGCTTAATTAATGACAGCGGCAGCAAATACCTAGAAGTAGCTGTCAATTGATCTCATATGTGTGGGTGAGAAACGTACCACATAGGTATGAGAACACAGGCTTAATTAATGACAGCGGCAGCAAATACCTAGAAGTAGCTGTCAATTGATCTCATATGTGTGGAGATGGGTAATGTCTTTCGATCAGAACAAGGATTCTGTTTCCTACCCAAGCCGTTTATCTGACAGATCTGATTTAAATTAATCCATGTCCAAATCTGTTCATTGTCAAATACCCAATAAAATTAGGAGTCAGTTTGTTGAGAAAATTAATTAGTGGGTTTCTCTAGATGGAATGATTCTTGAAATATGAGGAGTCATCTTGGAAAGACAAAGAAGTGTCTTTATTCCTACTCTTGGAAGGTTCAAGAACCATCAACTGGGTTGTTTGGCTCTCTATAAATTGAAGTGTGCAGCAAGTATATTGTGTATGTGAGAGACAACATTGTGTGTGTGGTAGAGACACACCCGTGCGTGTAAAGAGAGAGATACACACCAATGTAGAGAGAGAAAAATGGAAGAAGAGTGCAAGAGTGCATCGTGTGAGAGTAGCCTAGTGTTATCATTCCTTGTAATCCTTGAGTGAGGGACTCGGATTTGTAGGGTGATACACTTTGTAATGTTTGAAGATGTGATAGCGATATATTGTTGTTGTGCCCGTGGACGTAGGCAGGAAGCCGAACACGTAATATTGTGTCTTTTCTTTGTCTTGTGTGGGTGTGTACTTTTGTCATCTCCTATGCGAAGTCTCTTGTGGGAGATCGATCCTAACAAAATGTTGGAACTTGGACATTCATTTGGGGACGGCGGAGGGAGTAGCTTTTAATTGAATATCCTTTGTTAAAGCATGGAACCAAAACATGATGTTTCTGTACCATCATTGTATTTCCCCTTCATATAAGGCTCTTTTCACGATGTCAGTTCATCCAAATACGAGCTGCTACATTATTAGTCATTGGACTCGAATAGGATTCAGATAGGTGGATCATGTGAAACAATCCTAATTTAGCAATCTGGTATGACTTAAGTTAGTTTGTTATTGGATTCCAAGGGTCGGGATAAGAGGATCAAGTGAATCAATCCAAATCTAAGATTTTAGCTAGAAGCAAACTATTCTTTGATAATGCCTCCCATCGTTGGTTAACGTTTTTATGTGATTATTTTTTTGCGCGTTCCTTAAAAAAAACGAAGGAAGAATGATTGTGGGTGGAGGGATGTCTCATTCTTGCAGTTTTTTTACAAATTGTCCTTCCTAAAGAAACCAAGGTTTTAATTAGCTTTACTTCAAGATACAGGTAAAGAAAATGTGGCAGTTGGCGATGTTAATATTCCTGAAGCCAGTGGATCAGATGCAAGAGAAAAAAAGACTGAAAATGAGTTGAAAGAGAAAGCTATCCAGGATAAGAAAAAGAAGTCCAGTGAGAAAAGCAACCCCAGTTTGCCTCGACGTGCTTCAAAAAGACTAGCTACTGTAGAATTTGATCTATCACGGGAGCCTAAAACTCGTCGGCAGACTGCAGCTACACGGGCAAGTGAGGTAATAACCAGTAGTATTTGTTTGGCATCTTCAGTTGAGAGTGAAACGAAGGCTACAGCCGACAAATCACCTAATGAGAAGCAACTAAATGCAGCTGTTTTGCCTCATGCGAAAAACTTTGAAACGGATAATAAATCTAAAGAAAGGCATGATGGGAATGCTGAAGAAGATAAAAAGGCTAATGAGAAGCAACAACTGCCTATAGTTTTGACTCCTGGAAGTCTCTCTACTTCAAAAGAGCTTGGCAGAAATGTGGGACCAGAAGTGCGTAACGGAGAGGTTGAAACAAATAAAATGCCTATTGAGGGCCAAGATCCACCTAGTCAATTTCCTACGGTAAATATCACAACTTCAGAAGAGCATTCAAAGCTTGTAATGGATAAAATGCTTAATAAGAAGCTGGAACTGCCTAATGAGTTGCCACCGGGAAGCCTTTCTACCTCTGCAGAAGACCATGGTAAAAAAGTTGAACTGGACAATAAAGATTATTCTTGTGACAAGCCAGATATGTCTAACATTTTCCCTCCGGCTGTCCTTTCGCCTGTGAATCACCTGTCTTTGACGAATTTATGGGCTGACCCGTGCATTGACTTTGCAGTAAAAACCCTAACCGGAGCAATTCCAGTAGGAGAGGAAAGTAAAGTTGACACCTATTCCGAGTCACCTCTGGACTTGCCTCTTGGAGGGCTTTGGACAGATCCTTGCATTGACTTTGCTGTAAAGACCCTTACAGGTGCAATACCAGTTGGAGAAGATCTTAATGTTCAGGAATATTTTCAGCAGCAAGCTTGCTCGTCTGAAAATCAAGGTCTGAATGGCCCGACACTGCCGGATGTCGGTGCTACTAATTTCAGTCAAAATAACTTTGTATCACTGCATTTCAACACTGCAGAGAATTCAGTTCATAAACAGCAGGAGTTTGGAGTCCCCGTTTTACCAAACCACATAAATGGCAGTTTACAGCTTCCGAGCGGTATTGATCTTAACCAACATGTTAAAGGGAATGATGGAGAATGTTCGAGACAAACATTCTTCAAGTAGAAATTTGTATGAACAAGTTAATGTACCATATAGACTATTTAGCACCTCTGTTGTTTTTTCTAGAGCTGATCATTGTGTGGCTTTGAGATTGGATATTCTTTTTTTTTTCTTGTAAACTTTATTTCAGTTGACAAGATTTGGTAACTTGCATAGTCCATTGATTGCAGTTCCAGTCTGTTCCAAAAGCTTCCTTTAATGTCTTTTTAGGGCTAATTTGGTTCTTTTTGGTGCACATTTGATATTAGTTGAAATGTGGGTACAAAAATAAATGGTCAATCTGGCTGGTTGTGTGCTTGGTCAGTTAGTTGAAGACATGCCAAAACTTTTAACTAAAAGTAAAATGCGACATTTATTTTGGGACGGATTTATTTTGGGACGGATGGAGTATTACTGGGTATTTCATTGCACAAAAAAATTAAGGTATATATCAAGCTTTTTAATTAGAAATTTGACACTAGTTGCACCAAATAAGGGCCAAAGGCCAAACATATGATCAAATGAAGACTACTGCTGAAGTTACATATTGAGCAAAATTCAGAATAAAATTATTTGATATCCTCAAGCAGAAGCCACATTTGAGGCGCCAGCACGAACTCTCAATATTTCTGTTCTCTTACTTCTCTCCATCACTTCTACTAGCCAATCTACACTCTCTTTAATCCCCATCCTGCAATCGACAAAATGAAATTTAGCAGCTATGATAGAAAATAAACACTAAATATTTAAAGTTCACATGAATAATTTTGAATTATCTTCTCAAGACTCAGAGAAGGGACCAAGTCAATAAGCTTTATGCTGCTAGCTACTCACCCATCATATGCCGAAACACCTTCAAATGTATAAGCCCTTTCGTCCAATTTCTTAAGATCCAGATATCGTGCAAGTTCTTCTGCAGATACGGCTTCAGCAAGGTCCTGCAATTCATTCAACAAGAATAGAAATATATTGCCTCTTATATTGTGGAAACACAGTAAAATGTACCTATGTTTGAAAGGCAGGCATAAATTACGAGAACCAAGGTAAGATCTTTTAAAAACACATGGTCAAATATGTACAACAAACACAACAAAGCCTTGGTCCCAAAATGATTTGGGGTCAAATATGTCATATCCAATATAATTTGAGACCATAAATTACAAATAAAGAGATAAAGGGAGAGAAACAAAGATGATAATACTACGAGAAAAAAAAAGAATCTTTAACACTCAAAACCACTAAGTTGTTCTCAATCAACAATCTGATCCGAGGTGTCACTTTGTCATGAGTATTGGAAAATCTGAAGATAGAAATAAGACAGTAAAATTATTTATTGGAGAGGCAACAACGTACCTGCTTGTTTGCTAGTATTAGAAGAGGGGCTCCTTGTAGATCTTCATGCCGAAGGACCTTTTCTGCAGTTAAATACATCCATGACAGGTGATATTAACATTGGCTTTACAGAAATAAAGATTTACCATCTCCATGGAATGGAATCAAAGCTCAAGTAAAGCATATTCCCCTCCATCACAGCTCAATGTGCACACTTTCCCTTTTAGGTGGTGTCATTGATAAGTCTCACTTCCTCAAATGGACGCCTTCTACTATTACTACCTCTGTTCCAAAATGAATCAAAAGAATTTCAATTTGCTCTTGATCAAGAGCAAATTTTAATTTTTTTGGTCATTCATCTTGGGACGGAGGGAGTATTATATTTACATCACCCCACTTGTCATACTTACACACTTAAATTGTGGGTCCCACTTAGCATACCCACAACCTCTTTTCCACTCACAATACTTTTGAATGGAGTATATATTCACTCCTTAATTCCCGTGTCAACAATAAGTGTACACATTGAGTTGGGACGGGGGAGTATATGTTAACAACAACTATGTTAATTTCCGTGCCATGAAATCTCAATGTAATTTAAGAGTCAGTGAGTATTAATTACCAAGAGCGGATTTTGAATCTTCAAATCGTGCGGGACAAGCAGCATCAACTACGTAAATTACAGCATGTGCCTCTTCATAATATTTCTCCCATATCGAACGGAGACCAGGCTGACAACATGAAGAGCATGCATCAGTCATAAGTATGAAATATTTAATATCAGTTAGATATTCTGTTATAAGTTCACTTTCACATACCTGACCTCCGAGGTCCCAGAAGACAAGTTTTGTATTCGAAGCTTCAACACGACCAATATTGAGTCCGACCGTTGGAACAATTCGATCAGGAGGCAAGCCTTCTATGTTCGAGTATTGTGACTTCAATCTCTCAAGTAATGTCTAAATTTTCAAAGACATATTAATCAGTATTTATCAATGTTTCCTATTATGTGATTCACACAAACAACAAATAAAAACATACTGTTTTTCCGGCCTTGTCGATTCCAAGTATTAGAACATGAAACTCCGTCTTGCTAATTAGATACTTCCAAAGTCCATAAAACAGCGAAAACATCTCTGTCAGCTTTTATTCTTACGGTTATCAATTCCCTATAGTCTTCAAGGTGGCCAGATGAAAGAACTCTATTTCACTAACTTAATCTCCCAAGTCAGTACATCAAGATCCTGAAACACGGTAAAGGTAAACTTCAATAGTTATTCAGATCTTCATTTAATTAGCCAGCCTGATCTAGCAAGAGACTCTTCTGCAATACATTTGACAAAGATAAGATCACATCACAAACATCAATTCAATAAACGTATTTCACAACAGATCATAATTTAGGGCACTTCCAACCACGAACAAAAAACAAGCTGATATTGATGCCAATTGCAAAAATTGTGAGAATAGTTATATTATACTGTTCTTAGAGGTTGATTCCCCTCACATTCACCTACTAAGCCACATCTTTTTCACGAATTCATGATCCCTTTCAAAATTTCCATGTATAAGTGCACCTAATTTGATTCTACCAGGTACGCAAATTGTAGAAATTAACACTACACTTCCTCCCAGTTGAAGATTTCTAATAATTTACTCCCTATGCCCCAAATTGAATGTCTTTTTTGTCCCAAAATGAATGACCTTTTGAAACTTCACATTCAACTAACTTTGTCTCTAAATCATTTTTTTTTTTCATAATTCATTATATTTTTGCAAAACTATTTTTTTTTTTTTTTAAGTGAATAGCAAGAATGGTTATGATTTTTTCTATTAAAAATCAATCTTTTCAAAATGATCCTTAAATCCCAAATTGACATTCATTTTGGGACGGGAGTATTATCAGATAGTTCAGCTCAACACGTGAATTAGCATCGACAACGGATCCAAGAACACAAGATCCCAACGAAATATCAAGAATTGAAATAAACCCAAGATCCATAAACAGCAATAACACAAATTAGGAGCGCAAACACAAAATTGTAGAAGGACTGCATGACCCAGATCAACATAAAAATTGAATCGATCATGAAATATGCTGAAGTAAAGAATAAAGGGTTTTAATTGATGAGCTACGTACCAGTAATTTTTGATCGGCTTCAAGCCCTCGATTGCTCCCAAAGAGAGAGTTCCTTGAGAAATTTTCCTTTGGCTCCTCTCCTCTCCTCTCCTCTCCTCTCCTCAGCCTCACTCACTATTTTGCTCGAGGGAGACACGTTTCCGGTTTTAGCCTGCATTCACATCCGAAGGCGAAAATGAAATGAGATGGCTTTTCACAAAAGTCAAAAATTCATCGAGGATCAGTCATGTTCAAAATTGAAACTTAGGCACGAAAAATAATGAAAAAAATCTATGGTATAAATTAGACTACCCACAGTGGTTTCATCCCACTCTCCCATTTTATTTAACACTTTTTACACTTTTTCTCATCCACCTAATATTTCATCTACCCATTTCATTTACCCCCACTCCAATGACTAACTTAAATTAAATTTCAACTCCCTCCAACTCATCATTCTATATCCCACTATTTTTATTATATTTCATTTATATTCTTTATTTTTATGATTAGTAAAATAATAATAATAATCATTATTATTTATAATTAAAAAAATATTTCACACTTAATTAAAAAAATATTGCATCAATTTATAGGTAAAAAAAATATAATGATTTTTTTTTAAATAAATGCTAAAATGAAGAAGGATAATTGAAAAATGAGTATTTTTTTTTTTGTGTCCAAATCAAATGAAACTTATATCAATTTGTAGGGAAAAAAAAAAGATGAATTTTGGTGAAAAAAAAATTAAAAAAAAGAATAATTTACTAGGTAATAATTTAGTCCAAATTGAAAACTAAGTGTTTTTTTTTTGTGTCCAAATCAAATGAAACTTATATCAATTTGTAGGGAAAAAAAAATGATGAATTTTGGTGAAAAAAAAATTAAAAAAAAGAATAATTTACTAGGTAATAATTCAGCCCAAATTGAAAACTAAGTGTTTTTTTTTGTGTCCAAATCAAATGAAACTTATATCAATTTGTAGGGAAAAAAAAATGATGAATTTTGGTGAAAAAAAAATTAAAAAAAAAATTAATTTACTAGGTAATAATTCAACCCAAATTGAAAACTAAGTGATTTTTTTGTGTCCAAATCAAATGAAATTTATATCAATTTGTAGGAAAAAAAATAATGAATTTTGGTGAATTTTTCTTTTTATTTTTAAATCATTTATTATGAAATAATTGAGTTTAAATAATTGGGTGAAAAAGTGATAAAGTCAAGACCAATAAGGTCTTGACACTTGTCAACTTAAAAAAAAAAAAAGGAAAATCAATGTTTCAACCCGGATGAAAACTTTCATCCCACTAATCCATTTCACTCCATTTCATTCCACCATTGGAGGGTTTCATCCGGATGAAATGGATTTCAACTCCCATTTCATCCCTCCACTGTACGTAGTCTTAGGAAAGGGTTTGAACATTTCTTTTAACAGTACCAATTGCCGAAATTTTCATTTTGCCCTCACTATTTTGTCCCTTTTCCATTTTGTCCTTAATTTTTTTTTTTTTTTAATTTAAAAGAAAAATAAAAAATTACATGACCTTGGACACGGACATATACTAGTGAAATACTATAAATTAGCTTTTTAATTATTTTTTCCCTTCTATCCATATTCATAATTCATAATTTTAGAACTAGTAATTTAAATTTTGAAGTATTAAAAGAATTGAAAGAACCTGATGAAAAGAGGTGAATGCCGAAATTTATGAACCATGATTGAAATTTCGTTATCGTAGACATCGCTGAATTTTTGCTATTACAGCGATAATATGTATATCATGAGTGCGCTAGTTATATATTTCTCCCCTTCCATAATATGTATTGTGTTCTCTTTTTTAATTTTTTAAAATAAGTGTCACATTTTCAAATTACGAAATAATCATGATTAATTGGTTGTTCCAACAAAAGCATTTGATACTAATTTGATATAACATACTAGGAAAATAAACAGATAACAAACAAAGAATAATAAATGTGCATAATAACACAACAACACAGAGATATATGTGATTCACTAATATCATGTTAATTACATTAACTGATGGAAGGAGAACATATTTATTCAGATTTGAAGACAAATTACAGATTCAAATCTCAATTTGTGAACCAATTTCTAGTTCACTAGAACAGATTAGCAAATTACATTATAGTAACCAAATTACAAGATTTTAGATTCAAATGTATTCTTAAACAACGTCTTTGAACACCAGGTTTGAATTAACAGATTTGCCTCATGCTTCAAAGTGCTTTATTTTGTTTTTGGGTCACCAAAGAACACAAATCAAACACAATAAACAAAACAAACAAATATATCACCAATCTCAAAATATTGAGGAATAGCAAAGTATTTATAATTTTTATCTCTAATACATCTAATACAACAAGGGTTGAAAAAGCCATGTAGTGTTAGAAACTCTATTTTACCGGGTACACCCCGAAACAAAATTTGCCAAAGCTATGCACGCAACCCATGCGTTTGCATAGCATCTCTGATACTTACGTGCATGTTATATGCGGGTGCATAAACTCTCAACCCCAAACTTGAGATCGTATGCGGGCGCTTTGCTCATGCGCTTAGAGCATCCACAGTCATGAATTTTAAAATTCATGTCATGCCATCACTCTCTCCTCCATTTCAGCTCCATGTCATCAGTCATCAATAACACAACTCCAAACAATTTTATCTCCATTCATAACAAAAGTCATTAGTTTCTCTCTCCTACTTTTTATTATTATACCCAATCATATTTTATCTTTCCTACTCATTTATATTACATTTATTACTATCATATATAATTATTAATTATTGTACTATATAAACGATTAATTATAAATTCTATTATAATTAATTATTTTATTAATATTTATTAGTTTTATTTATATTATTTGAAGAAGTTTATATCTAATACATTATAACATGTAAACATATTTAACATTTTTATTTAATAAATAAACATACATTACAAATATTGCATAAAACATTAGAAACTAAATAACATCACAATAATAATTAAACTAAAAAAAAAAGTCATCCATTGAGTTTTATTTGTTTTACCCGTGAGTGGCCGCACATGTCACGGCACCATGTCGTCGTAGTCCAAAACAAAAATAAGAAAAGTCATCCATGCCACTTGAATTCTTAATGAATGTGGACTTCATGTCTCCAGCTCAGCATGTGCCGTGGTTGAACGGGATTGTTGTAAATGCTCTTAAAAGATCTCTAGTACTCTATATGCACAACCATACGGGTGTTTAGAAGCTCTAACACTTTAGTCGAATTCAATTCATATTCTACGATTGATAAAAAAAATATTAGGGTGCAACTTAATGTGGTATAAACTATAAATGATATACAAATAAATAAAACACATTTCTCACAAAATTGGCAAATTAATTCGAACATTTACTATTGAAGGAGGAATATTAATAAATTAATACCTAATTAACTAACGCAATCAGTAAAAATTAAAAAAAGAAGATTAGGACATCTCCAACAATGGTCCTAAAACCTATTTTTGATACCCATTTGAAAGACTTTTCATCTCCAATGGTAAAAGTATTAAGTCCTAAAATTAGATTTAGTCCTTAACAAAGTCCTAAAG
This sequence comes from Adenophora triphylla var. japonica, assembly GCA_022495995.1. NCBI lineage: Eukaryota > Viridiplantae > Streptophyta > Magnoliopsida > Asterales > Campanulaceae > Adenophora > Adenophora triphylla. The sequence continues at coordinate 617,828 of JAFEMH010000353.1, forward strand.
TTGAGACTTTGCTAAGGACCATTGCTTGTTCATCACTTCGCGCAAGTGAGTTCCAAAGGAAGGAAATGTGAGGGAACATTGCTTCCTGGTGCTTGTCCCCCCTTCCCATCAACTCTTGTCACTCCCCCCTTCCCATCAACTCTTGTCACTCCCCCCTTCCCATCAACTCTTGTCACTGATATAATTCCCCCATCCAATATCCAATGAATTAATACATTATCCAATGGTCATTCCTTCCGTCCAATTATTGGAGATGCAAATAAATAATATTTTAATTAAAAAAAAATATATATTTTGAAATTATACATATTTATTATATAAAATTTTGATTTTATTTAAATTCAATTATTATTCAAAACAATTTGTAATTAGTAATAATTACAAGTGGAGATAAATGATGATTAGGTGTGTGTTTTTATTTTTATTTTAGTTATGTATTTATTTGATTAGTGTGTTTACTTTTAAGAATTAGTTGTTATTTAATTAAATTCAGTTGTTTGTTTAATTTAAATTCAGTTGTTTGTTCTAAAAGATTTACTTTTGTAGGAGATAAATGGCAGTACATTCACTTGATAAAGACAATAGACAATATAAGTAAAGCCACAAAGTAGAAACCTAAAATACATTACATATGCATGAAATAAAGTAACATAAATGACACCACAATAACATAATAAAGCATAGACAATAGTGAAATGTTAATAATCGTTATTCTCGTCATGCCCGTCTACTTCCACTTTCTTGTTCCATAAGTGTTGTACTATATCTTTTTGTAGGCTTCTCGAAATAACCTGACACTTCAAGCCTTGGTACCTACTCATGAATCCATGCATATCACGTATTCCATCGCGTTGCACATCTGTTTCCATCGGTGGCCTCTCATAAATTTGTGCTTTAGCTGGACGAGTTGGGATCTCATCTAAGTCAAAGGCAACCAACTCATCTTCTTCGCGTTCATCTTCGAGTATCATGTTGTGCAAAATTACACAAGCCATCATGATATAACTTAGATCTTCCCGATGCTCGCACAATAGCCTAACGCGCTTGTAAAATTCCAAAAGCTCTCTCCACATCCTTTCGATATGCCTCTTGCATCTTTACAAAATGTTGTTGTTGTGGCGTGCCGGGATTGGATATTGTCTTAACAATTGTCGCCCAACGAGGATATATACCATCAACTAAATAATATCCGTTGCCGTAATGCCTTCCATTAACTTCAAAGTCAACTTGATGATTTCTACCTTGACATACATCATCAAACAATGGTGATTTCGCAAGGACATTGAGATCATTTATAGATCCCGGAAACCCAAAAAAGGCATGCCAGATCCTTTAGGACAAGCCTTCCATCACCAATGCATACAGTCGAGGCTCCCGAGCATACCAGGAAACCCTCTTTTTTCAGCTTTGGCTAGCAATCTATGCGGATCTGATGCAGTTGGACGACGAAGATACTCTTCTCCATAAACAGCATAGATAGCTCGAGAGAACTTCTTGAGAATCTCTATGCTTGTTGATTCAGCTATACCCCAAGTGTCGTCAAAAAGATCTGCCACTGTACCGTATGCTAGTTGTCTTATAGCACATGCCACCTTCTGTATCGTAGAGAATTCAGGTCGGCCGGTGGCATCACATTTCTGAATGAAATAGTCATCATAGTTAGTAATCCCACTCATAATCTTTTCACATTTATGAACTGGTATTTTTTTGGGGGGTGGAGGTTGTGCAGAATATACTCCTTCTTGACCCTTTTTATTGAAAAATTTTGCTCAGTATATTGTAAGAAGTTATCATAAAAATTCTATCCATAATCCAATTGACAAATAAGAATGTGACATATGTCAAAAAATCCTATCCATAAAAATCCTATTAAATAACGTGGGGCCCATTAAAATTATTAGTGAGATATTAAATTTTTTTGCTGGAGGTAGTGATTTAGTTTTTGATTTAAAATTTATTCAATTTTAAATAATTATTTAACAATTTTGATTTTTATTGAAAAAAAATTAGTTTAAATAATTATTATATTTCAAAATTATTTATAAAATTTTAATTTTTGATAAAAAATAATTAATTAAAATAATTATTATATTTCAAAATTATTTATCACATTAAAAATATTATAAAAGTTATTAACTTTAAAAAAACTAATTTGATACCTAATTTTTGATACCCATTGTTGGAGATGATTTTTTAGGATCATGCAAAAAATCTCCATGGACATCAAAATTTGGTTTTAGGATCTTTAGGACTAGAATCACCATTGGAGCATTGGAGTTGCCCTTTAAAGATGTTGCTTAGCAAGGGGCAGTTCTTTCAAAAAAAAAAAAAAAAAAAAAAAAAAAAGAAGAAGAAGAAGAAGCAGCAGCAACTAGCAAGGGGCAGTATAGGGATAGGAAAAAGAACAGGAAAACTAGGGGAGAACAAGCGCTAAGCTATCATATCATTTGCAGAAGTCGAGATCTGGACAACCGGCGAAGAACACCAATCATTTCTTCCCCGCAGGTAACATAATCCGATCCCTAATATCTATCATAGATTCTTTTCTTCTCTCCGCAAATTGAAATTTACATTTGCATTTACCAAGTCTTGATATATAGTTTTTGATTAATCTATATCTCATGATACTTCAACGATTTGGGTGATTGATTAATCTGATAGAACACAAGGAATTTTGTATAGATTTGGGTGAGAAAAGAAATAGAGAGAATCAGATTATGGGATGAGAAAGAAATTAGAAATTAAGAGAGAGAGAGAGTTGAGAAATTTGTTATTCAATTCATGCTGCCAACAATGGCGTTGCTCAGCACTTAAGGGAGAGAGGAATCACGTGGTGCTAACGGCCACTTCTCTCTCCTCTAAACGACGTAGCTTTAAGTAACAGAAACTAAACAAACTACTCAACAAAACGACGCCGTGCAACTAAACAAAAAACGCTTATGGCCAAAGCTCGCTAATGAACCTGGCATATACGTTATTACTTAAACGACGACGTTCTTCCTTATTTCAAATCCAACGGTCGACCCCAAATTGATTCAAGCCCTAGTTCCTTACATTCCCCTTTCCTTCGAACAATCCTTGTCTCAAGGATTAAAATGGGGAAAATTGGCTGCGATGGTTGTCCAATCTTCCCACGTAGCATCTTCTGGGAAGGTATTCGACCATTGGATCAAAACCTGAGCTGCGGGGCTATTTCCTTTCTTCACCAAGCGTCGATCTAGCACTGCAATAGGCTCCACCAAGAACTGACCATCATTTCCAACATAAGGAAGTGAGGGATTTGGGATTGCTGCATCTCCAATCCTCGCCTTCAACAAGGATACATGGAAAACAGGGTGGATTTTTGATGTTGGTGGCAACTTCAGCTTATACGCGACAGCCCCTACCTTTGCTTCAATTTGAAAAGGCCCAAAATACTTTGGAGCTAGCTTGAAATTCCTTCGTAATGCCAAGGATGTCTGTCTATATGGTTGCAGCTTCAGGTATACCCATTCTCCCTCCTTGAAACTTCTTTCCTTTCGTCCCCTGTCAGCAAATTGTTTCATTTTGTTCTGAGCTTCAGCTAACACCTCCCTCATTGCCTTGATTTGTTTATCCCTTTCCTTCATGAAATCACTCACTGCATCTATCTTGCAATATTGCTCATGGCTGAAAATTGCTTGGGGTGGAGAATACCCATATAATGCTTCAAAGGGAGTCATGTTTAGGGCCGTGTGAAAATTAGAATTGTACCACCATTCTGCCAGTGACAACCATTCAGACCAAAGCTTAGGTTTCGCACTAGTAGTAGCCCTCAAAAACTGCTCCAAACACCTGTTCAATCTTTCTGTTTGCCCATCTGTTTGAGGGTGATAAGCCGTACTCAAGTTCAATGTAGTTCCCAGTAGAGAAAAGAGTGATTGCCAAAATTGACTCAAAAAGATCTTGTCTCTATCAGAAGTGATGGTCACAGGAAGTCCATGTAGCTTATACACATTTTCAAAAAAACTTTTAGCCACTATGTATGCTGTATAAGGATGTTTGAGTGGTATGAAGTGGGCATATTTGGTTAATCTATCAACAACCACCAAAATAGAGTCCCAGTTGTGAGAGAGTGGCAACCCTTCAATGAAATCCATGGCAATATCAGTCCAAGGCTTATTAGGGATAGGCAGTGGCTGTAGTAACCCAGCTGGATGAGTGGTTTCATTCTTACTTTGTTGACAGACTTCACAAGGACTGATCATTTCTTGCACATAACCCTTCATTCCTGGCCAATAGAACACCTGAGCAACTCTTTTTAGGGTCCCTTTAATTCCTGAATGCCCTCCCAGTGGAGTTTGATGCAACTCATCCACAATTTTCTTCCTCAGTCCTCCTTTCTCCCCAATTACTAGCTTGCCCTGATACCTCAACAACCCATTGCTCAGTGTATACCCCTCAAACTTCTCATTATTAGTCATGACTCCTTCCAATATCTCTTGAATTTTATCATCTCCTTCCCAACTACTGATAACCTCTTGTACCCACTGTGGTTGAACAATTGTAATAGCTTGACAATTCCCCCCATCAGACTCCTCATGCAGCCTGGACAAAGCATCTGCTACCTTGTTTTCTACCCCCTTCTTATACGTAATGGTGTAGTCATACTCCAATAACTTTGAGATCCATTTCTGTTGTAAGCTTCCTGTGACTCTCTGCTCCAAGAGGAATTTGAGACTTTGATGATCTGTCTTTATTTGGAACTTGTGCCCACATAAGTAATATCTCCATTTTTCAACAGCCAATAAAATGGCTAGAAACTCCTTTTCGTAGGTGGACAATCCCAAATGTTTCGGCCCTAGAGCTTTACTAACAAAAGCTATAGGCCTCCCTTCCTGCATTAGCACAGCTCCTAATCCATTAGAACACGCATCAGTTTCCACAACAAATTCTTTCGAAAAGTCAGGCATGGCCAAAACTGGGGTAGAAATCATGGCTTGCTTTAAAGTGCGAAAAGCTTCCTCAGCTTCAGCATTCCACACAAAAGAATTCTTCTGTAGTAACTTTGTCAAAGGCTTACTGATCATCCCATAGTGTCTTATGAATCGTCTATAATACCCAGTTAACCCAAGGAATCCTCTCAAACCCTTCAAGGTAGTAGGAGTTGGCCAATTCTGCATAGTTTCGATCTTAGAGGGATCTGTTGCTACCCCATTCCCTGTGACTATGTGACCCAAATATTCCACCTTATCTCTCCCAAATGAGCATTTACTCTTCTTCACAAACAATTGTTGCTCCCTTAATCTTTCCAAGGTTAACCTGAGATGGTCCAAATGCAACTCCAAGGTAGGACTATATATTAGTATATCATCAAAGAATACTAATAAAAATTTCCTCATAAAATCTGCAAACACTGAGTTCATCAAGGCTTGAAATGTAGCTGGTGCATTTGTGAGTCCAAAGGGCATTACCTTGAACTCATAATGCCCATGATGTGTTTTAAATGCAGTCTTACTGATGTCTTCTTCCTTCATTCTAATTTGGTGGTACCCTGACCTCAAATCCAACTTAGTAAAGAACTTGGACCCATGTAGCTCATCCAACAATTCATCTATAATTGGAATAGGAAACTTGTCCTTGATAGTCAACTGATTTAGGCCCCTATAATCAATGCACATCCTCCATGTCCCATCTTTCTTCTTCACTAAAATCACAGGTGATGCAAAAGGACTGGAACTTGGTTGGATTATCCCACTCTCCAATAACTCCTTAATAATTTTCTCAATTTCATTTTTTTGAAAATATGGACATCTGTAAGGCCTATTGTTCACTGGTTGGCTTCCAGTCTTCAAGGGAATAGCATGGTCAAAAGTTCTCTTGGGTGGCATCTCTTTAGGCTCAGCAAAGACATCCTCATATTCCTCCAATAATGTTGCAATCTGTGTGTTTAACTCCTCTTCATTCACCACAGCAGACAATGAATATAACTGAATCACTGCACCACAGGGTAGCTCATTCAACATCTTGCTAGCTGTTGTTGCAGTCATGAATTTCAACATCATAGCATCTTGTACTCCCTTCAATGTGCACTGCTTTCCCTTGTACTTGAACCCCATGGACATATCACTGAAGTCGAAAGTTACAGGACCAAGTGTCTTGAGCCATTGCACTCCCAAAACTGCATCACAACCTCCTAGCTTAATGATCTTCATATCCCCAACAAATTCCTCCTCTTGTAATGTCCATTTGAACCCTTTACACTCCCCTTGACTTTGGATTCTGCTGCCATCAGCCACAATAACAGGTACCTCAGATGTTGGAGTTACTACACACCCCAATTTTTCTGCTGCCTTGATGTCTAAGAAGTTGTGGGTGCTTCCACTATCAATAAGCACTGAGAACCTCTTGTTGCCCACACTCCCAGTAAGTTTGAGAGTTTGTAGAGCTGTACTCCCAGTCAGGGCATGTGTGGATATGCTCAGGTCTTCCCTTACTTGGTCCCCCTTCTCTACTTCTTCCAAAGGGGTATCCATTGTATCATGCCACTCTTCCTCTTCATCTCCAGTTTCCACTCCCAGCATAAATATTTGTCTATTTTTGCACTTGTGACCATACTTGTAAACTTCATCACAATTATAACATAAGCCCTTCTCTCTCCTAGCTTGCATCTCCGCTTGTGTCAATTGTTTTATGGGAATGGTAGGTTTTGTGGTTGCTGAAATTTCTTTAACTTGGTTAATGGAAGGGGATGAAAACTGAGAATATTTGGTATTGTTGGGGTTCATTTTGGTGGATTGATGTGGGTTGGTGTTTGGGGTGTATGTGGAATGATTTGGGTTAGGTTTATAGGATACTGATTTAAGTTTTCTGAGGGAAACTTCCCAATGTGATTCTTCAATTCTTGCCAAGTTGATTGCCTGAGTAAGAGTGGATGGAAATTGTGATTGTACTCTGAACTTTATTTCTTCCTTGAGCTCCTTAATGAAATTTTTGATGTAGAATCTCTCACTCAACCCTGAGTTTTCCACCTTCATCAAAGCTCTCATTTCTTCAAATTTAGCTTGGTACTCATTGACTGATCCCAACTGTTGTAAACTAGCAAACTCTCCCTCCACATTTTGATAGGCTTGAGGTCCAAACCTTATGGCCACCTTGTCGATGAACTCCTCCCAAGCACATCCATCAATCTCCTCACAAAAATTCTGGTACCAAAACTCAGCTTCCCCTTCGAAATGCATTGTGGCTAGTTCCACCCTATCACTCATAGGCACATCTCTGTACCTAAAAATTTTTTGACACTTACGAATCCAACCCCTAGGGTCAACACCAGAGAACTTAGGAAATTCAAGCTTAAGATGTTTCTTATAAGCATCATTAATTCCTTTCTCAATTCTAGCTTCATGTCCATAATTAGCACCTTTAATAGTATCAATTGAATCATCAATATTAATAGTTTCAATACCCACCTTACCTTGTTTCTCCAGTCCTTCGTTTGATTTATCCTTGCCTGCACTTGGTGAAGCTCCCAATATCGATCCTGAGCTACTAATGCCCTTCAATCCACGTCCTGCTTCATCCACTTTCTCCTTGCCATTGCTATCCTTCATTTCTAGCAAGATACGTGTGAGTTCCTCCACACTCTGACTTAGAGCATTGATGTCCCCTTTCAGCTCCATGGTCTTCGTCTCCAAAGCACCTTCGAGCCCAGTTAACCTTTCATCAACCGTTTTGAAGTTTGCTTCCATTGCTTCCATACGATTATTTTGATGATTCACCATGGTTTCCGTGAGTCGGCAGCTTTGATACCACTTGTTATGACCAAGCTAATTAAATCAATTTGGTGATTGATTAATCTGATAGAACACAAGGAATTTTGTATAGATTTGGGTGAGAAAAGAAATAGAGAGAATCAGATTATGGGATGAGAAAGAAATTAGAAATTAAGAGAGAGAGAGAGTTGAGAAATTTGTTATTCAATTCATGCTGCCAACAATGGCGTTGCTCAGCACTTAAGGGAGAGAGGAATCACGTGGTGCTAACGGCCACTTCTCTCTCCTCTAAACGACGTAGCTTTAAGTAACAGAAACTAAACAAACTACTCAACAAAACGACGCCGTGCAACTAAACAAAAAACGCTTATGGCCAAAGCTCGCTAATGAACCTGGCATATACGTTATTACTTAAACGACGACGTTCTTCCTTATTTCAAATCCAACGGTCGACCCCAAATTGATTCAAGCCCTAGTTCCTTACAGATATATAGTTTTTGATTAATCTATATCTCATGATACTTCAACGAAATCCTAGTTTGTCGTCATTTCGATCAAATTTTCGATGTAATATGTGATAAAGTGAACCAAACGATAGCTGTGCGATTCACGTAGGGCTTGTATGCAAGTAATTGTAGATTGGATGGAGTGGAACGTGATTCAAATGAATTTTAATTTTCCAACGAAAATGAAGAGGCAGCTATGTTGGCCAGTTGATTTGTGTTGTAAATGTGGTGGGATCACTTTGGGATTGTAGTGTTGTTTGGCTCATTTTTATCAAAGCCCTACGAATTATCAGTTTTTCTCTGCATATACTCACATTTGATTGGGATATCATTTTGTTTATCTAATCTGTTCCAATATGGGCTCTTGAATTTATTCCACTGATGAAATTTACTATGTTTAAGTGTGGGATTCCTATTTCATACGATGATTTAGCTTCTTTGTTTAAGTTTTCAATTAACATAGTATAATCATTTAATGCACGGTTGGCTTTTCTTTTTGTTTTGTGTGTGAAAGGAAATGAAGCTTTGGCACAACCTGTTAATTGTGCAATGTCGCTCTTCTTCTTCTCTTCTCTATGAGGATTAATTGATGCATTATTATTGTAAATGTTAATTTGTGTCAATTTTTTGTTTTACTTAAGTAGGATTCATTCTTGCTTTAATTTCCCAGGATTTTTTTTCTTGTTGAATTCTTATATTTCCCTTGTCATTTTAGTGCCCTCATATTTTTATGCACCTTGGAAATGACTGATCGAATCACTTGTCAGTATATTGTCTTTGTATCTTCATTCTTACTGACAAATGGAGTGTTGTCTTCCTTTTTTCAGCAATAAGGCGATAGGTCAACTTCTTGGTTGTGATTCAAGGACTTCAGAAATTCAAAGATTAGAGAAATGGCGTAATTTCCTGTCTTGTGCTATACATATTCATGGGATTGTTGCTTCTTGCCCATGTTTAGTTAGTTTTCTTGCTTTTGGAGATACAAGGATTAGAAAAAGAAGAAAACTACTGTGACTAGGAACCATGCTGCTGTCTTAAACAACCTAAAGGCCTCGTATCTGGTTAACTTTGAAGATATAGTGCTTGGTTAATATGTGTAGAATTAGTAGCCTTTGTGCACTATTAGGTACTGAAGAGTAGGGCAAATGACCCAAAATATGCCTAGATAGAGGATATGCGTTCTTGCTTGAAGACTAGAAAATGCCAGTAGGTGATAGCATAAAAAGGGAGTTCTAAGAGTGGAAAGAATTTAAATTATTGCTTAATACGCTGTAGACACCGTGCAAAGAAGGTTTTTTTTATAACTTTATGTGTTTTACGCTGATAGCACAAGGAGGTCATGTGGTATGAATACCTATGCGAACCATAGGAGGGACGGGGAGGTGGGGAGGGTGGTGGAGAAGAGAGTAATATAACACTGCTTTTGTCCCAATAAATGTCTCACTTTCCTTTTTGGCTTGTCCCAAAAAAATAGTCCCATTGCCATTTTCAAAGAGATAAATAATTTTAGTGCAATTTCAAGAAAGTACAAGCAGGTAAACTGGTAAAGCATCATTGGTTCACCCTTAAAACTTTGAGTTTTCAAATGAGACTATTGTATGGGATGGAGGGAGTACGTCAGAATAGGAACTACCTGGACGTGATTCTAATTATCAGGAAGTAATTAACCTTTTATCTATATCATCTGCCAATCATGTAAACTGTAATGGGAAAGGAAATTTCTATACCCTCTCTTTTAACTCCGATTTTGTAGGTCATATTCTTGGATGGCTATGCATCTAAATTTTGAACTGCTTTATGCCATTCAAAGAAATGTTAATTTGATTTCTTCTTTTGAATCACTAGGAGTCGTGTAAAATGGGATGAAGAGAATTTGGGGGAAATTGAAGCAAATAAACCCGTGCGGCAGAAAATTACTGAACCAAAGACTCCATATCACCCTATGCTTGACGTTGATGGTATGCTGATCTCTACTCTTTGCTATTAATGTTCCCCATCACCTGTATTCTTTGGGTTCTGCTTACACTTTAGTAGAACAAGAAACGTCCTGATTTTACTTTTTAGAGTACTTATCCTTCTGAAAATTCTATCTGACTCACAATTATGAAGTACACTTGCAGTATCATGCTATAGTGTTCTCTTTTATAGTTGAGATAGTCAGGGTTGTGTGATTCTTCTCCTCTCTTATTAGTTTCTTATTCCATGCTCAGAAGCATATCATGCATATACTTTAGGGTTATCATGAGCTTGTAGAATCTGGTTAATCTGACAGAGATGAACATATTCTTTAGGACAATGATAAGATATCATGTTTATGCAGATAATCTCATTGGTTCTCTCATGTATGGGGTAAAAGCATTGTTTCTGGGTATTAATTATAGAGTTGGTAACGACTGTATCAAGGATAATTTTGATTACAACATGTTGTTTCATACTACCTCCGTCCTAAAATGAATGTCCAAAAAAAATAATATCAAATTTGCTCTTGATTAAGAGAAAGATTTGATTTTTTTGGACATTCTTTTTGGGACAGGGGGAGTATATTACAGAGTGGCTATTTTGTCAATGGAAATCCCTTTCATTAAAATCGAAGAGGCTTCTTGGGTCTCTCTCTCTCTTGACTTTCCTTAGGGTGGGTGGGGTTCGGGGGGATGATGCAGGGGCGGATCCAGGGGGGGCAGGAGGGGGCACTCGCCCCCCCCCCCAGCGGCGGAAATGCAGTGGAATTTTTTTTTTTTGCCCCCACCATATTTTTGTTATATATGTATATATATAATTAACTTCAAGATTAACACCAGTGAGTGGTGTGGTTCAGCGGTAGAAGGGGTGAAGTTAAAGCCTTTGGTGTTTCCTTTCAAATCCATGTTCGAACCCTGCTACCTACATTTTCAATTAATTTTATTTGTCTTCCATCTTTGCTATTCTTTCTCTTAACAGTTTTGTTTTTCTCTTTCTCCTAATTTCCTCACATTTTTTCAATCTTAATTAATTCGTTAGGCTTTTCCCATTTTTTTTGTTTTTGGTCTTTCTTCCTATTATCCCAAGTTTAATTAGCAAATTTGAATTTCTTTTTTGTACGAGTAATATATTTTAATAAATTATTTGCGTTAAATACTTCAACATTATTTCAACCGTTCTTTGAATTACTTACTTTTATCATTTTTGTTAACTAAAATACATTGTATTTCATGGATCCGACCCATTTTTAACTTGTCCGACCCGAAATTTTTTTTCCCGGGGGCGCTGCCCCCGAACCCCCGTGTAATCTTGCCCCCCCCCCCTCGGCCAATTCCTGGCTCCGCCCCTGGGATGATGGTTAAGGGAGTATGGACTGAGCAATGAACAGCCAAATATGCATAGCCTAGTAGGCAATGGAAGAAGAAAAAGAACATTGCCTTGTGTTCATTGATCCCTACTTCCACACACTCTCACTAACTCTGAGAGTTGCTTTCTGATTCCGTGATTGGTTGTATTCTTTGGAAAGCAACTATCTCTCTCTCTCTCTCTCTCACACACACTCACTAACTGAATGTTTTTGGATGGTAACTTGTGTTCATTGATCCCTACTTCCATAGCTTTTCCATATTAGCATTTACTGTTGTTACAATCTGTACCAACTGTGCTATTTTGTTTTCAGGCTCATTATCTCCTAAACGGGATAGTAGTTTCAATGAAAATGCGGTTGATGCTATACATGCAGAAGCAATTCGGTCTGCGCTGAATAGTGTGGCTTCTTCCGGTAGTAATAACTCCCGCTCTGGCTGGACCTCATCTGAGGATGAGGCAGATGCCATGGATCAAGATGATGAAGGTTCTTCCTCATTCTTTACCTTGTTACTTTTGTTAATAAGTCAATTCCCATTTGTTTGACTAATTCTCGCGTATATTAGGTTGACTTTCATACTGGCCTTTTAGCCCATCCCATGAACCGAAAGAAAACATAAGATTTTTACAATTTTAAAAAATACACCCAAGATCTGTATTCCTAACTTGTCACTCATATGTTCCATGTTTGTTAATGAGAATACTTATCTTTGCATCTCTTAACTACCTAGTTAAATGTATACTCCCTCCGTCTCATCTTATACTTCCTAAAATTTATCTTATGGTGTCCCACTCATTACTTCAAATTCCAAAGAGGAAAGCTATAATACTTCTGTATTCAATGGCCCGACATGTCATACTCACAACAACTACCCACTTGCTATTTCCTACCCCACTCACAACACCTTATCCCACTATCTATGTTTTATAATAAAATAACCCCCCCCCCCCAATTCTTATGCGTAGATATTTTTTTTAAATATGGAAATTTAAGCCTCGACGGAGGAAGTATAGAATAATCTGACAATTTTCAGTCACTGATTTTTCCTCGTCCAACCAAACCCCAAAAATATCAGCAATTTAAAATCTGTTGCACGTTTCATTGTATGTAGCTCTTCTATATTTCCTCTTAATATTTTATTCCTTCACAAATATTAGTCACTTACCAAAATCTCAATAGCTAATTTCTCTTTCTGCTTGGTTAAAAATAATCAGATTCAGACTCAGGCAGGAGTGCAAGCTTTAAGGAGCAGAGGCGTGCTCACTACGATGAGTTTCGTAAAGTAAAAGAACTCCGGCGAAAGGGTTCGAAACTGGAAGATGCATCTGACGATGACGGGGATGGTGGGAGAAAGAACAAGAGATCTGAATCTTGTTCAGCAACATTAACTGCTGGTGTGAAAGATATAGACATAGTAGAGGATGTACAAGCCCCTCACCCGGCTAATTGAGATTAGAAGTTGTTAAACATGCTCCAAACAACCTTCAAACGGCCGCTAATGGAGATTAGGAGTTGTCAAAACTGAATTATTTAATTTGATGACCCCCCATTAGTGTTTTTTGTTAGTACAATTATTTTCTACGACTATGAGAACCATACATTTATGTGCATTGCTTTTAGAAAGATGTCCCACTTCTGTTCAATTTTTTCTTCTTATAAATTCAAAAATGGTGTTTTTAATGCTGAAAGACAAATTTCCATCATTTTCCTATTCAATAGAAAGTTATCCCTAATGATTTTTAACAATATCATATTAAAAGATTATATGATATTTATATACATATTAAAAAAAATATCCCTAATTATTATTTAACATTAACATGTTAGAAGTTTATATGAGAGTTAATTGATGATTTAAAACTAAATATAAGTTACACAGTTAATTTGTTGGTAATTAAAAATTAAAATCGAATTTTGCTATCGCCCAGAATCGAACTGGGGACCTTTTGCGTGTAAAGCAAACGTGATAACCACTACACCACGACAGCTTAGTTGTCGATTTAGGTTTAAGAATATTTAATATTAATTACATATTTTAACAATATCTCCTCCCTCCCATGGCATTCCAAAAATGTACCCAACTTGCACGCGTAAACAAATAAATTAGATACAAGAATTAAGAAAAAATAGGAAGAGAATTAGTAGGAAATGTTTGTGAGTATAAAAATAAAATAGAAAAGAGTACGAGTGAGAAGAATATTAAGTTGATTGGTGTTGTAAATATAAAAGTAAAGTAGAAAAGAAATAAATGGGAGGAATAGTATAAAAACTTTGTTATTTTGGAAAGTCTTCACTCACGTGGAACGGAATGAATATTAAATTAGGCTCCAAAAAAAATAAAAAATTAAATTAAATTAAATTAGGCTCCGTTTGTTTAGGGGAAATTATTTTCGAAAAACGTTTCTCAATTTTCCGGTGTTTGGTAAGCACCGAAAAATGGAGAAAATGTTTTTCGAAAAATATTTTCTCCACTTTTCTAAGTAAAATGATTTACGAATTTTTCCTAAGTAAAACATTTTTCGAAAAATGGTAACACCCTCATACACACACCTAACTTTTCATACACCCCCACGTTACCCGCTCCACATTAACCATCCCTACCCCATCCCCTCATAAAAAAATATTTATATTAAAATTAGATTTTACAATTCTTCCTCCATCACCACCCCCACCTCACCCCACCCCACCCCGCCCCGCCCCCTACCCCACCCCACCCCACCCCACTCACCACCACCACCACCACCCCAACTGTGATTCCCGCATATTTTTTAAAACTTAGGATTTTAAGAGCATGATTGAGAGGTAGATCATTAATTCGATAGGAGAAAGTACGAGTGGCAATTGTATCATCATCATCATCCACTTCCTTCCTCCCCATTTCTATTTCATGTAGTCTCTTTTTTCAAGAGTAGAATATATCTCACATCGATCCTTGAGTTAAAATGGGAACTACGGTGGGTCATTTCTTTATTTCTGTGTCCATTCACCCTACTGTGTTTCACATGTTCATTCCTAGTGATTGTCCCCATGTTCAGACGGTGCTCTGTCCCTTCTAGATGCCATTTATGGATGGGTAAGAGTACTGTGATGAGGAGGGCTTATAGGCCGAGGAGGGCTCCTATACCGAGGAGAGGGGTTATGACGAGGAGGCGATTTTTGCCTTGCCTGACTAAGCCTTGCTCTCAAGTCAGTAGAATCAACCTCCTGTTCCCTTTGGTGGTTCAAATGACTTCTCAAGTCTACCTCGTTTCTCGTGTTACCATGTCCAGGAGCCTTGTGACGAGTAGGGACATCTTGGGGATTTTGCTTGGATCTACCAGCAATGCCATGATGAGGGGGATGTTGGCTAGCACTACCAGAAACAGGTCATTTAGCGACGGAAATAACAGCGACGGACAGATTCCGTCGCTATTTAGCGACGGAATATAGTATTTAGCGTCGGAATTATTTTGGCGTCAAATTTAGCGACGGAATTTAATTCCGCCGCTAAATTCCGCCGCTAAAAAGAATATTCCTCGAATATTCGTTTATTTCCGCGCGCTAATTTGGCGGTTGATTTACCGACGGAATATTCCGCCGCTAAATCTTTAACAGCGACGGAATTATTCCGCCGGTGAAAATATATCATTTTTTTATTTTTTTAATTATCAGCGTCGGAAATATTCCGACGCTGAAATTAAAATATTTTTTATTTTTCTTTTCGAAATATTACACCGACGGAATATTTCCGACGGTGAAATTAAATGCTTTTTTTTTTTTTTTTTTAATAAACACCGACGGAATATTTCCGCCGCCGATAATTTAATAATTTTTTATTTATCGCCGACGGAAATATTCCGTCGGTGTTTAATAAAAAAATTCAAAATTTCCAGTGAGAAAGACCGCCGCCCACAATGCAAGGGCGAAATGGTTGTACAGAGAAGAAGGTCTTGGAAGTGGTTGTGGAGAAGGGTATCTGCAAATGGATGAGGAAAATTACATTCCCGTGAGAAGCCGATGAAGCTCCACGACACTCTTACCGGCGCTCATTTAAAATTTCAAAATTTCCGAACGAACAACAAGCGTATAATCCAATTCAAACTTTCAAACCAAATTAATCGACACCTAGCCTCTAAATCCCTCACTCCCATCCTCTCTCTCTCTATCTCTCCAAAGAATTGAATTTGAAAAAACAAATATCGAGCCGCTCTTACCCTGGTGCTATTTCATCTTTAATTTCTGTGTAATTCCACATTTCAATTCTCTCCCTTCTGTCCGGGTCCGAATCTGCAGGTTCGACTTATGAGACAATAATCTCCAGAGTGTTGTCTAATAGTTGGTTAGTTTCCTAATTTTGGACTAATCTTGTTTTTGTTTTATTTTGGATAAAAATTTAAAATTGTATGCAATTTACCAATTTGGGAATAGCTACAAGAACCCTTGCAATTCTTATATCCCCTAACCCCTAACCCCTAAACCACTAAACCATAAACCCTAAACCACTAACCCCTAAACCCTAACCCCTAAACCCTAACCCCTAAACCACTAAACCCTAAACCCTAAACCACTAAACCCTAAACCCTATACCCTATACACCCTATACCCCGACACTCTTACCGGAGACATAGTCTTTGTACTACAATAGAAAGAGCACCCAAAGTTCAAGCGAAAGGGTGATGACATATTTGTTGAGCACGCGTTGACCCTATGAGGCATTATGTGGCTTCCAATTTATCTTGACTCATCTAGATAACGGGCGGCTCCTCATCAAATCCCAACCTGGAGAAGTTGTTAAGCCAGATCAATTCAAGGCAATAAATGACGAAGGGATGCCAATGTGCAGACCATTCATGAGGGCAAATTATACATCCATTTCTCGGTCGACTTCCCGAGATTCCTTGACTTCCGAGCAATGCGAGGCCACTAGAGGGTGTCTTTGCCTCCTAAGCCTTCATCGCGAGAAGACGGATATGGAGCTTGATGAGTGCGAGGAGACAACCCTTCACGATGTCGACATTGAAGCTTACGATGTAGATGATGACATGCGCGGTGGTGGGGGCCGAGAGAGTGCGGTGTGCTCGGCGGTAATGATGTGGGTCTTTATTTTACGGATATCTTAATTAGTTATGACTTATGAGACAATAATCTCAGTGTTATTAAAACCATAAACCCTAAACCACAAACCACTAAACCACTAAGGGCATAGGGTATAGGGTATAAGTATAGGGGGTATAGGAGTATAGGGTATAGGGTATAGGGTATAGAGGCGTAAGGGTATAGAATAGGGCATAAGTATAGGGGCGTAAGGGTATAGGAGGCGTAGGGGCGTAGAGGCGTGGGGCATAGGGTATAGGGGTATAGGGTATAGGGTATAGGGTATAGGGTATAAATTTATAGGGTATAGATATAGGGTATAGGGTATAGGGTATAGGGTATAGGGCATAGGGTATAGGGTATAGGGCGTAGGGTATAGGGCGTAGGGCATAGGGCGTAGGAGGCGCTAGGGCGTAGGGGCGTGGGGCGCTGGGTATAGGAGCGTAGGGTATAGGAGCGTAGGGGCGTAAGGGCGTGGGGCGTAGGGGCGTGGGTTATGGGGCGTAGGGTATAGGATATAGGGTATAGGGCATAGGCCGTAGGGTATAGGGCATAGGGCATAGGGTATAGGGTATAGGGGTATAAGGGTATAGGGTATAGGGTATAGGGTATAGGCATAGGGTATAGGGGTACTTAGGGTATAAGGGTATAGGGTATAGGGTATAGGGTATAGGGTATAGGGTATAGGGTATAGAGTATAGAATTATAGGGTATAGGGTATGGGATCTTAGGGTATAGGGTATAGGGCATAGGGTATAAGGTATAGAGCGTAGAATTTATAGGGTATAGGGCATAGGGTATAGGGCATAGGGTATAGAGGCGTAGGGCGTAGGCGTAGGGCGTGGGGGCATGGGGTATAGGGCGTGGGAGTTATAGGGCGCTAGGGCATAGGGCATAGGGCATAGGGCATAGGGTATGGGGCATAGGGTATAGGATATAGGGTATAGGGCATAGGCCGTAGGGTATAGGGCATAGGGGCAGCCAGGGTATAGGGTATAGGGGTATAGGGTATAGGGCCATAGGGTATAGGGCGCCCAGGAAGCATAGGGTATAGGGTATAGGGTATAGGGTATAGGGTATAGGTATAGGGTATAGGGAGTATAGGTATAGGGTATAGAATTTATAGGGTATAGGGGTATAGGGTATAGGGTATAGGGTATAGGGTATAGGGTATAGGGTATAGGGCGTAGGGTATAGGGCGTAGGGCATAGAACTAGGGCATAGGGCATAGGGCATAGGGCATAGGGCATAGGGCATAGGGCATAGGGCATGGGCGCTAGAGGCGTAGGGGATGAGGGCAGGTATAGGGTATAGGGGCGTAGGGTATAGGGTATAGAGGGTATAGGGTATAGGGTATAGAGGCGTAGAATTTATAGGGCATAGGGCATAGGGTATAGGGCATAGGGCATAGGGGCGCCCAGGGTATAGGGCATAGGGCATAGGGCATAGAGGCTGTAGGAGCATAGGGCACTTGAAGGTATAGGGTATATGGTATAGGGTATAGGGCGCTAGGGTATGGGTATAGGGCGCTAGGGTATAGGGAAATTTCCGCCGCTATTAATAATAATAATAATAATAATAATAATAATAATAATAATAATAATAATAATAATAATAATAATAATAATAATAATAATAATAATAATAATAATAATAATCATAATAATAATAATAATAATAATAATAATAATAATAATAATAATAATAATAATAATAATAATAATAATAATAATAATAATAATAATAATAATAATAATCATAAATATAATAATAATAATAATAATAATCCTTAATAATATTATTATTATTATTTTTATTATTATTATTATTATTATTTTTATTATTATTATTATTATTATTATTATTATTATTATTATTATTATTATTATTATTATTATTATTATTATTATTATTATTATTATTATTATTATTATTATTATTATTATTATTATTATTATTATTATTATTATTATTATTATTATTATAAGCGGCGGAAATTTCCGTCGTAAATGAATTTAAAATCGTTGTGAAGTACACCGTCGGTTCAAGTGCCTCATGTCATCGATCAGGTGAGCGTACGTATCGTTTGGCGTCGGATTTACTTGACCCGACGGAATATTAGTAGCTAAATATTAATTATAGCGTCGGAATTTAATTTCCTTGCTTTATGAGTGTATTTAAACGGCGCAATGGAGCATCCGTCATTGGCATCCTCAGCTACGAGTTTATTTCTCGAAATCAGTTACGCACTTAAATGTTCCCTCTCTCTCTTCCAGCTATCTCTCATCTCTCTGCGTGAGGCGACCTTGAAGAGCAAGCCGGCCGGCCTAGAAGAAGAAGCTCCACGCCAGTAGGCCGTCCCAGTCTCCTCATCGCCATCGCCTCACCGCCGTCGCCTCGCCATGGTCGCCTCCATGTCGCCTCCTGAAAATCGCGCTCAGAGCTCTCCACGCGTCTGGATCCGTCCATAGCCTCTCCGCGTGTTTCTCTCTCTTGCTCTGTCCAAAATCCAAGGTAAATGTTTTCGATTTCTTTCAAATAAGTAGTTCTAATTCGAGGATAGGAGTGTTAATTTGTTGTGAATTTTAGTTGGTTTCGATTTCTGCGTCATTTCTCTCTCTTCCTCTGTACTCGACCCATGAATTTATAAATTGTGCGCGGTGTTTACGTGTGTGTGTATGCGTGTGTTCCATGAAGTTGTAATTTTGTATTAATTTTCTGTTTTTTTTTTTTTTTAAATGACGTTTTGAAACATGGTAGGGTTTGCAAATGAAAAGCAGTGGAGTTGGTTAGAGCTTGACGTTCCATGCCATGGCTTGAATTCTTGGTGTGGATTTGGTTATAATTGTTTTTAAACATGTTTTATACATATTATTGGTGCTATGGAAGTTTATAGAGTCGAACGAATGATTATTGCTATGACCCAGCTTTGCGATAAGTGGAAGGAAAAAAATACACTTCCAGAGTGAGCCTTTAAATAATTTGTTTAACCTAGGTTATTGGTGTAAGATTTAATAACTCTTTTAGCTTCAGGCTTTTAGTACAAGTTTAGTACAACATGGTAGAACTTGGATTAGTCAAAGAGGTGTTTAGAGCTTTAAATATTGGTCAAGTTGCTTGAAGGGCGGGTTTCTGGCACTTGCCTTATTTCCACAATCTGCCGGCCTTGGTCCATGTTTGAGGCATTGGGAACCTAGGCTAAACAATCCTTCGGATTTGAACACTTTTTGATCCTGTATTTAGTAAAACTTTAGTACTATATAATGGAGTTTGAATCTGGGCCAAAAGGATATTGATAAGGTCACATAAATAATGTCTCAAAAATGCTTGAGAGGCGGTTATAAACTTTGAACCAAATGTTATAAAAACTTGGTTTTTGAACTTGAACCACTAAAGGGAAAGTGTTTAATGTTGTATGTGTGATGGCGTAGGGCTACTTATATATTATTGTACCCCTACGTGATGACCTATTTGACCCAGGGTTATCATTGCTCTATAGTGCCTAAAAAAAAATGAATGGGGCATTACTTAATTGGTTTAAACTAGAGGAATAACACTCGCTTCGGATTACATAGCGCGTAATGAATATGTAGGACTCATATATGATATGTTGTGTCTACATGATTATATTCATATGGTTTCATGGTTCCTACAATGTGTGTAAGGTGTTCCACGGCACGTTTTGAGCATGTGTAGGGGTGCGTGAATATATTCGGGTGCACCTCTACGTGGGGTACCTCTTATGCATATAGTTATTGATTCATATAAATGGAAAGCTAATTGTAGCACCGTTTATTTTTGTTGAGTAAGAGTATAAATACCATATGATTGGATTATTGTACTCTCTATATTGTTAAGTATATGTCATGCTATTGTCAGGAAGGCTTGGCGGGCAGAGCGAAGTTTAGTATTAAGTTGCAAGTGTGTAAACGATAGCAACTTAGTATGGAATTGGTTCCTCTATGACATAAAAAGCCGGTACAATATCTGTACTAGGTGCGGAGTCTTAAATGACCTAAAGGCGAAAGCTGTAAAGCGGCCTTTATGATATGCTTTTTATAAAAATATACTCGGTGCACACTGTGACACAAACCAAACTCATATTTGTATACCGTGTACCCAACCAAGAATGCATAACTGTACCGGTAGTACCGTACCAAACTTTACGATTATACCGAAGGTCATGGTATACCAAAAATTTTGGTTGAGTTGAGTGTTTGGCTATGCGAAATAGAGTAGGCCATGGTTTGGTTAGAAGACTTATGAGGGGATTTCTTCCTAACTTTCCCAACATCCGGTGTTATAAGGGAACTTAGTTTGTGATTGACGAGTTAGGTTTTAATTGTTGAGGTAGTAGATAATATATACACTTCTTTTCTTATCAATTTTTTTTTTTTTTTTTTTTTCGATGAGGTAGAGAAACCAATACAGGATACATATTAGTAGGCATTAAAAAGGAAAAGCATCCAAGTCAAAGACATTTTTAAAATTTTTGTAAATCCATTTTATATGAAAACAAACTAGGATAGCGGTTTTACGTATATACGTGTCGCGTAAATAAGTAAACCAACATTTAAGGTGTAGTACACCAAATCATAAAATGTGCTTTGAGAACCATAACTGAGAATAAAGAGTATCTATGAAAATCACAAAAATAATTGATAAAGAGCTAAAGAAAAAACGAATAATGCGTAATCTAAATGGTGGTAATAATTAATTTAAAAACGTAATATTCAGTTACAAACAAATAAGTTAGAAAACTGTGGATGAAATAATTTAGGAACATCTAGTTCTAGATCTCATTTTGGGGCGATTGACGGCATCGCGGACGGTGATTATGTCGCCTACGTTTGAGCGCCTGAAATCAATCCTGGCACCCTACTACTATCACGTACAACCACTACCATGGGGTTATAGCCGAGTTTTTGCACAAATGTAATAAGGTTAAGTCCCAATAGATTGAAACTGATTATTATAATAATAAATCTACTTTCAAAGTTTCAAATCTTTCAAATGCTTGTCACGCAAACTTGATATTTTCCACCCCACTACTATCACGTACAACCACTACCATTTGGGTATAAGGCCGGAGTGGAAAATCTCAAGTTTTTTGCACAAGCGTTAGGTCCAAAGATTGAAACTTTGATTAATTATTATAATAATAAATCTACTTTCAAAGTTTCAATCTTTGGGCCAAATGCTTGTGCAAACTTGATATTTTCCACCCCACTACTATCACGTACAACCACTACCATGGGGTTATCTTTGGAGTGGAAAATCTCAAGTTTTTGCACAAGCATTAGGTCCAGCATTGAAACTTTGAAAGTAGATTTATTATAATAAATCAAAGTTTCAATCAAAACAAGAAAATCCCCAACTTCGGTTTGTAGAAGATACAAACCGCAGCTGGGGATTTTCTTGTTTTCTCGATTAATTATAATAGTAAATCTACTTTTAAAGTTTCAATCTTTGGGCCAAATGCTTGTGCAATAGACTTGATATTTTCCATCGGTGTAACATGTTATATTTAGTAAATATAACATGTTACATATTTAGTAAACATAACATGTTACATATGCAACAATTAGATAAGTTACTAAATATCTAATTTTCAAGTCTTTTAAAGTCAAAGGGGGAGGAAGGGGGTGAATGTATCAATAATGCTAACATATTCAACCGCACACTACCTTAGTATGGTTCTAGATCCCATTTTGGGCGATTGACGGCATCGCGAACGGTGATGTAATATCGCCTACGTTTGAGCGCCCGATATCAATCCACTGGCACCCTAGATGCACCTTAGGGTATTGTGGTTGGTGGTTAACATCTTAAAATATAAATAAGATGAGAGCCTTTCTCACCCACGCCTATCAAAATCCGTCCATCTTTGATCAAGAAATATAGAGCAAATAAGTTCTTGTCGGTTGAGCAAAGGATTTTACATTTAATAAGAGTTTTCAGTTTATTTGTCCTCTTCTCTCTAAGGATCTCAAACATCACGGCCATGTTCTTGTCGATGTACTGTTTTACTCTTCATTTGGTGTTATACGGTCACAAGTAAAAACAAGGTAACAGTATAACACCAGTGAAGAGAAAACAAAACTTTCCTCCAATTTTTTTAATCTCCACCTTCCATTTACTCGAGATCACGATTGCGAGAATCTTTCTCATGAGCTTGAAAATTTGGCGGTGTTGCCCTCAATCTCACGGTTGCTTCGCATGTGCAACCGTGAGATTGAGGGCAACACCGCCACTTTCAGCTCATGAGGAAGATTCTGCAATCGTGGATCTTGGGCAAATGGAAGGAGATTGAAAAATTGGAGGAAAGATTGTTTTCTCTTCAGCGGTGTTATCTTGTTACCTTGTTTTTACTTGTGACCGTATATCACCAAGTGAAGAGTAAACATGTGCACTCGCCAAGACATGGCCGTGATCTTGAGATTCTTAGAGAAGGAGAACGATGGCTGAAAACCTATATTAAGCAGAAAATCCTTTGCTCAAACCGACAAGAACTTATTTGCTCTATCTTTCTTGTTCTAAGTTTGAGATAGGGTTTTGATAGTTGTGGATGATAACGACTCTCATCTTGTTTATAAATGTTAATTTAATTCATCGTTGTAAAATTATATATTTTACAACAAAGAATTAAATATTAATATTTAAAATTATTCACAATAGTAATCACGCATTTCGGGATGGGATAGGTTTATCAAACATGCACTTAAAGGACAGAGTAGGTGGTTAGGTAGGGACACCATTATCCTTTAGTTTAGTTTGAACTAGAGCTCAAGATTTGTTGATACAATTATTCACAATATTAATAGGTAAAAAGTCCCAGCGGCCCCAATTTAAGGCAGCATGGAGCATTACAATGGAGAAATTGTTTCCCGCGAGTTTCAATTTCAACAAGACATTCTTGAACTCACGCGCTTTCACCAAAAACAACACCGGAAACTTATTGACAGGAGGTATAGCATGCCATGCATCTGGTCTCTAAAAGATTGGAAGATTGATTGGGATGCACTCCAGCCGCTTCGTGCTTTTGGGATTCGGAGCGACATGTGTTCACCCTATCGTACAACGATACGGTGCCAACGATGGAGGATTTTCGAGCACCGGCGGGTGTGGGTGAGTCGAGGGCTGTGGCATTTCCTCGAGACAGACGATCGATTCTGGAGCAACTATACGAATTCTTGGGATTATCGCCGGGCTGGGTATCGGGCATTGTCGTTGACGATAGATTCATAGACTTGACTCATATAGCCGAGATTGAGTCGGACCGGCCCGGCTGTTTGATCTATCCACTTCCTTAGATATATTCATGTTGCTCATTACATGCTGCGCACTACTTAGCGGCTACATCGGAGTGTGTCCGGCTACGGCTGTTAGAGATCATCGGGCGGGCGAGAGGTGATCGAGGAGTTGACATCCGGCATATTCAATCCGGTCGAGGAGCGATGGACATCATTCCACTTTGTTGCTAGCGGAGACATACCACGGCATTGATAGATTAGCCAGGAGGATCCGAGTACATGGGTTCGAGCGACCCAGTTACTATCATTGTGGGTGTATGAGAGATTTCGCTTGATCTCGCCACTTTGCCCGGAGGGCGACGGCATTACCTTGGGTGGCCCGGACGGCGCGGGATATTGAGGATGCCGCTGCGAGAGTTGGCATAGGAGGTTGGCCTTGGCCCGATATGAGACCGCAAACTGAACTATTGGATTCCGGCATGGGGATTGCGAGACTATGAGAGATATTCGGGACGGGTCAGTTATTGTCCGACTTCGGGACTACATGTATCATCCTTTTGCATTCCATCTCTAGTGAGCGAGACGGTACGGATACCGCGACGAGACCATTCGGACTTTGAGAGAGCGATTGGACGACTAATACAATGCCGATGATTATGGCCCTGAGCCTCGGACTACACATTTCTTTGGCGAGCATTTCTAGAGGGCTTTCTTCCGATACGACCACTACTCAGTCATACTAGAGGTAGCACATTTCGACCACCGAGTATCCGACATGGTACGAGGAGCGGCAAGGTCCCTGTACGGTGATGATAGAGGCTCGGCCGAGAGTGTTTTGGGCGAGACTATTCTTCCAGCCGGACATTAAGAGGCATGGAGGCCAAGAGCAACCACGATGAAATCACCGCGACATTGCGGCGATTATGAGAGACGGGAGATTCGGAGAGGCTGCTTTGAGAAATGATCCCAGTGATAGCTCGCGAGGGAGGCCTTGAGGCGGAAGAAGCGTGCGAGAGCTACCGGGCGATTGATCCACCGGCTCACACGATACGAGCCGGGACGAGGTCCGGCGGCTTTTTCAACATACCTAGACCAAAGACCTCCCGGGGACCGAGGCGGAGGAAGAGTAGAGATTCGAGTTCGGGAGCGGGAACGAGTTCCTAGACACTTTAAGAAGACTTTGTTAATATATTGTTAAATATGAGTTAGAAGCTTTATATTTATTTTAAGAAGATACGTGTTGCTTTTAAGTTTGTAATTCAAATTTAGGGAATGATAATACGTTAATTACTTCTAAAGCTGTTAATATATTATGAAATCCAATAATTATTAACATCCCGATTTTGTTTCATCCGTCGATTAAATTGAGTGTACGTATAATATATGGATTGCAATGCGGGAGTGATGTACGTTAACGATGATCGTAGTTGGATGTATAAGCGGCAGTTGCCGAATCAACGCGGTATCAATCCTGAGTTTTATAGAGGGTTGAAGGGGTTTGTTGAATTTGCTCAATTAAATAAAACCGGTCACATGGATAAGGATGGTAAGATTAGGTGTCCATGCGACAAGTGTTGTAATGTCAAGTATCTAAGCTTGATCGAGACTCGAAACATCTTTTGCGTAACGGGTTTGAAGTTGGGTACAAACGGTGGACCCGTCATAGTGGTGAGATTGCGCACAAATGTTGCGAATAATCCCCGAGAATATTCATGTACCTCCCGAACCCGAACCTATTATTCGGGACAATGAAGAACCACCTTTGAATATGGAAGATATGGTTAGGGATGCGGCCAGGTCCTTCCTTCGATTGGTCGGAGAACCAACGGCAAGAACCAACCCCTGCGGCCAAGAAATTTATTGATGCTATGGACTCGCAAAAGAGAAGGTCTATCCAGGTTGCGAGATCGGTGTGTTGGAGGCGTGGGTGAGCTCCTTAACATAAAGGCCGATTGCAATATTAGCCGATGCGCTATAATCGTATCATGAAAGCAATTAAGCGGATGTTGCCGAAAGAGAATAAGATGGTTACAAACTTTTATGAGACAAAGAAGTTGGTTGGGCGGATTGGGCTATGTTATGAAAAGATTGATGCGTGTAAGAATGACTCGCATGCTATTCTACAAGGAAGATTCACGAAGACGAGTGTTCAATTTGCGGACAAAGTAGATATAAGCCAAGTCGGAGGGAGTTCAAAACACAAGAAAAACAGACCACATAAGCGGTTGCGTTACATGCCGTTGATTCCAAGGCTGCAACGCCTCTACGCGTCTAAATCTACTGCGAGAGGCAATGCGTTGGCATAAGGAAAGTTTGCGTGAAGATGGTGTGTTGATTCATCCCGGTGATGGGGAGGCATGGAAACACTTTGATGAGACTTATCGACTTTCAAGGCTCCTGAAGCAAGAAATATACGGTTATGCATACTGCTCGATGGTTTCAATCCGTTTGGTCACAGGGCAAAATCTTACTCTTGTTGGCCGGTTATAGCCACTTGTCTACAATCTTCCGCCCTGGTTGTGTATGAGTGATCCCTACATGTTCTTGTCGTTATTCATCCCCGGCCCAAACAGCTTGACCACAGGAGGAACATTGACGTCTATCTCCGACCTTTGATGGACGAATTGAAGCGGCTTTGGGAGGATGGGGTCGAAAGCGTGGGATGCTTTCAAGCGAGAGAATTTCGGCATGAAGGCTGCTTTGATGTGGACGATTAATGACTTCCCTGCATATGGGATGTTATCGGGTTGGAGCACCCACGGGAAGTTGGCTTTGTCCGTATTGTATGAGTGACACAAAGTCTTTCACGCTCACGCACTCTGGAAAACCATGTTGGTTCGATTGCCATAGACAATTTCTTCCTGAGGACCACCCATTCGGGACCCGGAAGAATGCGTTTAAAAAGAACAAGATTGACCATGATGAGGCCCCGATTCGTTTAAGTGGTGACACGGTCTATGAGGAGGTATCTAGATTGCCCGATCCTCGGTGGGGGAAAAAGTTTTCGAAGACCAAAATACAAGGGTTTGGGACTACCCATAACTCGGATCAAGAGGAGTATATTTTGGGAGCCGCCATCTTGGAAAACAAATCTCATTCGACATAACCTTGACGTGATGCACATTGAGAAGAATGTATTCGATAATGTTTTTAACACGTTGATGGATTTCAAGAGAACAACTAAAGACAACGAAAAAGCTCGAAAGGACCTTAAGGAAATATGTAGGCGGCCGGCCTTAGACTTGGTATACGACGTCAATGGTAAACCGGTTAGGCCGATGGCTCAATACGTGCTTACAAAGGAAAAGAGACTCCTCCTCCTGAAATGGCTCAAGGAGTTAAGGCTTCCGGATGGTTACGCGTCTAACATTGGTAAGCTGTGTCAATGTAGAGGAGGGGAAAGTGCGGGGTTTGAAGAGTCACGATTGCCACGTTTTCTTGGATAGGCTACTTCCGATTGCTCTCGGGGGTCTCTTGCCCGACAATATGCGGGTGGCGTTAACGAGTTAAGTGAGTTTTTCCGAGCGTTAACATCGACCACCGCGTGTTGATCACATGAAAAAGCTTGAGGAGAGCATCGTAGTGACTTTGTGCAAACTTGAGAAGATATTTCCTCCTTCATTCTTTGATTCTATGGAGCATTTACCGGTCCACTTGGCATACGAAGCTAGAGTCGGTGGTCCGATTCAATACGAGATGGATGTATCCATTTGAGAGGTAATTGAATTTATTCTATTTCTAAATAATTTGAGCGTTAACAATATACCTTCTTTAACATTATTTATGTTTTAATCTACGAATGACTTTTAGGTATCTAGGCCAATTGAAAAGGAAGATGAGCAATAGGGCCATGGTCGAGGCCTCAATTTCGTAGAAGGTTGTTATCATAGATGAGATTGTTGCCTTTGTCGGAACATATTTTCCTCCCGATGTTGATACGAGATTGACTAGGGTTGGCCGCAATTACGATGGTGGTTTTCCGTCTAAGGGAAACATCTCTCGTATTTTCAGCCCCTGGTCGGTTCCTCGGCAAACGGGTTGGTACGCGTACGTTAACCGCTAAAGAGTTTGCCGCGGTCGAAACGTATGTTCTTCTTAACTGCGACGAGGTTGGGGAATATATCAAGTAAGTCATTGATGTTATGTTTACGCCTCGTCGATTAAATTATGCATGTTTAATTACCTGCATATGAAATGCCTTGTTTAACCCTATTGCGAGAATGTTTGAAGATTTAGCTCGGGATTTATCTCCGTAACTCATCGCAACTAGGACAGAAAGAGAATTTCCAAGCGGCTAAGGAAATATGTAAATATTTCGTTTCATTCAAATTTATTCTATACACTTCTTTAAACATTCAATCTTAAAATTGTATTAAATTGGTTACAATATTGTCTTATAGATAGTGAACATCCGGTGATGCCAAAGGCTGCGAGGTTAAGACATTTAGCATCATCTCCGTACTTGAACGTTCATTTATACAACGGTTATTTCGTGAATGGCTATGTGTTTCATACCAAAGCTTACGGTTTGTCTAAATTGACGTGGAATAGCGGTGTGAAGCTTATAGGGAATGATTATTATGGCGTCCTGAAAGAAGTAGTCGAGGTGGAGTATTTGGGTAGAAACGGTGTTGTCTTGTTCAATTGTGATTGGCGGGATCTTTGTGCGAGGTGTTAAGAAGCACGCCATATTTGACCTCGTCGATGTAAAGGACTCGTCCGAGACATAATGGCGGCGACGTCTTCATCTTAGCATCTCAAGCACAACGGTATACATGACTCCCTACCCTCGTCCGCGACCCGAGCGGATTGTGGGTCATTTGGATGACCAAGGCTAGGAGCATGATTGACAACCTACCCTCGTCGACAACTACGAGTCGTCATTAGAAGCACCCTATCAAGAGGATGAAATGCCGGTGCCACCTAACGTTTCATCGGCTAATCATCCATTAGATGATGTCACTCATATTCCTCAAAATGTTGATGAACCCGAGGAGGATATCTTACCGGTGAATTTGCCAACTCCCGCCTCGTTCGGGTCATCTCGCGCACATTGATATTGATGAATCGGAGGAAGAGGAAGAGGAAGAGGAAGAGGAAGAGGAACCGTAGTTTGATTCATCGTAGTCCGAAGACGAAGATGAAGAACTCGAGTTTTGTAGTAATTCGTAGTCCAAAGGATGATGATGGGGACGAAGATTAATAATAGTTTAAAGTTTAAAATTGTATTGTGAATGCTTTAGATTATTAGAACTTTAAAGTTTTATATGTATTGTGAATGCTTTAGATTATTAGAACTTTAAAGTTTCATATGTATTGTGAATGCTTTAGATTATTTTTAATATCCGTCGTTTTATATATATTGTGAATGCTTTAGATTATTAGAACTTTAAAGTTTTATATGTATTGTGAATGCTTTATATTATTAATAGTTTAAAGTTTTATATGTATTGTGAATGCTTTAGATTATTAGAACTTTAAAGTTTTAGATGTATTGTGAATATATTGTTTCCTATTGTTAAAGTTGTATATTTTAATATTTTTACTGTAGTACGTATGAGTTCTAGTAGAAAGGGCAAGGGTAAGAGGACCAAGCCCATTTACACTTTGATTCTTGGGACGCAACCGTCCCGATCCGGTAGCGATGGTGTTGACCCCTCACTCGGTAGTACTAGCTCCACCTCTGGGGCCGGTACTCGGACTACCGTAGATTACGAGGGGAGGATATATGTCCGGATCTCAAAGCACTTTATGACCAACAAGTAACTCTTCATTAATTTGATATAAGTTGGTTCCTTTTTGCTTTATATATAATTCATTATTTAAGTTATAATGTTATTGTATAAATATACTTGGCAGTGGGTAGGTGGATACCCCACCACCGGCACTAAGATCGGGCACATGCGGCGGTCTCGGAAAATGACCGAGTTTTGGCCCAACTGGAAAAAATTGCCACAGAGGCGTAAGGAGGATGCGTGGGATGAAGTTTAGGGTAATGTGTTAATGGTTTTTATTTAAAACTTAAATGTTAGTTTGTTATTAAAATGTTATAATTACTAATGATTATCATCTTTTAGTTTTGTAATGTTATCATTATATGTTGTAGGCTAAATATTATTGGGATCCGGACATCGGCGAGGCGACGGCTAGATATGTTTTCTTTGAGCGTGCTCACAAGTCATTTTAAGGATTTTATTTGTAACATATTTATCTATCCTTAATTAGTTTAATTAACAATGATTATACTCTTTTAATTTTATAATGTCATCATTATATGTTTACAAGATATTCATATTTTTTATAGGTACCAGGAAGAGAAATTATTATCTTGCTCGGCTCGCGGCGGGACAATGACCCTTGTGTCCTACTTTTATGACCGTTGAGGTGTTTGCTCAATTTTGCGAATATTGGGGGTCGCTGCGGCGAAGGTCAGATCCGAACAAGGCCAAGGCCAATAGAGCAGCTCCTCGGGGTCGGCGGCGTTGCATACGGGACGCTCACGGTCGCCGAGCATCACGACCGCATGGTATGTATGTTAATTTAAATGTAGTAGTGTATGGATGCTTTTAAATAGGTTTATGTACGTATGTTAGCTGGGAGCCAATGTTGATGCTATGAAATCCATAGTTTTAGTGTAAATGTAGTGTATGCATGCTTTTAAATCAGTTTAAATGTTGCATTTATATATACAATTTCAAAGTAATAATCTCGCTTATTTTATTTATAGGAAAGGGAGTATGGTCCGAATATCACTTTTGTGGATGTTTACGCTAGCACCCAATTTCAAAGTAATAATCTCCGCAATGGGTTGACGATCGATCTGCTACTGCCTTTGTAAGTAAACTACCATTAAATGACTTGATTTTGAATATGTAAATTTATTTATGTACCTTACATTGTGTATATGATTATAATTGTTTGTTTTATTTTTCAGCCGCATATCAAGCCGCCGTTGTTCCGAAGGAACGCCTCCGCGAGCCCGTCCCCTTCGTGCTCGATGTTTGGCAGGAGGTCACCTCTCGGGGACATCCAAGGAGAGGAGCCCGAGTGTTAGGGATGGGGATTACTGGCGGTAATGCCCGTCGACGCCGACCGGCCGTCGGAGAAATGTCGACCAAATTTCCATGTGTCATGATCCGAGGGTCGACACTCTGGAGGCTGCGTTGGAGGAGGAGAGACGCGAGCGGGCAAAGCTTGCGGATGCTTTGGCAGTTCAGACGCAGATGCAGGAGGAGAACGATCGACGTCATGCAG
Organism: Adenophora triphylla var. japonica; assembly: GCA_022495995.1. NCBI lineage: Eukaryota > Viridiplantae > Streptophyta > Magnoliopsida > Asterales > Campanulaceae > Adenophora > Adenophora triphylla. Next base: position 648,969 of record JAFEMH010000353.1, read on the forward strand.
AGACTCAGAGACAATTGGCGCTGTTGATGGCTCGTCTCGGCCCGGACTCCCAGATAATTCCCAGCGTCCCCGTGTTGATTGCGGACTTTTTTAGACATTGTTGTATTAATTTATACTTGTTTGTAAACATTTGAGACATTTGGTACCCGCGGAGCCCCTCCCCGCCTCTCCCCTCCCCCGCTCCACCCCTCTCCCCCTCCCCGCTCCACCCCTCTCCCCCTCTCCCCCTTCCCCCCTTCCCCCCTCTCCCCCTATCCCCCTATCCCCTCCCCCTCTCCCCTCCCGAATTGGTACGGTGGTATTTAGTTTTTATTTGGTACGCCGGTATTTGAATTTTAGTTTTTATAGTTTTAGTTTTAGAAATTGAAATGTTATATCGTGTACAAAAATTTTGGTTTTTTGATATTTTAAAATATTTTTTTTTAATTTATTTTCAATCGACGGAATTTTCCGTCGCCGAAATTAATCTTGAAAGAAAAATTAATTAAATAAATTAATTTCAGCGGCGGAAATTTCCGTCGCCGTAATAAAAATTAATTTAATTAAATTAATTTCAAGACGGAATTTCCGACGCTATAATCATTTAATTTTTATTTAATTTTTGATTTCAATGCGGAAAATTCCGTCGCTGTAATAAAATTTAAATTAAAAATAAATAATTTCGACGGTATTTTCCGCCGAAATAATTTAATTTCAATTTAAATTTTATTACAGCGACGGAAATTTCCGCCGCTGAAATTAATTTAATTAAATTAATTTTTATTACAGCGACGGAAATTTCCGCCGCTGAAATGAATATTTAATTAAATTAAATTAATATAGCGGCGGAAATTTCCGTCGCTGTAACCATTAATTCACCGGCGGAATTAAATTCCGTCGGTAAAAGAAAAAAATAGCGGCGGAAATTGACCCGCCGGAGCACTGCGACGGGCTGGTAGCGGCGGACCACCGACGGAATTTTTCCGTCGCTGATTATTTTTAGCGACGGAATTTTAATTTTAGCGACGGAAATTTCCGTCGCTAAACGACCTTTTTCTGGTAGTGTAGGAGGAAGATTCTCTCTATCCCCCCGACTACTACGCCTATCAAAATGACTTTCCCCTTCAAGGGAATTTCCCGTCCTCGTATGCCTCATGAATTCAGCCAGGGATTGCTAAGGATCCAATTGTAGCAAGGCATTCTGTGTTTCATAAATGCGTTACAGAGTTTCCATTTGTTGATGCAAGAGAGTTTTCAGATCAATCTGTTGGGGGGGGATGCTCCAGTTCCCCCTGGCGACGTTCCTCCCTGTCTGGCTGCCAACAGGTTTCCCTCGACGCCGACGATGAAGAGGGTTGGGCATTGTTCCCTCGGTTGCTGGTTGTCCCCTAAATTGTATATTCATTCCTAGGGACGACAACCCATCAATCAATGGCGGAGGAGGAGGCAGTTCCCCATTGGCAAGAAGAAAATCAGTCCTAGTGTACGCTTGAGTCTCCTCCACATGAATATTATCCAGATCATGAGTAACACTAGCAGTATGTCCGTCTTCTATTAGGATTAGGAGAGTGGAGCAGAATTTTTCAAGCTATTCAATAGATGATACGAATCGTTTCCCGGCAATGGAACCAAACTGATGATGCCAAAAACGTTCGGATTAGCCCAAATCTAGCGACATGTTGTATCTTGTATAATTGAATAGCCTGAAAAAGAAGAACAAATACGTAAACTAAGCCCGAGCTTCACCGGCATGAGAGTAAGTATTTGTGTTTATATAGAGAAATTAATTGATAAGAGTATATACTCAAAAGATGTGTTACCAAAATAATGTGAATTATAACTTGTCTATATAGGTATATGATTGTAGAATACATGTTGAATATGAATTTGTGTGTGAGGAGGTTATAATCCTAGTGAGATTAAAACTACCCACAATCCTTTTTTGAGTAGGATTAGGCAACATTATTCTGCACGTGCGTCGTCTAGGGATTGCACCTCTCTGCATGTGTTAATTGGTCGGCCTGAGTTGATGCCGAGGAAGAGAGTGATGAGGATAGGGAAGTCCATTTCCTTGCTTTGTTAATGATCGAGTAGGGAACTACTCGTCTTTTAATGAGGCCTAAGTCGGCCTTACTGGATGCCTTACTCGGCATATGAGAGTATGCCTTGTCTGCATATATGAATTCCACGTCTTGATCAATATTGTACGCTCTGCTATATCTAGGTCGAAATAGTGAGATTGACGAGTAGACACGACAAGCAAAGGTAGGGCAGACCCACTTGCTTTATCGTAATTGAAACTTGTATGCATTATATTTTGGGTCTAATCTATTGGGCCTTGCCCGACCATGATCTTCGCCCGGCCATAATCTCCGTTCATATCTTGATTTATACCGTTTAATATTCACAACACAACAAGGGTTCATTATAAATTTATAAGTGAAAATACTACCTTTAGTATACTTCGGGGGAAGGGTTCGATTATGCACTAGCTTGCCCAATGTAGATATAGTTGTAACATTATTAGCTAAGTATAAATACTCCAACATAAAGTGCCAAGTGAGGGCAAACACATAAAATATCTGAGTATAAAAAATCAACTTCACATGAATTGAATTGAGCTTTCACCAAACTAGTTAATCATGCTAATTAAAATATCCAATTGGTCCCCTACCTATGTATACATCATTGCAAATCTTATCCACATCTCTCACTGTCACTTTTGATGTTTTCGGTCATCGAAGAATCGAAATATCTGCTCCGATCCGACGACTTTGCAGCTCCGGTCTGATCCGTATATGTCCACACTAGCGAGCTTGCTTGTGAGTTATGCAGGTATCAATAGGCCAGTTTTTAGAGGCAACCGAATACTCCCTCTGTCCCACTTCAATTTCAATTGATACTTATTTCCTTTTTGGTCCGTCCCACTTCAATTGATACTTCCCAAAATGGAAAGGAATCTTCACTATTTACCCCACTCATTCTCTCTCCTATTTTACTTTTTCACTCATAATATTCTCTCTCCTGACTATTCCTCCCACTCATTCTCTCTCCTATTTAATTTTTCATACTCACAACATTTACCTTTTTCTCTTTCTTACATCATTTTTCCTTAATAGTTGTGCCATTTTTTTTGGTCTCAAATGAAGTGGGACGGAGGGAATATTTGATCATTTTAACCATTTCGCTCAGAAATATTACCAAATCTGAAACACGTGACGGCGTAGCATAGCAACGAGTTGCTCGCTACAATGTCCTTAAAACTTATCATATTTAAATGTGCTCCGCACGGAAAATTAGTTTGTCATTTTTTATTTTACTTATTTTATGTTTTTATTTGATAAAGTAGCATACATTTTTTTGGTGCTATAAATCTATTTTATATCAATCAAAATATTTACATTTATATATTTAGGAGATTTTTTTTTCTTTTAGCCATTGTTGTATACTCCCTCCATCCCGTCCGACTTAGGAAATTTTCATTTGGTGGGGATTAAGGAATACTATTATAATATTAGGAGAGAGAATGAGTGGAGGATGTGTTGTGAGTGTGAAAAATTAAATAGGAGAGAGAATGAGTGAGATAAATAGTGATGGGATTATTGTTGTGAGTATGACAAGTGGGTCCCATTTAATATAAAAGTAATATAAACTTTCCATTTTGGGTCGTCCTAAGTCGGGTGGCACGCCCAAAATGGCAAAACGTCCTAAGTCGGACGGGAGGAGGGAGTATAGTTTGTACTTATTATTATGACAATTGAAATTTGAATAATAACAATGAATTATTAATGTAATTAGTTAACTTCTAATTTTATAGATGATTGAATTAATAATATTAAATATCTTTGACAATTAATGATTTTATACTACATACACATATTATGATTAGTGAATATAATTAGAAAGTTATATGAGAATATTGATCTGATATAATAAGTTTAATACCTAATATTTATCAAATACGGAATATAGTAACTATTAAATTAAATATTAGTAGTTACCCTATGTATAGTAACTAATATTGAACCTATGTATAGTAACTAATATTGAAGCATTATCTAAGATATTTTAATATATTAAAAAATTAATGTTTCTAATTAATGTTATATTTAACTAATAATATTAGCTTATATTAAACTAAATGATACTCCCTCCGTCCCACACCAAGGTTCCTTGGTGTGGATTTCATGCTTTTTAAGATTTTTTTTTTAAAAGTGGGTATAAAATTAGAGAAGAGAGAATATAAAAGTTAAATGTGGGGTAGGGAATAGTAGTTAATGATTGTTTTTTTTTTTAAAGTGGGTAGAAGATTAGAGAAGAGAGAATGTAAAAGTTAAAAATATTTAATATGAGAGAGAATGAGTGATACAGTATGAGGTGGGCAGCAAGCAGCAAACAACGAAACAGAGAGATCTTCTGAGCTTGAGGCGGGCGCCTCAAGCAAGCCCAGGCGGGCGCATGGGTGGCAGACGGGGGACATCAGCAATGCGGCCTGGAAGGATTCTGCCGTGGGTGTGGTTTGGGGCTTTAAGTGTTTTAATAAGTTTTAATGTTTTATTTTAATGTTTTTTTTTAATATTAAGTTAGGGTATTTTAGTCTTTTGTCATTCTAATGCATTCTAGGGTTTGATAGGGTTCTAGAGTATTCTTAGGATTAGTATTTAAAGAGTGTTAGGGCTCTTGTATTCGTAGACTTGGTTTTTATGAAATTAATAAAGAAAAGCTTTGGCTTTCGAAAATTGATTCTTGTCAATATCGTTCAGCCGTTCTAATCTCCTAGCCTCCGTTTGCTATCATTTGGTATCAGAGCTTCGGTTCGCATATCAATGGCTGAACGAGGAAGCGTGGGTCGTGGTGGACATGGTGGTCGATGGAGCAGCCGTTCAGCGGAGCCCCAAGAAGATATCCATCAGTACAGACGACGCCGTCGCAATATCGAGATAGAGGAGGTACGAAGAAGGATTCAAATACTCCAGATTCGCTTGGATCGTAGAGAAAGACTTCTCGCGATGAGGGGTTCAGATCCGATTGTTCCAGCCGAGGAAAAGGAGTACTATCAAGAGGGGATGGATTTCCTTGGCCAAAATCATGGACTTCATGATAGGTATGCAACTCACCATTCGAGGGAAGTAGATAGGAAGATCGAAACTCCGGATGTCGAAGGTAAGGCAAACCCTAATGATTCCGTTGATTTTTGGATTGATACCGTTGGGTGTCAAGAGGTTGTTTTTGTCGAATCTTCAAGTGAGAAAAATCTTGTTGATTGGTCAAAACCTCCTCTGTTTGATTCAAATCCTGGAGATTTGATTGATTTGGGGATTGATACCGTTGAGTTTAAAGAGGGGTTTGTTATCGAATCTTCAAGTCATGAAAAACTTGTTGATTGGTCACAACCACCTATGTAGGATGAGTGCAATTGTGATATGTCGAAACCAGATTATACCATTTGTGCGGAAATTGAATATTCTGAACCTATTGTTACTGTTCCTGAATATCAATCGCCCGTCCAAAGTGATGTTCTTCCAGTTGAAGCTGCAAGTGATATTGTTGACAACCAGTTGAAGTGCGAGTTTGCAATTAAATAGCCTTATAAAGACCCCTTTGATATTGATTGTGCAAATCTTTCGGCTCCTTGGTTCGTCAAGAGATTGATCATTGATTACTTCGTCTCAACACAGTGGAGCGATTGTATGGATGTAGTCACGAAGGCATTAAAGTTCGTCAAGGGTACATAATTCCTTTTGCAGATGGAGTGCGAATCTTTCGGGTTATAGTGGTGTTCCTATCGAGGGTATTGACTCGAGGACGAGTCTTTTCTAAGGAGGGGAGGATGATACAGTATGAGGTGGGCGGCGGCGAAACAACGAAACAGAGAGATCTTTTGAGCTTGAGGCGGGCGCCTCAAGCAAGCCCAGGCGGGCGCATGGGTGGCAGACGGGGGACATCAGCAATGCGGCCTGGAAGGATTCTGCCGTGGGTGTGGTTTGGGGCTTTAAGTGTTTTAATAAGTTTTAATGTTTTATTTTAATATTAAGTTAGGGTATTTTAGTCTTTTGTCATTCTAATGCATTCTAGGATTTGATAGGGTTCTAGAGTATTCTTAGGATTAGTATTTAAAGAGTGTTAGGGCTCTTGTATTCGGTAGACTTGGTTTTTATGAAATTAATAAAGAAAAGCTTTGGCTTTCGAAAATTGATTCTTGTCAATATCGTTCAGCCGTTCTAATCTCCTAGCCTCCGTTTGCTATCAATGAGTGGGAGGAATAGTAAGTTAATGATTGATTTTTTTGTAAATATGTTAACTTTATAGGGTATAATGAATGGTTTTTTTGTAAATATATTAAATCAAAAGGGTATAAATATATTCAAAACTTGCCATTTATAGAAGGGAACCTTGAAGTGGGACGAAGGGAGTAATAATTACCCTATATAATTAATATTATGATTACCTAATACTATTAATAATAATAATAATAGTTAACATATACTCCCTTCGTCCCAATATTTAGTTCACCATTTTGATTTCGGCACGCAAATTAAGGGTAAAGAAAATGTTGTGAGTGTAATAGTAAAATAGGAGAGAGAATGAGTGGAGGAAATAGTAAATTTGAAAAGTGTTGTGAGTGTAATAGTGAAATAGGAGAGAGAATGAGTTGAGGAAATAGTAAAATTTTTTTGCCAAAAAAGAAAAGGTGAAGCTTTAAATGGGACACCCAAAATGGCAAAAGGTGAAGTTATTAATGAGACGGAGAGAGTATTAACCATCGAGTCTTTTTCACTTTCACTTTGCTATATTAGTTATTATGTTTTCTTCTATAATATAAATCCATTATTACATAGAGAGTAGTGTATACTCCCCCTGTCCCAGCGAAAGAGCCATTTATTTCCTTTTTGGGCGTCCCATTTAAAAAGCCACTTTTCCAAAAAGGAAACCTTAAATCACTATTCTCTCCACTCATTCTCTCTCCTACTTTACTTTTACACTCACAACATTCTCTTTCTTACATCACCTCCCACTCATTCTCTCTCCTATTTAATTTTTCATACTCACAACATTTAAACTTTTTCTCTTTCCTACATCACATTTCTTATTTTGCGTGCCCGGCTAATTTGATGGCTCTTTCGCTGGGACGGAGGGAGTATAATTTAAGTTACTATTTATTAACTATCATTAGTAGAATTTATTTTATGAATAACGTTTTACATATGTAAACATTTAGGTTAATTGTATTTAGTTAGTGTCTCTTTAGATTATATCTTAATATGTGTTACTTAATTATAACTTATAATATGTTTTTATTACATATTATCTCTTTGCATAATTATAAATTACTCCCTCCGTCCCATAGATTTATGAACTTTTGGGTTTTGCACGGGGATTAAGGAGGAAATATTATATTGAAAGTGTTGTGAGTGTGAAAATAAAATAGGAGAGAGAATGAGTGGAGAGAATAGTAAATTATAATGGTGATGTGAGTATTAAAATAATGTAGGAGAGAGAATGAGTGGAGGGAATAGTAAAGATTCCTTTCCATTTTGGGAAAGTTAGATATTATTGTGGGACGCCCAAAATAGAAAGTTTACATATTATTGTGGGACGGAGGGAGTATATACTAAAGTTATTAGTTAATTGCAAGAATGTGAATAGTTGCATTCGAATGAAAAGACATATAACATGGAAGGTTGAGAAATTAGATAAAGCCATTCGGGTCTTATGTGTCATCACCATATTTAGTCTACTTTAAAATAGTATAGAATAGATTTAGTTTCCACCAATAATTACTTGGTGACTTTTTATATTCCTCATCAATCATTTTTATTTAAATTTTTTGTAACTCTTTTTACTAATACCTTTGATTATCTCCATTTATCACTAAATTTGTATTTAGTTTTCATCAATTATTATTTGATAAGATTATTTGACATATTTATTAATTTCACCGTGATAGTTATAGTAATTGTTATATTTAACAAATAATATTAGCTTATACTAAACTAAATGAAAATAGTTACCCTATATAATTACTATCACAATATTTTGGGGGAAACTAGTTTCTCCTTAAGTTATAAAAAGTCCTGTTTTTTTAAACTGCTCTTATATTCGTCAAATATTTGCAAGTTGAAAAAAATTGAACTTTTTATAATTTATGGAGAAACTGATCTCTCCCAAAACTTACTCAATTACTATTATGATTAACTAATACTATTAATAATAATAGTTGACCTATATAGTCACTATTATAATTAATCAATAATAGTAATAGTAATAGTTAATCTATATAGTAACTATTATAATTAACTAATAATAGTAATAGTGATAGTTAACTTATATAGTAATTATTATGATTAAATAATATTATTAATAGTAATGTTAACCTATATAGTAACTATTATGATTAACTAATATTATTAATATTAATGTTAATCTATATAGTAAGTATTATAATTAACTAACATATACTCCCTCCGTCCCACCTCACTTGACACTTATTTTCATTTTGGGCCGTCCCAGCTCACTTGACACTTCCCAAAATAGCCTACTTTTTACTCCCTCCATCCCAGCCGAAGTGTCCCAAGTTTTCTTTTTGGGCGTCCCATTTAAAATGTTTCATTCCTAAAAAGGAAAGTTTTTATTATTTTTATACTCTTCCTACCCCACTCATTCTCTCTCCTACTTTACTTTTACACCCACAACATTCTCTCTCCTAACTATTCCTCCCACTCATTCTCTCTCCTATTTAATTTTTCATACTCACAACATTTAATCTTTTTCTCTTTCTTACATCACTTTCCTTAATTCTCGTGCAAATGTCCTTTTGGGACACTTCGGTCGGGACGGAGGGAGTATAATTTTATATTCACTTTACCCCACCACTCATTCTCTCTCTTCATTTTTCACCACTCAATTTATTCAACCAACACTACTATTTACCCCACTCATTCTCTCTCTTCATTTTTTATCACACATTTCTTTTATTTTATTCTTTTTTCTTAGTTCTCGTGCCCACCTCAAGGGTGTCAAGTGAGATGGGACGGAGGGAGTATTAACTATTATGATTAACTAATACTATTAATAGTAATAGTTAACATATGTATAGTAACTATTAAAATTAACTAATACAATTAATAATATTAATTAACTTATATCGTAATTATTATAGTTAACTAATACTATTAATAATAATAGTTAACATATATATATATAAATTTCTCTAATAATAAAAAACAACAACCAAACTTCTTAAGAAATCCCTCCGACCCAACCTGATTGATTAAGGAGCGGAAATGGGGAAAATGAAAAACAAAATAACCCTAGAAGAATAATACAAAGGAAAAGAAAGAAATATATCTCAATTGGAAGGCGCGACATGAGCGTTGACGGAGACAGGGTCGTCTTTGTTGTCATCCTCATTATCCTCTCTTCTATTTACCTGCTGCGGAACCACCTGTATGAAATTGTTAAATCAATTATTAATATTTTCTCCTCTCACTCTCAATCTAACCTTGTTAGTTTTACACATGAATATTAATAAAAAGTAAATGTTTTGATTATTAAAAATAAATTAGATTTTTTTTGATAGAGAATAATATATGAGTTGTTATCGTGAATGTAGCAACGGATCCCATTATTCATTTCAAAATAAAATAATCTAAAAAACTTAAAACTGAGACAGACATATATACGAATAAAAAAGAGTAAAAAATAAAATAAAAACATTAAATGAAGATGAAGATGATTAATTAAATTAAATGAAAGGAGTATTGTGTGGATGTAATGTAATGCAACGTACCTGGTCTTCATGGGTAGTGTACGGCTGGCGTGTTAATGATTGTTTGTCCACCGTTCTGACTCTTTTGTCCATAATATCTAGTTAAAGTTACCACAAAATTAAAAAAAAAAAAAAGTTAGAAAGACGACCAACAGAATATAACTGCTTTTGTTGATGCTATATCAATCATCAAGAGAAGAGGGTAAGATAAGTAAGTAATAACATAATACTAAACTATACAAGTTTATCTATTAACAACGAGGCGAGTGAGCGAAATTATTGTATTATAATAACATAAGTTACATCTTATTGTAATAGGATAGACGGCCTACTGTGCCCGTCCGATGTGATTACAGATCTGGAAATCATAATATCATACTACTCCCTCCGTTTCACAAATGTATGCTCTTTTTGTGTTGATGCGGAAATTAAGGTAAAAGATGATAAAAGTGAAGTGTTGTGAGTGTAAAAGTAAAATATGAGAGAAAATGAGTGGAGAGAATAGTAAATTTGAAAAGTGTTGTGAGTAGAGAGAAGTGGATCCCATTTTCATTTTAGGAAAATACAAATTATTGTGAAATATTTAAAAGGGGTCTTTTTGCACATTACATTATCGTGGAGCGGAGGGAGTATATCCTTCGGTCCTGACCAAACAGATATGAGGGGATATGAAAACAGAAAAGAAAAGGTAGATCTTTAAAGTAAAGTGATACAATATTTTATGTCATTGTTGACATTTTGGCCTAGCTACCAAAATACTCCGTCCGTCTTACATTCCAGTTTCTATTTTGAGTATTTTGAGAAATACACACTCTCCGAATAGAAACTTATTAATACTTCTTTATTTTTTATTTGTGAGATTCACTTCTCATAATTTCTATCCACATTTTCTCTTTTATATCACTTTTTATAATCACAATCCTTACTCTACTATACTCTCTTTAATTCTCGTATAACACCAATTTTATTTATTTTCGAGTGGAACGAAGGGAGTATCATTATCCTTTTACTGTTGTTTGGAACCCTAAAACCAATTTAATTAGCAATATTATTTATTCTCTGAACCACCAACGCAAACAACTTCTTACCAAATGATTTCAACTTTGAAGATAAGATCAATATGGGACTTGTGTTTATTTAGTAATCCTGACGGCGTCGGTAGCCACTCATTTAGGTTTAGGGAAGTATGAAATATCATGTTTCATTTAAGTACTATTATAGTGATAAAAATTTATGATACCTTTATACCAAAAAATTATCAAAAACTCTATTAAATCAATAACAAATTTCAGAAAGTTTTAATTATTAATGACCAAAAACTCTTAAATTTTAAAAAGTTTTAATTATTCATTTTGGGAATTTTTGTTATTTTTTTTTTCTTTCCAAAACATAGATTTATAAGTAAAGAAAGATTAATTTTGATATACCAGAAATAGAATTGCATAAAATATTAAAAATATGGCAGCATGTCGTCTTCATACGAAATGGGATGGAAGTTATAATGGTTACCAGAGGCCGAATGTCGTCGTCGTCTCTGATCGTTTTTCAAGTCTACGGTTGAATCGGAGCTGTCCGGCAGGTAACGGTCCATGCGATAGACGCCGGTGTTGTTGTGCTGGTCGAGAAGCATGGTTTGAACGAATGAGGCCTCCACTGAATTCAGAAAGTGGAGGTGCCTCTCGTTCGTCCATCCCCACTTTTTACCCCTCACTTTTTTCGTTTCCATCGCCGGTGATGGTGATGAAAGCTCCGGTTACTATTACTAAATTGAATTCTTTGGGTATTTTGGGGTTTATCTTTTATAGACGTGTCTCTCTTCTTGTTGTTGATATTCCAAAAGTACAGTGACGATGAGTGATAAATATCTTAATTTGGTGATGTCTTTGAAAGATATTTTTTCAAGGCGGCACACGAACCTAATACTAAAACCCTACAAATTATACCCACTCCGTCCCAAATTAACCCAATTCCAAATTAAGACTCTTACTTTTTTTATTATTATCTATAGTATAAATTAAATCCCTCCGTGAACAGTTCTATGAACAGTTTCGGAGGGATTTTTTCCTATTTTGCCCTCACTATTTAGTCTGTTTCCTATTTTGCCCTTAATTTGTGCTAAGACTTTGAGTTTGGGCTAAGACTTTGAGTTTGGGCTAAGAGTGAGCTTTAGGAGGGTTTACTTAAATTAATTAAGTAACTAATTTTTTTATTTTTTTTTAAATTAAAAAAAAATATTAATTTGAAAAAAAAAAAAACACACCCGTGTCCTTGAACACGGGCATATGTACTAGTTGATGATACATAACAAAAATTAAAAATCCTATTTCTCGCTCCAAATTAAAATTCTTACTTTTCTTTTTAGTCAAAATCTTGTAAAAAAATAGTTTTTTCTTAACATAAGAAAAAAACTAATTTTAAAGTACTAAGTCTAACTAATAAGAGTGATGAACTGTTTTGAAAACTAGTTTTTTATAACATTTTTAAAAAAAAATAGTTTTTTCACAAGAGTTACTCGTCTTTTTAATATGTCACAGACTAAGAGTCATAATTTCAAAATGATAGATAGTGAATAATGTTATAGACATTTATACCTCTTCATTTTATAGAAGTAAAAAATAAAATAAAAAATAAATCAATACTCACTATTCAACTTTATATCCACTTGAGTCATCAACTTTTGGATAAATATATCCTCATTCCATTTTTTCATTTTTTTTTATTTTCTTGATAAGCATTTGAACATTTGATAGGACTTGTAATCGGGACTTAATAAAGTAAAAGTCTTATTTTTATTATATTTGTCAAAAAAATAAAGCGAAAATTACTAGTACATCTTTAAAAAGATGACATTCCCTTGAATTCAATTAAGTAATAACGATTAATCAAAGAAGGTAATTTTCAAAAAAAAAAACCTTCTAATTTAATAATAGTCTATTTGACGATGCAGGAAACGATCCAGATCAGCTCCAGTCCAGCAATTAGGTTGATCTCCAGCAAATAGACATGAAACCACGAACACACGACTAGTCGGACGATAGGTCGTGATGATGAGATAATGTGTATTAGGCTTATAAACTCAATTGAATAACGTAATTACTCAAATAGGAAATAATATATTGCCCGTTCACGTGGGATGATGTAAGGTATTTATAGTGTTGAAATAGGATCACGTTGAATCCCTAGGATCACGGAGATAATGCGGGCATAACTGACTCCGGGAAAGTAGGAGACGGTTACAAGTAACGACGTGGATTGGCGCACGTGTTGGTAGGTCGAGGTCGACTGAGTAGCCAAGTGCGACCTGATTTTATGATTTGGCTTGATAATAATTGTGCAAGTATATGATCGTATGTCGGACGAAGCTAGGTCGGGACCAATGATGATCGGACAATGAGCTAGGTCGACTGATCGATGCTGAGCCGTTGGCAATGTAGCAATTGGGCCGGCCCATTCAATAATAGAGTAGATTGGTGACTGAAATGTTGGGCTTCATTCGTTGGGCCTGGCCGTCGCTTTTATTCCGTTCAGTGGCCCCCAACTTTCTGAGTTTACTTTGTCGACCGGGAAGTTATGAAAAATTTGTGAAACCTTAGATAGCTCATTTTTAGATGGTCGACGTTGTTGGATGGTCGACTGAGTTGACGTGGCTTGATCTCGACCATTGGCTTTTCGACGGTTGGATGCATTGAAGCGCCGTAATTCTGTGATGATTACACGGTACGGCGTTTGGACATTCGTCTTGGGAAACGTTGCTGATATTAATTGACGGATTTAACCGTTGAGCCCCTAACCCTTTCCAATTCACGTAAGGATTGGGATAAGTATAAAAAGCAAAATCCTTTTCCTTTTTCAATTTTACAATCCCCAAATTCTCGTACAGACAACAAGAACAAAAGGCAAGGAGCTTTCGATTTCCCAGTGCAACCAATTTTCCCGTTCGTTTTTGATCTCCCCTTCTTCGAATTAACTAAGGTACCCTTCGACTCCTCGGTAATTTTAGGCTTAATTTCAAGCTTTTTCTCGATTTCGCGATGGCTAGGACCTTTGGGTGTGAACCAGGTGTTAGATATGGGTATAACTCTCGAAATCTTAGGGTTTATAAACGGTAAAGGGCCCATGGAAGGAGATGACTAGGGATGGGTGTATCACTATTTTGAAAAGGTGGGGGTTGTGTACCGGTGTCATAGATTTCCCAGTCGGTGAAAGTATGGGAGACTTGGAGGCAGACGATCCACGGATTGTCCGCTTCCGTCTCTTTAATAAGTTGATCGACCACTTCTTAATTTTCTACATCAAAACCAATAAACCCCCCTTTCCTAGAGAAAGGTTAGAATTTCCAGGGGAATCTAGGCCGCCTTTAGGTAGTTCTGAAGAGTCTTCAACTAGGATTGATTCCCATGTTTCTTCTTCTTCTGTAGATATGGTGGACCAATGCTCATCGAGCTCCTCCTCCGGCAACATTGTGGATGCCTTCTACTCAACGGTCGTTCCAGACCGTAACGAGAGAGGATATGTGGCCCCTAGGCCGGAAGTTGGCAAGAAGAATGCTGACTCGAGGATCCAGATCCTTCATGACTTCTTCGAGGTCTCCCGGGAGGATTTCCGTCTAACCCACTTTACGGAGAAGCAAAGGAAGGCCCAGTCATGGACACATTGGGCCCTGAATCCAGCCAGAGTGGCCTTCTACTATGGCCAGTTCGAGGTCGGGCTATGCCTCCCCCTCGACCCATTTGTCTGCGAATTCTTGGAGTGCTTGGCCGTTGTCCCTATGCAGCTTGGAGCTAATAGTGTCCGGGTACTTGTATGCTTTGCCATGATCTGCCGGTTTGTTGGGTACGAACTGTGCATGAATGTATTTAAGAGATTCTTTAATGTAGCAGTCAATGATAAGACTCTAGGGATTAGCACTCCGGCCAAGGCCAAGACCCCCAAATTGTTTGTGAACTTACCCGATAAAGTCTCTGGGTGGAACTCCCACTTGATCTTGGTCGAGAGCAGGAAAGGGTGGGCCTTCCCTCTGCCAGAAATGGGTATAAAACCAATGAAAGAGGAGGACTAATGGGTCCCGGACTGGAACAAGGACTTATACAGAAGGCTGGTATTGGTAGCTCGGAGGAGCACAATCTGTTGATCTGTTCTTGGGTCGGACAAGGACTATTTTATTCAGGCCAGCATGATGCTGGGGGGGTGATGGAGAGATGGCTCCCCTAGTACCGATCATCCAAAGCCTTAGGTACCCTGATTGGGTCATACATGAGAGAGAGAGAGAGAGAGAGATTTGAGAGCTAATGTCACTCTTGTAAGAAGACGACCAATCATTGTTGACATATCCCTCATTTCGACGGTTAAGCGTTTACACGCCTTTTCTTTTACTCGTAACTTTTTTGCTCGCATATTTCTAGTGTACTAACTGTTTCCTCGTCGATCGTGCAATTCTCACCCCCGAACAAGAAGCTAATATGGATCGCATAGTCAGCGTGAGCGACAAGAGGAAGAATAGGAAAGCCCACGGAGCTGCCAATGCTCGGCCAGTAGAGAGAAAGAAGCTGAGGATAGGAACAAACTACTTCCCAAGGCAGGTGTGGGGATGTTCCCCATCGACGGGTCAGGGCCATCGGAGCCCATTGAGCATGCCCTGAAATCCCAGTAATTGGAGATGAGAAGAGGTCGACCATTCGATCGAGCAAACGTCGGGCTCTAGTCCCCGTCAAGAACCAACTGGGGTTGGACCCTCAAATTTTGTTGATTTAGAGCTCGAGAATGTCGAGCTAGAAGATGATGAAGATTATCTCCCCCTTACCTCCCGGCTAGGAAAAAATTGAGGGTCGATCAAGGCCATGTCGTTTCTGCTTCCAACAAAGCCTCCACCCCAAGTTCCCCAAGTCACGAGCAAAGAGTTCGTGCAGACCCAAGTGGAGAGGCTGAGTGAAGTTCCTCCCCTTACTGGGGTCAACAGTTTGTGCCGCCAATATCCCGAGCTGGGATTGGGGCAGGTCATAGTGAGGCGGGCTGCAGATAGAGATCTGTGTGCCAAGTTTGCTGAGGAGGGGTTGACCCCCAAGGAATTTAGTGACAGGTCCGGCCTAGTCCACTCCGAGGTAATCCTTCAGCTTTCTATGCTCTTTACTTTTCTGTCGATTCATCATTTTTCTTGGTCGCTTCCAATTCTGATCGTTTGTCGAACTGACCCTTTTCTTTTTATTTTTGTAGTCTCTCGCTCTTATCGAGCAGGCTAAGAGCAGCTGGAGGGCTGTTGTAGAGAGGGAGAAGATAGCCACTGCTCAATATGCTCGGAAATCCAATGAGGTTATTGAGCTAAAAGAGAAGCTGGTGGACTCTGACTCCGCCTACGATGCCCTCAAGGCTGTCCACAATGATGCTGTGAAAGATAGGGATCAGGCGCTGGTCGACCTGAGTCCTGCTAGGGCGAAGCTCGCCCCTCTTCGAGAGCAGCTAAATGTGCTGAAGGGATAGGCCGTAGCTGCCAAATTTGAGAAGAATAAACTGGAGAGCGATCTGGGTCGGCTCACCGCACTTGTCCAAGAGCGTAATACTCGAGTGATAAAGATGGATGAGGACCAGAAGGCAGCTCGAGCTAAGTGGGAGGAGGAAGACAGGGCCAGAGAGAGTGCCGCTGTTGAAGCTTTCAAGCACAGTGATGAGTGTTATGACATCATAGTATCTCGGGCCAAAGCATTTTACGATGTCGGACGCCAGCATATGGCCCGTCGAGCTTTTGTGGACCCTCCGTCGATTTGCCCGTTAGCAAGCTGGCTAAGTGGGATTCTGAAGATCGATATGATATGACTGCTCGAGCTGACCACCCACTTGTTCCCTTCAACGATAATGATTTAGCCGTGATAGCTCAGCAAGAAAGTGAAGATGGTGCAGATCCATGGGTTGCCCCTCCCATCGAGCCAATAAACTTCAACACAATCCTTAAGGAGCTTGATGAGGCTGATGAGATGGAAGAGGATGAAGAAAATGAAGTTACTCAATTAGATCAGGTCTTCGATCAAGCCGAGCAGCAAGGGCAATAACAACAAGATCCAGTCAATGACGATCAAAACAATTAATCCTTTGTAATTTTTACTCTGATTTTGTAATGAACAAGTTCCATAACGATTCTTCACTTTATTCTCGTAATCAATGCCTTGGCCCGATTTGGGAGGCATTTAACTCGTAACTTCATTCGCACAAGTCCTGGCCCGCTTTTGGGGGACTTTTAATTTAATACTAGTTGATAGTTTGAATCATTTTGCTTTGATCCATGCTTATGATTGTCTGTCGAACTAGATTAAATAAGAGATTGATTAAAGGAACGAGACAGACATAAGTCTTCAGTCGGACTGTTTAAGAACGAGGTCGACTTAGGACTTCAGTTGAGTCTGTTTAAGGAACGAGACAGACATAAGTCTTCAGTCGGGCCTGTTTAAGAATGAGGTTGACTTAGGATTTTAGTCGAGTCTGTTTAAGGAACGAGACAGACATAAGTCTTCAGTCGGACCTGTTTAAGAACGAGGTTGACTTAGGACTTCAGTCGAGTCTGTTTAAGGAATGAGGCTAACTTAAGTCTTCGATCGGACCTTTTTAAGAATGAGGTCGACTTAGGACTTCAGTCGAGTCTGTTTAAGGAACGAGACTGACTTAAGTCTTCAGTTGGACCTGTTTAAGAACGAGGTCGACTTAGGACTTCAGTCGAGTCTGTTTAATAATTCGAGGTCGACCTAATGGTCAGAACTGATTTAAACAAAGTACAAAGGTAACACAGTCTGTGAATAGAACTTCCATTTTATTGATGAAGTGGGTCGTTACATACAATGCTCAATCAGAAGTAATATTTAACTAAGTGGCTAGCATGCCACAGATGTTTTAGCTCATCACCACCTGGATGGCCAATCATGTAGGTCCCTTCCTTAACAATTCGAGTCACGATGTAGGGTTCTTCCCAGTTAGGAGATAACTTATTCTGTTCAGTTTTTCTTCCTGTTACCTCGATCTTCCTTAGCACGTAGTCCCCAACATTGAACGACCTTTTCTTGACCTTCTTGTCGTGATAGCCCTTGGTTTTCTATTTGTAGTTCACCATTCTGAGCTGAGTAGTCACCCGTTTCTCTTCTAGCAAGTCTAAATCAAGCAACCTGTTGGAGTCATTCTGATTCTGATCAAACAAAGCCACCCTAGCTGTAGGAAGTCATATCTCTGCAGGTGCCAAAGCTTCTGACCCAAAAGTAAGGGCGAATGGGGTTTCCCCTGTGGGCCCCCTAGTGGTTGTGCGGACTGCCCAAAGAGCAAGGGGCAGTTCGTCCAACCATCTACCAGCTCGACCAATGAGGCCCTTACTTAGTGCTGACAAGACAAGTTTGTTCGCTACTTCTGCCTGTCCGTTACCTTGGGGATATGCAACCGAAGACTTCCAATGTTTGACCCCCAATCTGTTCATCTCTGTTTCAAATGCTGTGGAAAACCGTAGCCCGTTGTCTGATACGATTGAATGCAGAACCCCAAAACGACACCAAATATAGTCGTGGATAAAGTTGATGGCATTTTCTTTCGTAATCTTGGCCAAGGGTTTGCTTCGATCCACTTTGTGAAGTAGTCAATGGCTACGGTCACATACTTGCAATTTCCACGGGCGGGTGGGGAGGGTCCGATCAATCTACCCCCCACATGTCGAACGGCCAAGCAGCGACCACAGGTGTTTGCTCGGTAGTTGGGAGCTTGGGTAGGTCGGCATACCTCTGATACTTGCCACATTTCCTCACGAATTCACGAGCATCTTCCCTTAGGTGAGGCCAATAGTTATCCCAAGGTAAGTATTCTGTCTGCCAAAGTTCTGGCCCCCGGGTGTCCACCACACACCCCAAAGTGCACCTCGTGTAAGAGTTGGGTGACCTTCATAGGATGAACGCACCTCAATAATGGCTTTATGAAAGATCTTCTGAATAGTGCATCTCCATATATGGTAAACCTTGGGGACTTCTTCTTGATCGTTCTTGCTTTTTGCTCGTCAGAAGGTAGCTCGCCTGTTTCTATGTAGGCCTTCATCTCATCAATCCAACACTTAGAGTTGTTGACTAGAGCCGTCAATTTGGGACGGTCCCGTCGGGACGTCCCGTCATACAAATGGGACGGGATGGGACGGAAAATTTTAGGCCCGCGAAAATTTGTCCTGTCCCGTCCCATCCCGCATTAGTCGCGGGACAACATAGTGCCGTCCCATCCCATCCCGTTATCCCGTATTGACGGCTCTACTTGTACCTAAGTTTTGAAACATGAAGTGAAACGTATACCAACCTCCAACCCAATTTGCATTCACTTTTAAAATTCATCAATGCCAGGCCAGTCTTAATATATTTTGATAATATAATTCCATCCAGCCTAGCTAATTGTTTGGCCACATATACTGTATACTTAAGCTTGAGCTAGTCTAACGCAAACATGTTGAAGTATTTAAAGTCTTCTTGTCCCGCATTGTCCCACCTTGTCCCGCGTCCCATAGTAGATTTGGGACGGGACGGAATATTTTAGTCCCGCGAAAATTTATCCCATCCCGTCCCGTTATCCAGTATTGACGGCTCTATTGTTGATCGAGCATAGAACCTGCACTCTTTCGTATGCTGGATGCTCTAAGCATGAGATTGGTTCTCCACGCTGCTCGTCTGATGTTGCCAGCTTGGACAGTAGGTCGGCCAACTCATTATCTTCGCGGCCTATCCGTTGTATTTCCCAAAATTCCAAGTCTTGGACCAGACTCTTTAGCTCATAGTATTTGATTAAAATGGGATTGAGCACTTCATATTCTCCCTTAACTTGGTTCACTATCAATTGAGAGTCACAGTGAGCTACGATCTTAGTCTCCCCAAAGCATCTGACATACTTAACTGCTGCGATCAGGGCCTCATATTCGTCCTGGTTATTGGAGGCTTGGAACTTGAACCTAAGAGCTTCTTCGTAAATTTTACCCGTTTCTGGCTCGATCAAAACAATTCCAGCTCTACTGACGTTCTTAGTAGCAGACCCGTCCGAGTAAACCTTCCAATAATCATCGGGCAAACTGACTGCCTGCTAGTTCGATTGTTCTTTCCCCTTCACACTCTCTTTTGGGGCGCTCTCTTTGCTATCTTCTTTGGTGAACGTTAGCTCCACCAAAAATTCTGCCAAAGGTTGAGCTTTCAAGGCCTTTTGAGGTTTATACTCAATGTCAAATTTAGTTAATTCGATGGACCAGTTGAGCAAACGACCTGAACTTTCTGGCTTATGCAATATCTTCCTCAATGGAGAATTTGTTAGCACGACAATGGGGTGAGCTGATAAATAGGCCCGTAATTTTCTAGCTGCAATCAACAAGGCGTAGGCCACCTTCTCAGCATTGTAGTATCTTCCCTCTACGCCGGACAAAGCCTTGCTCACATAATAAATTGGGTTTTGAAGCCCGCCTTACTCTCTGACCAACACTGCTGCCACGGCTCAATCTTCGGCTGAAAGATAGACGTACAGGCTCTCTCCTTGGACCAGGCTACTCAGCAATGGGGGAGAAGCGAGGTACTCCTTGAGCTGTTGGAATGACGATGAACATTCGGTTGTCCATTCAAAGTTTTTCGTCTCCCTCAAAGTTTTGAAGAAGGGGAGAGACCTTTCTGCTGACTTGGCTATGAAGCGACCCAATGCTGTCACCCTACCATTCAGCCCTTGCACCTCCTTAATGCATGTTGGCTCTTGCATCTCTACCAAAGCCTTTATTTTTTCTAGATTTGCTTCAATATCCCTTTGAGATACCATGAACTCCAAAAACTTGCCAGCAGCTACCCCAAAGACACACTTGCTCGGGTTCAACTTCATGTCGTTTGCCCGCAGATTGGCGAACGTTTCCCTTAGGTCAACCACATGACGACTAGCCTTGGTTTCTATGACCATGTCATCAATGTAGGCCTCCATGTTTCAGCCAATCTGGGAAGCAAAGACCTTATTCACCATCTGTTGATAGGTAGCTCCAACATTCTTCAGCCCGAAGGGCATTTTTGTATAGCAGTATACCCCTCCAACAGCTTGGAAAATGGTTTTTCTATGTCTTCCTCATGCATACTGTTTGATGGTACCTCAAATAGGCATCGAGGAAACTGAGGGTGGCATGTCTGGCTATCGAGTCAACCATCTTGTCGATCCTTGGAAGTGGATAGCTGTCTTTTGGGCAAGCTACATTCAGGTCGGTGAAGTCGACATACATTCTCTACTTGCCATTGGCTTTCTTGACCATCACTACATTAGCTAGCCAGGTAGTGTAGAAAGCCTCCTTGATAATACTTGTACTAAGGAGTTTGTTTACCTCTTGTTTGATGGCAATCTCCTTGTCTGCAGCAAAGATTCTTAGACGCTGGCTTTTGAATTTGATGGTAGGGTTGACCTACAAATGATGTACAATGACCTCCTCTTTGATTCCCCTCATGTCTTTTACCTGCCAAGCAAAGACGTCAACACTTTCCTTCAACAAGCCAATTATCTCTGATCTCTCCTCTGGTGACAGCTGTCTCCCTATTCTGATGAGCTGCTCGGGGTAGAAGGATTAGCTACTATTTCCTCCAGCTCGTCAACAGGTTTCAGCTCTGGGCCGTCTCTGAACAGTAGGGTCTCGATGATAATCTCTCTAACCCTTCTCCTTTCCTCAGCTCCCAAGTGCGGAGCTTCTGCCTCAATCATGCCATCTAGATCGGCAGCAATTTCCCCACTGGTAGCCCCCGAGTTATGGTTGACTTGAAGGCTTAGGTCACCCACGACGATCTGGTCGACCATAACTGCATCAGCCACGACCCCAGTGTTTTCAGAGAGACGTGTCTGCTCAGTCATGACGTGGTCATGTGAGGGATAGGTCATCTCTTCAACACATCAGATTGTTAATAGTCTGGAAGTGGTGGTGACCGATTTAGAGAGCTTCCAGTTCGCTTCAGGAGTATTAATTTCTAGCTCCCTCTTCTTCTTAGACCGTAGCACATGATCTAGGTACTCTCTGACCGTGCTAAGTACGCATCCCACTCCTAACATAGTGAGAAACTTAACTCTTTGGTGGGGAATTGAAGGAACCATTCCTAGCGCGACCTACCCAGGTATACCCAAGATAACATGGTAATCACTAACGACATCAATGACAATAAAGGTTACCTTGGCCACTGTCCTCAAAGGATGCTGTCCAATATCAACCTCCAGCTCGATCTATCCCTTGGCATCCACTCGGTGATTGGTGAAGCCTTCCAATCGACCTGCGTAAGGTGACAATCTGACATCTGTTAACCCCATGTCGAGGAAGGTCTTGTAGTAGAGGATATCTCTGCAAGCCCCCGTGTCGACCAATATTCTACTCGACGTGCAGTCATCGATAAACCCTGGAATCACCAAAATTTGTTCCCTAGCAGTCATACCAGTAGCCAGCTCGTAGGGATAGAAACTGATCACCTCATCTCTAACACATCTCCTTGGAGGCACGTAGGGAACTTTGTTCAGTTGAAATTTTTTATGTTTTAGGGCGGTGTTGCTTGTCTCTTCAGCGATAACCCCCAAAGTCAGCCTAGGCTGCCTCGGCTGTAACGACCCCAACCCTAGGCATTTATTTTTAATATTATACTAGATGCTTTTAATATTTATATTTATTTTATGTGTTCAATTATGTCATTAAATTCTTAAATTAAGATAAATTGGGTGAAAAGTAAATTTAGAATCTTATAAGAATTTATTGGACATTTAATAAAGAAACTAAGGAAAATAATAAAAATGGAAAAATGATAAATAATGTGGGGAGGATAAATGAGTAGGATGAATTAATGGGATAAGTTTTATTTTTTTTTGGGTAAGGGAAAGCCTTGGTTATTCTTGGTGGGGGGCCAAAATCCCTTACTTCCCCATGCCATGCCAAGTGTCACCCCTCTCCTCTCCCCCTTGCCTCCCTCTAGCCGGCCCCTCCTCCCTCTCCATTACCCTCTTCACACTTCTTCCTCCTCCTTCATTTTTACTTCTTCTTCCTAGAGAAACTAGAGAGCTCCCATGGTAGCCCAAGCATGAAGCTTTGAAGTCAAGAACATTTCTTCACCAAAAATCAAGTCTTAGAGCATCCTTGAAGTGGGTTCATCTTGGGGAACTCATCTAGCTAGAAAGATCCACATTCCTTTGCAAATCCAAGTGAGTTGTTATGACCTCTTTTCATTTATGTGCTCATGAACTATCTATTGTTGTTCTTGATGTTGTAATTGTTGTTATATGTTTTGGAAGTCTTCTTGAAGTAAAGAAATGGGTTAATGATTTAAAGGAATGTAGTGGTTATGGAAGTTGACTTGAATTGATTATGAAATGGGTGGAGTTAGATTAGGAGATGTTAGCTTGAATGGAGATAATGATATGGGTTGGAAATTAAGTGGTAGTTGATTTGGGTTTAGATTTTATTGGGGTTTAAAGGAAGTAGTATAAAGTGTATAAATTTTAGGAAGTTCTTCTAAGTTCACAAACAAAGGAAAAATCAGTTTGGGACAAAGTTGGTTTGGGTTATTTGAAAGATTGTATTCTCGTTCTCGAATTAAGGTTCGGGGCACGAGTCGTGCTCCGGGGCACGAGTCGTGCCTTGGATGGGGACGAGTCGTGTCTTGGAGAAAAGGGAAGTCGTGACCTTAGGGGACGCCGTGTTCAAGGGGTTAAATGGGCACGAGTCGTGCCCTGGGGCACGAGTCGTGCCCTGGCCTGGTTTCTTTGCATCAATTTCTAAGCTGTCTAAACCAAATCAAACTAGAACCAAAATGAAATCTCTTTAACCTAGATTAAAGTAGAATACTTTGGCTATACAATGACATCTTAAGGGATCAAAATGGAATTGTGGAAGTAGTTTAATTATTGTCCCGAAAATGGTTGATAGGTTGATTTGTAACTTCATCAAAATAGTTCCAACTTGGGGAAATAGATCTTGAACGTTATTAAGGTTATTCGGGGTTGCACGATGACTATGTAGGAATGGTTTACGATATATAGTGGCCTTACTTACTCCATGTCCTTGGTGAGTAGTTCAAATTGGTGTAGAAGTTATAGGTTTCACAATTAAGCTAATTAGTAATGGGTATGTACCACCTTGTGGCATTGTGTCCAAGTTGTGGAATTATTAATTATATGGTTACCTTAATACCCTAAGTATGGACTATTTGGCAAGTTGTTATGTGACATCCCAATGTGTGGATTATGTGTTATATGGTGGTGTGATATCCCGCCTGTGGATTATGTGGCATGTTGAGTTTATTGCTATCCCATTGGTGGATTTAATTGTTATCATTCATAGTTACTGATGATGCTATGCATAGTGTATTACTTAAATGTTGCATTATAATGTTGGATTGAACATGAGTATATTTTACCATGTTGCTATATTGTTTATCCCGTTTTGTGGATTTATCTCAAGTAACTATCATGTGCTTGGGCGTATTATGTTCGGGTGGGTATGATGGATGCCAATCAATTATTGATTTGTTCAATAAGTGATTGAAGGTACATCATACCGGTGACCCTTCCCCACTCTGTGGCCACGGGGTGGGGCCGTGCTAACGACTGTACTGAGTGATAAGTAGCCTTTACAGCTCGTTGCAACCGTT
Source organism: Adenophora triphylla var. japonica (assembly GCA_022495995.1). NCBI lineage: Eukaryota > Viridiplantae > Streptophyta > Magnoliopsida > Asterales > Campanulaceae > Adenophora > Adenophora triphylla. Next base: position 673,332 of record JAFEMH010000353.1, read on the forward strand.
GTAAGGAGGGACGATGTTATGGTTGGATACTCTATATCATAGATATCTTTTCTTATATGGATCTCTGGGGTATGAAGTCCTATAAGAGGTGAATGTGCCGGAGGCAATTCACCAAAGAGTGGAGTTTTACTCCCACGCCAGATTTACTTATTGTTCGTACGGGAAAAGGTAAAATGAGGTAACGTAAGGTGTTTACCGCTTTCCTAATGTGTTAAGTGTTGCCATGCTACATGTTGCATCTTGTATGGCATCTTGCTGCATATCATAATAGCTCATTGAGATTTATTCTCACCCCTCTCCCTTTACTGTTTTAGATTCCGAGATGTAACCCGAACCAGTGAGGCCGGGGATTTCATTGTGGACTTTTGCTTTTGGGGCTTGACAAGTTAAGTATAGGAGTGGGTTGTTTAGGAGTATTTTTTTTAGTATTCCTCTTTTGTAATTTGTTTGGAAAACACTTTTATTAAACAATGTTATTCAGGGTTTTGTGTAATTAATCAGATGTCGGATTGTTAAAGTTGTAGTTGGATCTCCTTTTAGTAGAGATATTATTAATTAATTCTTACTTGGAAGTTTGAAAAGTAGTTTTCCTTTAAAGGCAAATAAATGTTTTAAAAATCTAGATGGATTGTCTTGGTTTGAGCTCCCTTAGCTCGGGACACGTGTTAGGTCCCGGGTTGGGGTGCTCACAGTTGGTATCAGAGCTTAGTTTAGAGGTCAAGGGTAGATGTCTAAACTAAGGGGGAATGTGTGGAAATTGACGTCGAGTGTTTTATGCAGGAGTTCGTTCTAATGGCCGGAAGCAAGGATGATCAGCGAAAGGTGCTAGGAAAGGAAGTAGATATGGGTATAGGTGGAATTCAGAATGAAGAGATGATGAAATTATTCAGGGAATTTGTACAAGGTATGGAGACTAGAGGATCAGTTCCTAATCATCATGAAGGATGTCAAAGTGATGGATTGGAAAGATTTGTGAAGATGAACCCCCCGAGCTTTAACGGAGGTCCGAACCCGTTAAAGGCAGAAGAATGGTTAGCAGAAATGAATAGGATTTTCGAGGTTATAGAAAGTCCCAACAAGGAGAAAGTTAGGTATGCCGTGTTCAAACTTGAAGGTTTAGCTGATCAGTGGTGGCAAATATTGAAGGGAAGTTGGGAGCGGGATCATACGCCCTGCACTTGGGATAATTTCACCAAACATTTCGAGGATTATTTCGTTTCGATGGTTACAAGGGACAAGAAGGAAATCGAATTCTTAGGACTAGAACAAGGGATCATGACGGTGAATCGTATGTAATCAGTTTGAGGAATTAGCTAGAAGTTGCCCTCATTTGGTATCGTATGAAGCGAAAAGAGTTCATAGGTTTATAAAAGGTTTGAGGACCGAGTTTAGGAAGAAATTTGGGATTGATAGCTTCACCAATTATCGACGGACCTTAGAGAGAGCTTATAAGATTGAGAAAAATATTGAGGAAATTAGTGGGAAATTGGAAGGTGAGATTGGAGATCGCCCAAGGGCGTTAACTTCGTGAAGTGTGAGAGGAGAGTTTGTCGTAGCTTCTTTATCTAGGCCAAAATCCAAGCAAGATGGGATGAATTGTAAATTTTGCAAGAGGATTGGACATACCGAAGATCATTGTTGGAGTAAGCAAGGTAAGTGTATTAAGTGTGGAGGAATGGGACACTTTAGGAGGAATTGTCCAAAGTTTCAACGGGAGCGAGCTTCAGCAGATGCCAGCAAGGTGGACGACAAAGAGGTGGTACCAAGAGAGATAGCGAAGGGGAGCCGAGAGAGAAGGTCTATGGTCGAGTAGGTGTTTCGGTTTCAGGAGAGATAGGTCCCTCAGAGGTCGCTAGAGGTATATTCCCTGTCTCAAAAGTTAGGGGTCATATTTTATAGATCCTGTTGCATATCATTTATGTTTGGCATCACATTTTGCTTATATGTGACATACATTGTTGAAAAGTTGTTTTGTTGTTGGAGGGTTCTGCTCTTATGAGAGAATACCTTGAACCTTCTTCGGTTTACCACGATGGTGATGTGGTTATGGCTGAGCATGTATTGCCAGTTGAAATGGTATAGTTATTATTTTACGATTCTTAGATATACTTGACCTGGAGGGTTAAGTAGTTGTTGTTTAATGGTAGACTATCATAATAAGTGTGTCTCCTTTTTCCATGCTTAAACTGCTTATATTGGTATTTGTTATAGGTGAACCTTAAATGTGAAATTCTGGTTATATGTGGATATTTAGGGCGAAAGTTTGAATTAAGATGTGAAGAGTAATTGGTATAGGCTAGACTTGCTTAGGGAGTCTTTTCCAAAATTTTATGTGCTAGTTGCGAGTAAATGTTAAATGTGCTTTCGTTGGTATATTTTGTTGTGTTGGTTCTGAGTAGGATAAGCAGAATTGTAATTCTTATTTTGATGGCTTTAGGGTAATTAGAATCGATGATATCTTTGTTAATTAAAGTTTCGGAAAGATTGTAAAAATAAATTGAGAATTGGGTTAATTATTCCTTGTGAAGAATCCTTATATGCAAGTTTAGCTAGTGTTAGCTCGAGAGGATTGCAAATTTTGGGTTCTATAGTCTTAAACTCGGGCGTTGCCAAGGATCTTGTGAGGTTGAGTCCGTGATCTTTGAGTTAGCAAGTACTACCTAAGAAATTTAATGAACCCTTAAGAATTGTAAAGTCATTACTTTGGTTGAATCTAAAGGACGTATAAATGGTGTAGGTTGTGATGAGGATGAATCATATTGTTAGTGATGGAAAATAGGTTGACTCTTACCTTACCTAGTGGATGTGAGAATCTTGTGAAATTTTAAGTGTGTATTAAAGGAAGATCAAGGTGTAGTGTTATGCAAAATGGGAAGTGATAGCGTATGTTTCGAGGAAGTTAACTTAGATAGAGCGGAAATTTCTTATCATTGTTCGAGAGCGGTTACAATTGTTTGTGTGATTTAAACGGAATCTTATCTTTTGAAGTTCTCGATCGGGGATGGTTACCGATCCTAAGAGTTGAAGGATTTTTGTAGTCGATAGGAAATATGATTACCAGTGGTTGGGTGTGTATAATATTAGTTATCATTTTAACATTAAGATAAAACCGTATGAGACGTTGTTAGGAAAGAAAATATCGATCTCTAATTTGTCGGGATGAAATTGGGGAAGCAAGGTCTAAGGTAATTTAGCGCCAAAGTTTGTTAATCCATTTGAAGTTTTAGGAAATGTTGGTGAGTCGACTTATAGACCGATTTGGGGCAGCCTATCGAGTATTTGAAGTTTAAAGGTGATATCGTAATGTATTGGGAGACATGAGATGTAATACTTTTATTTGAATATACTTTCTTTGAGGTCGTGAAATTTCGGGTTAGTGATGATGGTATAGTATTCTCGGGATATTAAGTTGTAGTATCACATTACTTATGAAATTGGAAAATCTTGGAAAAATCATAGTGTTGAAGAGACTAATTGGGGAGTGAAGTCCTAGAGTATTCGGGTTAAGAAAGTGTATAGTGGAATTATACCATTGAGAAATCTAGTGGAAAAGTGTTAAGTTAGAATGTGTGGAAGGTAACCTTTGCTATTTGATCCTTAGGGTAAGCGACAGCCAAATTCGGGACGAATTTTCTTTAAGGGGGAGTGAGTGTAACGACCCCAACCCTAGGCATTTATTTTTAATATTATACTAGATGCTTTTAATATTTATATTTATTTTATGTGTTCAATTATGTCATTAAATTCTTAAATTAAGATAAATTGGGTGAAAAGTAAATTTAGAATCTTATAAGAATTTATTGGACATTTAATAAAGAAACTAAGGAAAATAATAAAAATGGAAAAATGATAAATAATGTGGGGAGGATAAATGAGTAGGATGAATTAATGGGATAAGTTTTATTTTTTTTTTGGGTAAGGGAAAGCCTTGGTTATTCTTGGTGGGGGGCCAAAATCCCTTACTTCCCCATGCCATGCCAAGTGTCACCCCTCTCCTCTCCCCCTTGCCTCCCTCTAGCCGGCCCCTCCTCCCTCTCCATTACCCTCCTCACACTTCTTCCTCCTCCTTCATTTTTACTTCTTCTTCCTAGAGAAACTAGAGAGCTCCCATGGAAGCCCAAGCATGAAGCTTTGAAGTCAAGAACATTTCTTCACCAAAAATCAAGTCTTAGAGCATCCTTGAAGTGGGTTCATCTTGGGGAACTCATCTAGCTAGAAAGATCCACATTCCTTTGCAAATCCAAGTGAGTTGTTATGACCTCTTTTCATTTATGTGCTCATGAACTATCTATTGTTGTTCTTGATGTTGTAATTGTTGTTATATGTTTTGGAAGTCTTCTTGAAGTAAAGAAATGGGTTAATGATTTAAAGGAATGTAGTGGTTATGGAAGTTGACTTGAATTGATTATGAAATGGGTGGAGTTAGATTAGGAGATGTTAGCTTGAATGGAGATAATGATATGGGTTGGAAATTAAGTGGTAGTTGATTTGGGTTTAGATTTTATTGGGGTTTAAAGGAAGTAGTATAAAGTGTATAAATTTTAGGAAGTTCTTCTAAGTTCACAAACAAAGGAAAAATCAGTTTGGGACAAAGTTGGTTTGGGTTATTTGAAAGATTGTATTCTGTTCTGAATTCTGGGTTCAGGGCACGAGTCGTGCCCTGGGGCACGAGTCGTGCCTTGGATGGGGACGAGTCGTGTCTTGGAGAAAAGGGAAGTCGTGACCTTAGGGGGACGCCGTGTTCAAATAAGGGGTTAAATGGGCACGAAGTCGTGCCCCTGGGCACGAGTCGTGCCCCGGCCTCGGTTTCTTTGCATCAATTTCTAAGCTGTCTAAACCAAATCAAACTAGAACCAAAATGAAATCTCTTTAACCTAGATTAAAGTAGAATACTTTGGCTATACAATGACATCTTAAGGGATCAAAATGGAATTGTGGAAGTAGTTTAATTATTGTCCCGAAAATGGTTGATAGGTTGATTTGTAACTTCATCAAAATAGTTCCAACTTGGGGAAATAGATCTTGAACGTTATTAAGGTTATTCGGGGTTGCACGATGACTATGTAGGAATGGTTTACGATATATAGTGGCCTTACTTACTCCATGTCCTTGGTGAGTAGTTCAAATTGGTGTAGAAGTTATAGGTTTCACAATTAAGCTAATTAGTAATGGGTATGTACCACCTTGTGGCATTGTGTCCAAGTTGTGGAATTATTAATTATATGGTTACCTTAATACCCTAAGTATGGACTATTTGGCAAGTTGTTATGTGACATCCCAATGTGTGGATTATGTGTTATATGGTGGTGTGATATCCCAGTTGTGGATTATGTGGCATGTTGAGTTTATTGCTATCCCATTGGTGGATTTAATTGTTATCATTCATAGTTACTGATGATGCTATGCATAGTGTATTACTTAAATGTTGCATTATAATGTTGGATTGAACATGAGTATATTTTACCATGTTGCTATATTGTTTATCCCGTTTTGTGGATTTATCTCAAGTAACTATCATGTGCTTGGGCGTATTATGTTCGGGTGGGTATGATGGATGCCAATCAATTATTGATTTGTTCAATAAGTGATTGAAGGTACATCATACCGGTGACCCTTCCCCACTCGTGGCCACGGGTGGGGCCGTGCTAACGACCGTACCGAGTGATAAGTAGCCTTTACGGCTTCGTTGCAACCGTTGTAAGGAGGACGATGTTATGGTTGGATACTCTATATCATAGATATCTTTTCTTATATGGATCTCTGGGGTATGAGTCCTATAAGAGGTGAATGTGCCTTGGAGGCAATTCACCAAAGAGTGGAGTTTTACTCCCACGTTGTACGACTTATTGTTCGACGGGAAAAGGTAAAATGAGGTAACGTAAGGTGTTTACCGCTTTCCTAATGTGTTAAGTGTTGCCATGCTACATGTTGCATCTTGTATGGCATCTTGCTGCATATCATAATAGCTCATTGAGATTTATTCTCACCCCTCTCCCTTTACTGTTTTAGATTCCGAGACAGTAACCCGAACCAAATGAGGCCGGGATTTCATTGTGGACTTTTGCTTTTGGGGCTTGACAAGTTAAGTATAGGAGTGGGTTGTTTAGGAGTATTTTTTTTAGTATTCCTCTTTTGTAATTTGTTTGGAAAACACTTTTATTAAACAATGTTATTCAGGGTTTTGTGTAATTAATCAGATGTCGGATTGTTAAAGTTGTAGTTGGATCTCCTTTTAGTAGAGATATCATTAATTAATTCTTACTTGGAAGTTTGAAAAGTAGTTTTCCTTTAAAGGCAAATAAATGTTTTAAAAATCTAGATGGATTGTCTTGGCTTGAGCTCCCTTAGTTCGGGACACGTGTTAGGTCCCGGGTTGGGGTGCTCACATCGGCTCTGGCACCCCTCTGGCAGGTCGATCTCTACCAGCAGGATGATTTCCCTTGATGAACCTGTCTAACCTTCCTTCATTCACCCACTTCTGGATGATCCTCTTCAGACTCATGCATTCTTCTGTGGTGTGCCCAGTGTCCTTGTGGTACTCACAGTACCTGCTATTGTCCCTTTTGAACTTATTCTGAGCATTCATTGGGGCTGGGGGGGGGGGGCTAGGTCAACTGTGTTCATAATCTCAGTCCCACTCACTGTAAGTGGGGTAAAGCTTTCAGAGACCCTTTATGTCGCCCTAGTCATGTTTTTCCCTTTATTATCATTATTTTTCACTGGTCCCCCTTTCGTCGACTCACCAGCTTCAGAATGCTTTGATGGTGATTGATGCTGCAGGAAATGTGCTTATCAATCTTCCTCCACGTGGCAGGACTGATCACTTGGCTTCTTGACCTGAAAACAGAACCCACGACTAGCCGGATGTGTCTCCGGCGAAGACACTCGGGCGTGAGAGTAAGATCACAGTTGTATATAGCTCAAAATGTATTGAATAATGAACTCAGAATACAAAATGGCAGTTACCTTTGCACCGTTGGTAGTGACGAAGTATTTATAGGCAAGAGTAATGTATTTTTGGTGAGGAGACATGTCCTCCGAGATTATAGCAGCGGTTATTCAGTCATGTGAACGTGTTAGTAACTGTCCCTGATTTGTAGGGATGTGGTTACGAGAATAGTTCAACCGAATATGCCCGCGAGTATCAAGTCGTCACTTGTTAATTTAGGTCGAGGTCGCCACTCGTGGAATGGTCGACCTCGACCGTCTGCAGAGCATGGTTCGTACCCGAATTGTAGCATGGATCACGAGGTCGGACTAAGTTAGGTCGGGACCCGTAGGTCGGACCATGGGCTTAGTCGACCGTCGCTGAGATGGGCTTTGGGCCTTGCTCCGACTGGGCCAGCCCTATTTAGAATGTGATAGTCAAAGCTGGATGTAATTGGGCTTTACTTGCTTGGCCCAACTCGGCACTTTTGGTATGTTCAGTGGCCCCCAACTTTCGAGTTGACTTTGTCGACTAGGAAGTTAAGGAAATTTTTGATGGCAATTGTTGTTACTCGAAGGTCTCTACTCGTTCTGAGGTTTAGTCGACCCAAGATGACGTGGCTCGATCCTGGACGTCAGCTATGGACGGTCAAAGATGAAGGAGCGCCGTTTTTGCCATAATGATTACAATTTTGACGTTTGAGAGTCCGCCTAGGAAACAGTTTCCGTAATTAATTAGGAAAATTAATTTTGAATTTCCCTTTGCCCTTTCCAATTCGAGAAGATATAAATTCAAGAATCCTTCCCCATTTACAACTTTCGCCATCCCTGAACTCTGTACGTGATTCCGGCGGTGATAAAGGAAATTGACTTCTGCTATAACTCGGTGTTTCACTCTCCATTGTTCCGTTTTTCCTTCACTGCTAAAGGTATTCTCCTCATTCTTTAAAATTAGGGCTTTAATTTCTGCTATTCCTTTGATTCCGCCATGGCTAGGACCTTTAGTACAGAACCCGGAGCTTGGTATGGGTACTGTAAAGTCAACCGTAGGGTTTATAAACATTTAAACGGAGAGTGGAGGGAGATGACCATGGAGGAATGTACTTCAATTTTAACCCGATGGGGTTTGCAATTTACTGAGTTGGCTTTGCCTGTGGGAGAGAACTTAGGTACTTTAGGAACGAATGACCCAAGAATTGAGTCCTTCCATCTTTTTCACGAGCTTCTCGATCATATTGCTACATTTTATATTCATGGTCCCGACAAACCTTCTTTCCTTAGGAATAGAATTGGATTTCGGGGAATCTAGGTCGCCCTTAGCTTATCGATTAGGTCTCCCGAGACTTCATGTAGAACCGATTCCCCCGTTTCCCTTCTTCTTGTACGTATATGGGGACACAAGGTGGAGCTCATGCCTCGACCTCATCAAGCCCGCGCATTGTTGATGCCTTTGATAACACCGTAGTGCCGGGCAGAATGAAAAAGGCTACGTTCCTCCAAGGCCGCCTAGAGGGAAGCGTAATTATCCATCTCGCTTAAGCATGATATATGATTTTTGTGATGTTGATAGGAAGGAGTTTAGTGTTGCTCTGTATAGTAGGGGGGACTTCTTTAACAAATTTGGGGACACCTACGAGGAGGAAACCACCAAGGTAGCTTTCTACTACGGCCAATTCGAAGCCGGCTTCGAGATTACCTCTTGACCCCTTCATAAACGAGTTCTTGGAGTGCACCGATGCCTTGCCACTTCAGCCTAGGGGCCAACACCGTAGGGTATTGGTTTGCTTTATTATGGTTTGTAGGTTCTTAGGATATGAGCCATGTATGAGGGTGTTTAAGGAGTTCTTTAGCATTAAGTTTGATAAGGATAATGGCATAAGTACTCCTTCCAAGCCAAAGTCTCCCAAATTATTTGCCAATCTTCCCGGCAAGGCTAGTGGATGGAACTCTTGCGTGGTGGTGGTGGAGAGTAGAAGAGGATGGGAGTTTCCCTTGCCCAAAGGCCGATACAACCGGGGTAGATGAGAACAACTACCGGGCCCCTCATTGGCATAATGATTTACGTAAGAAGTTGATGGAGTTTACCAAGAAAGGGGCTATCGCTGGGATGCTCTAGGAACCAACAAAAATAACTTCATCCGAGCTGGATTGATGGTTGGTGAAGGAGAGGTAGTGCCCATGGTGCCGTAGTTAGATGTCGAGATATCCAGATTGGGTCACCCATGAGGGAGCTCGATTCGTATTTGAGAAAGAGTGCCACCATTGTAAGAAGACTGCCAACTATTGTAAGGAGCGGGTAGAACACTTTGGGGGTAAGAACTCGACCATTCCTTGTAACTTGATCCCTCTTACCTTTGCTTAACTGTTTATTTATGACTTTGATTCGTACATAGAACTTTTTTGCTCGTATGTAGAATAATCAGTCCACACATATTTAATTCGTACATAGAACTTTTTACTCGTATGCAGAAATTTTATGTGTCGACCTAACCCTTGATCATTTCAATTTTTGTGTAGTCTTAACTCCTGAGCAAGAAGTGAGTATGGGCCGAACCATTGACATTAGGAAGAGCAAGTGGAGCTGTGGAGCAGCTAATGCCAGAGAACATAGGGAGAGAGAGGGTGCTCTCCGTCATGATACTTTGCAGACGATAGATGTGGACCCCGTTAACTCTATACCAATGGAGGAGAACCCCGAGGAACTGGAGGGGAACCAAGTTGTAGACGTCGCCCAGGAAATGGAAGAGGTTGACGCTGAAGAAACCAATGTATCCGACCAAATTGTTGAGCCAGCTAAGGAGGCTAGAAAGACCAGAGCTCGTGATCAACCCAAAACCAAATCCAAAACCAAAAGAATTCCCAAGGCAAAGTCGCCTGTGATCGAGTTAGATGATGAGGTGGATGATGATGATACGGCCCCTCTAAGCAAGAAAATCAAGATTGGGAAAACCAAGGTGAGCTCGACAGTTGATCAGGTCGATGCTAACGAGCCGATGGAGAATGAAGTTAGGAGTCCCCAGCCTTCCCCTGTCCAGGTTTCTTATGCCGAGCTAATCCAGTCTCGTGTTGACGAGCTAAGTGCTGTGGCTCCTTTAACCAGGATCAACTGCTTAGCCAGGGAGTATCCGGAGCTGGAGTATGGATGTGCCGTGGTCGAAGGGGTGCCGACCAGATTTGATTATGGAGTTCACTAAAAACCTCTAACCCCGTAAGCCTGCAGAGCTAGGGTCGGGCTAGCTTCCTCCGAGGTAACTCTTTGGCAATTTCTTGTGCTGTTAACTTTATTTTGCTTGCTTGTTCCATGTCTCCCTTTGTGTCTGTCAGATCTAACCTCTTCCTCCCACTCTTCTTTTCGCCTCTTGCCATGATTGACCCGGCTACTACTTATTGGAAGGCCGCCGAGGAGCAGGAGAAGCTAGCCAAGTCCATGTTGGCAAAGAAAAATGTGGAGTTGAAGAAGCCGGGAGGAGGAGAATGCCGAGGTGGGGAACCGAAAGAAGCCAACGCTACGTTGAAGGAGGAGCTCAAAAACTTGAAGGAAGAGCACTCGTACTTAGACACTCGTATGAAGCTTTGAAGCTTGTTAAAGACAACGAAATAAAAGCCAAAGAAGAAGCCTGGGGCAAGTTTGGAGAAGCTACCAAGGAACTCGCCGCCCTCAAGGAGGAAAAGAATAGGCTAGCTGCTGATCTGGCATTGGCGACTCAACACTGAGGAGGTGCCAGTCACTTTGGCCAAGAAACAAGAAGAGTTGGATGCCGCTCGAACTCAATGGGGGGTGGACCTAGCTGCTGCTGTGAGGACTGCAAAGGAGGATGCTGTCAAGGCATATAAAGATAGTGATGATCTGCACGCCCATATTACCGAAGAAGCTAGGGGGTTCTTCCATGTAGGTCGGGCTCATATGGCTCGACGTATAATAGTGGATCCCTCTGTCAATATATCGATCGAACAGCCTAGCTCAATGGGCTTCAAGATCCTTATAACACAAATAGCCGCCAAGGTCACCCTTTGGTGCCATACAATGAAAATGACTTGGAACTTATAAAGAAAGATGATTGAAGTCAGCAGAGGCATCACCTTGGGACCCCCACTGTTGAAAAGGTTAATTTTAACACCATTTTGGCCGAGCTCGATGACTATGAGGATTCGGCTTTTGACGAGGAGACCCCAAAGTTTACAATCAAATGACTCACGGAAGGTGGTTTATCGATCGAAAATGTTATTGGTGAGCCATCTACCGCGGGTGATCGACCGAGGTCGACCCAACGTCCGTCGCCGGTCCAATAGAAGGCGTTTCTTCTGAGTAGACCTTGATTTTAATGGTTATTGTAATCGAACAAGTTCCAAACATTTTTGCTTTTTTGTCTTTAACATTATCTGAATGCCTTGGCCCAGTTTTTGGGAGGCATAGAAACAAGTTATCATATTTCAAGTCTTAGCCCGCTTTAGGGAGACTTGTTCATATTTAATCGTAGCCAACCTTTCTTGATTGCATGTTGTATGCTTGTTGAAGTAAGTGTCGAGCTAGATATAGATAGAGCAAATAAGTCAACTTGAGCCCAGAGGCGACCTAATCTTGTCGATTTAGTCGACCTCAGACTTGGTTAACTTTTTCATGTGAACAAGATTGACCATGAGTCGAACCTGCTCTTATTATTGTAGCTGACCTAGGGTCGAGCTAAATCTAACAAACTGACCGAGGATCGAGTCTGTTAGAACGAAGTCGACTAAGAGTCGGACTTGTTAAATGAACGAAGCTGATTAAGAATCGAGCTTGTTAGGACGATGCTGACTAAGAGTCGAGCTCGTTAGAACGAAGTCGACTAAGAGTCGGACTTGTTAAATAAACGAAGCTGATTAAGAATCGAGCTTGTTAGAACGACGCTGACTAAGAGTCGAGCTCGTTAGAACGAAGTCGACTAAGAGTCGGACTTGTTTAAATAAACAAAGCTGATTAAGAATCGAGCTTGTTTAAACGAAGCTGACTAAGAGTCGAGCTTGTTGACGTTAATGTAACAGTATGTTTGATCGAATAAACTGCGTTTTTCATTGAAATAGGAAACATGCTTATATCAGTTCGAAACTAGCTTTAACACAAACTTGAACTTTGAAATTGAAAACTAGAAGTAGTATTTGATGAGGTGAGTAGCATGCCAAGGGTGTTTCAACTCGTCACCTCCAGGATGAGCTATCATGTAGGTTCCTTCTTTGACGACTCGAGTGACTACATAGGGACCTTCCCAATTAGGAGATAGCTTGTTCTGCTGGGTCCTTCTACCCGTTGCCTCAATCTTTCTCAATACATAATCTCCCACTTGGAAAGACCTTGCCTTGACCTTCTTGTCATGATAACTTTTAGTCCGCTGCTTGTAATTAACCATTCGGAGGTAGGTCAAGCCGCTTCTCGTCGATCGTGTCCAAGTCGATCAACCTGCTTGGTGTCATTCTCGCTCTTGATCAAAGAAGGTCACTCTAGCCGTAGGAATCTCGAGCTCGCAGTGCCATGGCCTCGACCCATATGTGAGAGCAAAAGGGGTTTCCCGTAGGCCCCCGAGCGGTCAGCCGAACCGCCCAAAGAGCAAGTGGGGAGTTCGTCCAACCAATTGTTTCGTCGACCTACGAGCCCGCCGAGCGAAGATAGAACAAGTTTATTTGCCGCTTCAGCCTTGCCCATTTCCTCGAGGATAGGCGACAGAGGATTTCCAATGTTTGATTCCCACTCGCTTCATCTCTCGTTTCGAAAGTCCGGGAGAACCGTAACCCATTGTCGACACTATAGCTCGAGGAAAACCAAACCGACACCAAATGAAGTCGTGTATGAAGTTAATAGCATTCTCCTCTCGTGATGCGAGCTAGTGGTTTGGCCTCAACCCATTTGGTGAAGTAATCTATGGCCACTATCACGTACTTGCAGCTTCCTGCGGGAGTGGAAGTGGTCCAATCGTGTCGACGCCCCACATATCAAATGGCCAAGCCGCGATCACAGGAGTCTCGCTTCTGTTGTAGGCACATGTGGAAGGTTGGCAAACCTTTGGCATTGATCACATTGCTGAACAAAGTTGTGAGTGTCGCCTCTCATGTGTGGCCGTAGTATCCCAACGTAATTAATTTGTCGCCAAGAGTCCCGCCCCCGTGTCCACCACAAATTCCATTATGCACTTCGTGTATCAATAGGGCGACCTCTGGGGATGGATGCACTTTAGCAATGGCCGAGTATAAGATCTCCCGAATGTGTCGCCTCCTTGAATAACATATCTCTGAGCTTTCTTTTGATAGCTCGAGCTTTCTTCTCGTCCTCTCGGCGCTCGCCACTTTCTAAGTATGCTTTCATTTCCTCGATCCAACACTTCTCCCGAGTCCAATTTCGAGGGATCATCTATGCACCGAATTTTTACCCTCTCATAAGCCGGATTTTCGAGGAAAGAGATAGGCTCACCATGTGGCTCATCCGAAGTAGCCGCTCGAAAGGAGGTCGGCCGCCTCGTTATCTTCTCTTCCAATCCTTTCAATCTCCTGCATTCTAAGTCCTTTATCGCTCTTTCACCAGGTCGCAAAGATTTGATCAATGTGGCACCGAGCACCTCATACTCGCCCGACCCGGTTGACTATCAATCGCGAATCACAAGAAGCCATGATCTTAGTCGCTCCAAAACACTTGGCATATTCGATAGCCGCAATCAAGGCTTCATATTCGCCTTGGTTGTTGGAAGCGTCAAATTTGAACCTTAGCGATTCCTCGTAAACAGCCCGCACTGCTCGACCAAGACAATTCCAGCCTCCACCGACATTTTTGGTTGCCGACCCGTCCGAATAGACCTTCCAACAATCGACGGTAGAGTGACGGCGACTTGTGACTCGGCTCTTTCCCTTTGCCCTTTTCTTTGGAGCTCGCCGCTCGTCATCTTCCTCGCGAACGTAAGCTCGACCAAGAAGTCGCCTAGAGCTTGAGCCTTCAACGCCTTTCGAGGTCGATACTCAATGTCAAACTCAAACAGGGCAATTGACCAATCGAGTAGTCGACCCGAACTCTCCCTTGTGCAAGATTTTTCTTAAAGGAGCATTCGTAAGAACCACGATTGGATGAGCGTAAAATAAGCCCGTAACTTTCTTGAAGCTACGACTAGAGCATAAGCGACTTTCTCGCCGTTGTAATACCCGCTTCCACATCCGATAAAGCTTTGCGATATAGTACACAAGCTTCAAGCCCTTCATCCTCTCTAATCAATACCGCAAAGAATCGACTTGTCTCCTACGTATAGATACACAAATAAAGTCTCACCAAATGCTGCTACCGAGCAGAGGTGGAGTAGCAAGATAATCCTTCAATTGTTGGAACGACGAATGACATTCGGTCGTCCATTCAAAGCTTTTCGTCCCCTCAACGCTTTCAAGAAGGGGAGAGATCTCTCTCGCCGATTTAGATATGAAGCGACTCAAGAGCCGCTACCCTTCCATTAAGTCGCCGCATCTCTTCGACACCGGTAGGAGCCTTCATGTCAACTAAAGCCTTTATCTTCTCTCGGATTAGCCTCTATGCCTCTTTCGAGATACCATGAATCCCAAGAACTTTCCAGCAGCTACTCCAAATACACACTTGCTAGGATTGAGCTTCATGTCGTTTGCTCTCAAGTTGGCGAATGTTTCTTTTAAGTCGACCACGTGATGTCCAGTCTTAGTTTTTATGACCATATCATCAACGTAGGCCTCCATGTTTCGGCCAATTTGAGAAGCAAAGACCTTGTTCACCATGCTCTCGATAGGTTGCTCCCGCATTCTTCAATCCAAAAGGCATCATATTGTAGCAAGAGATGCCTCCACCGCTTGAAATGCCGTCTTGACTATATCATCCTCATGCATTTTGATCTCGGTGGTACCCCGAGTAAGCGCGAGGAAACCGAGGGTGGAGTGGCCAAAGCAATGGAATCAACTAGCTTGTCGATTCTGGGGAGAGGATAGCTGTCCTTTGGGCATGCAAGGTTCAAGGTCGTGAAGTCGACACACATCCGCCACTTGCCATTCGATTTCTTCACCATGACCACGTTGGCCAACCACGTTGTATGAGTGGCCTCTTTGATTATACCTGCACTCAAAAGTTTTTGTACTTCGCTTTGATAGCCTCTTCCTTGTCGCGAGCAAAACTTCTCAACTTTGGGGTCTCGGCTTTATGGTCGGGTTGACTTCCACTGCGGAACAGCCGACCTCCTCCTTGATTCCCCTCATGTCTTCTACTCTCCATGCAAAGACATCATTACTTTCTTTGAGTAGCTTGATGATTTCGCTCGCTCTTCAACCGATAGCCGCTTCCCAATCAATTTTTTGATCGGGGTAAGAAGGGTTGGTGATTACCGACTCTAGCTCATCCACGCCTTCTAGCTCGGTCCATCTCTCGAATTGTAGAGTCTCCACTATGATCTCCCCGACCTTTTGTCTTTCCTCGCCTCCCAAGTGTGGAGCCTCCTCGCCTATCATATCATCAAGCTTGTCTCGCAACCTTGTTGGTAGGGGCCCCCGAGTTATTGTCTATCCGGAGGCATAGGTCTCCTATGACGACTTGATCGACCATAACTACATCCGAATCGACCTCGGTGGTATTAGAGTGACGTGTCGACTCAAGCATGACCTCGTCATTTGAGCGATAGGTCGACTCTACCACGTCGGTGATTGCTGACAATCGGTAGTTTTGGTGATCGACCGAGACAGCCTTCAAGTAACCATCGTAGCCTCAATCTCTAGCTCCCTTTTCTTTCTTTCTCTTAGAACATGATCCGTATAAGCACGAGCCGTGCCTCAGACGCAACCCACTCCAACATGTGGGGAATTTTACTCGCCGGGTGAGGAATTGATGCTACCATTCCAAGAGCGATCCGTCCAGAATTCCAAGTATGGCGGCATAGTCACTATTTACATCAATTACGATAAATTGTACCTTCGAGACAATCCCGAGGGGGTGCCGCCAAGGTCGACGTCGAGCACTATCTCGGCCTTTAGCATCAACTCGGTGGTTGGTGAAGCCCTCCAACCTCGCCATCATATCTCTCCAAACTGCTCATCATTAAGGCCCATCTCCTTGAAAGTTTTGTAAAACAAAATATCCTTGCAGCCCCCGTGTCGACTCAAGAGTCCGCTTCGTCGTACATCCATCAATGAGACCTGGGATGACGAGAACCCGCTCCCTAGCCGCCATATTAGTTGCCAATTCGTGGGGGTAGAAGCCGATCGCCTCATCTCTTACTTTCTCTCCCGGGAGGCACATGTGGGGCCTTATTGAGCCGGAATATCTTGTGCTTGATGGCCGTGTTGCTCGCTTGTTCAGCCATGACCCCTGTGCTCCGCCTAGGCCGCCAGGTCCTTGTTGTCCACCTCGCCGGCCGCTCACCTCCCCCAGCCTTGAGGTCTCTTCACATAAGCTTCGAGTCTCCCCGGTCGACCATTCTCTCGGATAATACGCTTTAATCCCAAGCAATCCTCTCGCAGATGACCAAAGTCTTTGTGGTAGTCGCAGCATTTGCCGGTGTCCCTCCTAAACTTGTTGCCTGGATTCATTGGGACTCGGAGGAGCCAGCTCAACAAAGCATTCAAAATCTCCGTTCGACTCACCGTGAGGGAGCGAAAGCTTCGGGCACCTTTCTCGGCCGCCCTAGTTCTCGTTTTTTCCATTTTTATTGTTCCCCCATTCTTGTTGAGTCTTTTTTATCGTCGCCGACTTCAACCTTGGGGCTCTTACCATTCTTCTTTTCTTTCCTTTCCTCGAAGAGCGACGTTATACACCTTTTCAAACAACTCTCCGTCGAGTTGCGACTGCTCGGACCGCGAGCTCGTAGTCCATGTCTTCCGAGGAAATACCACTTCTAAGCAATTTATTACCTCTCGTCTCGTGAGGTCTTCCTCTATCTTATCAACCATTTCTTTGAACTTGGTGAAATAGCTCATCGAGCTTTCATTCTTACCCCGCACCAAGTTATTCAGTATCCGTGACGGTTATCTTTCGAGCTCCCGCAATGAGAAGCGATCTAAGAATTTCGCCCGAAGCATGCCCACGCGGTGATACTACCAAACAGAACAAACCATTGAACCAAGTTAAGGCCGCCCCAAGAAGTGTGCTTAGGAGAGCTTTGCACATGTTGTCATCCTCATTGGCGACAAAACACATAGTGGCTTCCAGATGGGATATGTGGCTCCCGGCATTTGTCGACCCGGAGTACTTCTCCGTAAGAGGCAACCCGAAAGTAGGAGGAGGTCGACTATCTCTCGATTTCTTTGGGAAAAGGTCGAAGAGCAAAATCAATTCGTTCAACCTTTCCCGTCTCTTTTTCTTCTCCTCCTCCCATTGCTCAAATTTCTTTTTCATCAACAACCACTCTCGGCATCGGGTCTCTCATCTCCCTGGAGGGGGAGCAAAGATTGACCTCTCGGCCTTCACTTCGGGGGAGTCACCCGCCTACTCCTTCGTCCCCGCGAGAATTGGTCCTTTCGATCTTATTGGAGATCTACGCCTCGTTACATTTTTCAGGCACCCGCGCTCTCAGCCAGCAGCACCCGCGACCGCGCCCGCTGATCTCCATGTGGCGACCTTGCGCCTTTCCCTCTCACAGCGACCTATGCCCATTTCTCGTCTCTTTCGAGACCCCGATCTCTCGTGTTCTGACCTGGAGAAACATGTCTGTTTCTATTGGCCGTTAACCGAGTCCTCAAATCGATTGAGCCTCCCGCTCTCGTTTCGCTGAGGCTAGCTCTTAAATCATTACTCGGCACATGAACTATGGTGGGAGCTCGACGTACCATTCTCGTCCTCGCCGTTCGACCCACACCTTCATTTGGCCTAGCACTCCCGGCCCGTCGCCCATTAGAAACCCGAGCGGGGCCACTCTCTCGTAACGTATGTCGGCCGTTTCCGCTCCTCCACGGCTATTAAGTCACCAAAATTTGGGCTCGCTCCAAAGATCATTTCTTTCTTGCTCATGGGATTAGCTGAGGGACCCGCCCCGCTTCCCATATTAGCCTCGCCTGGGCCAGACGCTTGGGTGAGGCGGAGCTCCTTGTCCTTCCATAGGACGCTTTTCTCTCCTTGCATCCGGGCAATCCTCGCCATCGCCCACGCTGTTAGAGCGTGTCGCCCTAGCATGATGTCGCTGAGAGGGGGAGGGAGGAGGCAAATCTGCATTTCCAACGTTTGCATTGTTGTTGTTCACTTCATCGTGCCCAAGTGAAGCCTCGGATACGTGTCCTTCTGAAGTCACCATTGTTGCAGGTTGTTAAAAATTTTCGAGGTCAAGTTGAAGCACGTTTCCCGGCAATGGAACCAAACTGATGCTGCAGGAAATGTGCTTATCAATCTTCCTCCACGTGGCAGGACTGATCACTTGGCTTCGACTCCGAAAAATGTAACCCACGACTAGCCGGATGTGTCTCCGGCGAAGACACTCGGGCGTGAGAGTAAGATCACAGTTGTATATAGCTCAAAATGTATTGAATAATGAACTCAGAATACAAAATGGCAGTTACCTTTGCACCGTTGGTAGTGACGAAGTATTTATAGGCAAGAGTAATGTATTTTTGGTGAGGAGACATGTCCTCCGAGATTATAGCAGCGGTTATTCAGTCATGTGAACGTGTTAGTAACTGTCCCTGATTTGTAGGGATGTGGTTACGAGAATAGTTCAACCGAATATGCCCGCGAGTATCAAGTCGTCACTTGTTAATTTAGGTCGAGGTCGCCACTCGTGGAATGGTCGACCTGACTGTCGGGTAGAGCATGGTTCGTACCCGAATTGTAGCATGGATCATGAGGTCGGACTAAGTTAGGTCGGGACCTGTAGGTCGGACCATGGGCTTAGTCGACTGTCGCTTGAGATGGGCTTTGGGCCTTGCTCTGACTGGGCCAGCCCTATTTAGAATGTGATAGTCAAAGCTGGATGTAATTGGGC
This sequence comes from Adenophora triphylla var. japonica, assembly GCA_022495995.1. Taxonomy (NCBI): domain Eukaryota; kingdom Viridiplantae; phylum Streptophyta; class Magnoliopsida; order Asterales; family Campanulaceae; genus Adenophora; species Adenophora triphylla. Next base: position 692,186 of record JAFEMH010000353.1, read on the forward strand.
TTTACTTGCTTGGCCCAACTCGGCACTTTTGGTATGTTCAGTGATATTGTTGCGGTTGAGCTTCTGCCGGAAGATCAGTGGCATGAGGAGAAATCTCTTTCTATAGCAAATGAAGGTACTTCATAATTTTACTCTTAAAACTGAAATTTTCACAGTAAATATATATAGGAGAATGATAAGCTGCCCATGTGCAAAATTCACAGGAGTATCTTGAACAGTGTTACATTTTATTTTTTGTTATTGTGTTTCAGACGATGACGAAGAAGATGATGTTCATCTAGCTCCAAACAGTGCTGATGATGCTCCCAAATTAACAAATCCAGCCCAAGGAGTCAATGGAGGCATGGGTTCTGCCCCTTCTCGTCCTTCTGGGCTTGTTGTTGGTATTATAAAGCGGAACTGGCACTCGTAAGTTAAAGTAGTTTCCTTGTTTGTATTGTGCAACCATGATCTAGCAGGTTGTTTTCATGAAACTGAAAATTCACCATTCAACCTTTTCTCTCAAAGATTCTCATTCATAAATCAAGGACTCAGATTTCCTTTAGTTACTATCACAAACATCTGATAGGTTTATCTTTGGTTTACCTTGTAGCAGATTCAGTTATAACTTTACTTGGTTTTACACAGGTACTGTGGATCTTTGGAGCCAATGCCTATGCCTGCAGGTAGTGTGGTGGAATCGCCCATGCTTTATTTGTCTCCAAGGATCGCAGGTTCCCAATAATTCGGATTCAAACTCGACAGCTTGAAAATCTTTTGAATAAAAGAATAATCGTTGCGGTAGACACTTGGGATCGCTTATCTCGTTACCCGTCTGGTCATTATGTCCGGACTATAGGAGACATAGGTGACAGAGATACTGAAACTGAGGTACTTTATAACTGCTAACCATTCATTCCCCAGTTCTGCATATTTTCTACTAAAAACTATCCCAGTTGAGTATAGTGTTGGTGTTAGCGAGCCACAAGAAATCTGTCTATATTATCTGCTAATCAGGAAATTGTTTGTGAATTTCACCATATAAATTTGATCGATTGTGGTGTATATTTCAGGTTGTTTTGATAGATAATGACATAGAAAACACGAATGAAAGGTCTGCGGCATACTCCCTCTGTCCCATAAGTCTTAAGAAAACTTTCTATTTTGGGCGTCCCATAACTCTTAAGAAATTTACTATTCCCTCCACTCATTCTCTCTCCTACATTATTTTAATACTCACAACACATTATAATTTACTATTCCCTCCACTCATTCTCTCTCCTATTTAATTTTTCACACTCACAACACTTCTTCCACTCATTCTCTCTCCTAATACTATAATAATATTCCTTAATTCCCGCACAAAATGGAATCTTCTTAAGCCTTGCGGGACGGAGGGAGTATATTCAATACTAGCATATGAGAGTGAAAACAGGCAGTGCAGATTTTGGTGTCTCATTTGTGTTCCGTTCACTGCTTATTAATTTGGTGTCTCATTTGATGTAGTGTCCATGATTAGCATTGATCTCTTAAAACCTGCCTTCAGACATCTTGTCTCCTCTACACTTTCCCTGATATACATCAGATGGTTAAGACAATTTGAATAAAATAAAATAAAACTTATTAAGATGAAGCTCGTTGTTGGAACTCATTAATCTTTATTCCATCCATATGAAAACAACTCGTTGCAATGATAATTGTCAAAATAGATAAACTCACATTGGGTTAGGGGTATGGAATATTTTAGTGTTCTTTCAAAGCAGTAGAAGGTGGCTGTATTCGGGGTTGTAGGTTTTGTCGCATTGTTCAACAGGAGCCTGAAATCTTTTTTGTTGTGGTTTTTTATCGTGGTGAGTAGGGGTGGCAGCACTTTATCAGAATCTTTTTTGATTAGTAAACCCAGCTACGCAGCAGTTCCACATGCTTATTATATATCTTGTAATATGGCACCCAAATGGTGAGACTATCTGTTAGTCACAATCCTTTAGTAGAGAAACTTAGTATCATAGTGAATTTGCTATGTTGATGCTCATCTGATAAGGAGTACTATTATTGCTACACTTAAAATGGAATGTTTATTGTTCATGATCATGAACACAATCACTGTTCAGTTTTACCACCATTGTCTCTTTATCTCATATGTCACTTACTCAAAATATATTCAGATATGTCGCGATGGTTAGTTATTTCTTCGTTAACGTAATATTTTTATTTTTTACAGGTTTCATTGCTTAATAGCTGCATATTGGTTTACATGAAGAGATCGATCAAGGAACGATATGATGAAGAAGCGATTTTTTGGGAAATACTTTGTTTGACTGCATCATTTGCAATTTAGATGATTATAACTAGTTAGAAACTTATTTAGTCAAATTATTTCAAATGGAGATTCGAACTACTTCTAAAGAATCTAATATTGTTTGGTTAATTGATGACTTTATTTGTATGATGTAGTTGATTAACTTTGGTTAATGTACTTGATTTTGGTGTTGTCGTATGCATGAGTTTGTGTGCGTTTATGTATTTGGATCTTGTAAATTAGGAGATATTGTCAGCTATTGAATGATAAATATTTTAGATTTTGACTTGTTGGGCGACATTTTAATTAACCCAATTTGACATTTGGGACGGGGACCAAGTCCCTAATTATTACCTACCAATATTTCTTTCCGGCGGCAAATATTATTAGGGTCGGCTTTGCCGTCTCAAAAAACTCGTCCCAAATATGTTTTGCCTCCAAAATTGACCCGCCAAATTATTATTTTTGCCGCCAATTTTTTCCCGCAAAAAATAAAAAATAAATTTTTATTTAATAATAAATATTATTAGGGACGGGTATTTACCGTCCTTAAAAACTAATCGGGACGGTGACGGGGGTCCCTATAGTATTTAGGACGCATGTTAATTAGGACCGCTTGTTCCCGTCCTATATGTCGTCCTTAAAAGTATTAAGGACGGGAAAACGATTTTTTGGGACGGCGTTTGGCCGACCCTAACACTTTTATTTCTTGTAGTGTTTGGTCGCCCTCCTAACCTGGAGCTCGTAGTCCAAATCAGGAGAGGACACTACATTTCTGAAACAATTGATAACCTCCCTATCTATGAGGTCTTCCTCAATCTGGTCGACCAACTCCTTAAACCGTGTAAAATAACTCATGGTACTTTCTGTGTAACCTTGAGTCATATTGTTTAGGTCGGTGACCGTCTTATTACGGGCCCCAGCCGTAGAGAATCTATTCAAGAATTTTTCCTCATATACTCCCAGTGAGGTGACGCAGCCGCCAGCCGCGAAACCAAGTTAGTATGCACCCGCGAAGATGTCAGTGAGCGCCTTGCACGCATGTCGTCCTCAGAGGAGACCAAGCACATCGTGGCCTCGAAATGCCGCATATGATTCATGGCGCGTGGTCGCGCCCGAATACTTGGTCTAATGTGGGCAATTTGAAACCCACGGAGGCCTTGGTCGAGCGTATCCCCGGGACAATGACCGAAGAGTATTGTAGTTTCGTTCGACCTTCCCATCAGCCTCCTTCCTATCCGCCTCCATGTTTTCCAAACTTCTTTTAAATTTAGAAGCTCCCTAGCGTCCGTGTCGCTTCTTTCGATGTGAGACGTAATTGGACTTTTGTCTCTCTTCCCCGGCTCCCTTCTGCAGGGTCCGTCGTCGTTCATTCCGTAGGGGTGTCACCTCTCTCGTTTCCCGTCAGACAACACCTTTCTCCCCTCGGGAGGAGACCTACGCCTAGCCCCGTCGGCCTCAAGCCTCCTCCTCTGAGCCGAGTTAGCCTCTGCTCCTATGCTGGTTCTGGGCCTCTATCCATCGTGTCGCCTGTGGAGTCTATGGAAATATGGGAGGGATGAGGCATCTCGATCCTCGATTGTACAACAAACGGTCCGGGACCTCCGTTAGTCCGTCTCATGGAAGTGATAGATGTAGAGCTACTCTACGTGACCTCCTATGATCCTTGCTGGGAGACTCAGCATCTCCAGCAACATTGCACATTGAGCAAGCTTTGCAGCATCCTAGCTCGCTCCAGCCATTTCCTTCCTACTAAAGTGGTGAGTAGTCGGGGACCCGGAATGTCGCCTATAACTGCTCGACCCGCTTGGATCCTCTTAACCGACCGATTTGGCTCCCCCGATTAGGCATAAGCCTTTTGCTTTCTCGCCATCTCGTTGCACCTTCACCATCGGCCACGCTATCGGAACGAGTGGCCCTCCTGTAGTGGATCGCCTCATGGAGGAGGAGGTAAGTTTGCAGCTCTATTTCCCAGACGTGCCTCAATGTTTCGTACCGTATTCCCAAGCGCGCATCACCTGGAGGAAGTTCTGATATGTCCGTCGAAACCATATTGTGGTTTGAATAGCGTTTTAAGGTCTAGCGTCCATCGTTCTCTGGCAGAATGGAACCAATCTGATGATGCAGAAACAATCCAGATCACTCGATACCCAAAGAATTAGGTTGATCTCCAAAGAAATAGACCGAAACCACGAACACACGAATAGCCTGGGTTGGTCACGGCTAAGACCCTCCTGGCGCGAGGATGAGATAATGTATTAGGCTTATAAACTCAATTGAATAACGTAATTACTCAAATAGCAAATAAGACATTACCCGTTCACGTTGGATGATGTAATTTATAATGTTGAAATAGGATCACGTTGAATCCCTAGAATCACTGAGATAATGTCTGGAATAATCGACTCGTGAAAGAGGAGACTACATAAATAACGACGTGAATTGGCACACGTGTTGGTAGATCGAGGTCGACCGAGTAGCCAAGTGTAACCTGATTTTATGATATGGATTGATAATAATTGTGCAAGTATATGATCGTATGTCTGACGAAGCTAGGTCTTGACCAATTAACAAATGAAAGTGCTAGGTCGACCGATCGATGCCGTTGGCAATGTAGCAGAGTAGGCGAGATCCATTCAATAATAGAGTAGATTGGTGGATCGAATGTTGAGCTTCATTCGTTGGGCCCCGAAGTTCACTTTTATTCCGTTCACTATTGATTCTCTAAAAAAAATACTTTTGATTAAAAATAAATTTAGACATTTGTTTGATATTAGTTTTGGTGTGGAAGGAGTAGTATTTAGTACCTGGGCTGGTTGTGCGATTGACGGGCTGATTGTTTGCAAACCAAGAAATAGAGTTTCAAAAGTAAGGCCCATTTTCTTAAGAAAGCAAATTCTTCAATCAATTGTCTCAAAAGCCCAAACCCAAGCTCATGAATTTGGTTTAGCTTTTAAGCGATCCGAGAAGCAACCATTTGAATTTTTTCTTATTTGGGATTCTTCGGTTCGTTATTGGGATGAGGGGAGGATCTACATTGTAACGAGTGGGTGCAACGACAACACCCACTGGAGTATATAGTTATATGCTATCTCCGTCCAAAAATTAAATTCTAAAATCTTTTCAAATTTGCAATCCAACTCATTCATTTTCAACTGAGGTTAGTAATCTATAGTATAAATGACAACCCCTCCTGCGAATGCATAACGAATGTAGCTTCATGCCCAAATTTCCCATTTTGCCCTCACTAAATTGTCCCTTTCCCATTTTGCCCTTAAAAAAAAATTAATTTTTTTTTTTAATTGAAAAAAAAAAAAACACGTATCTTTGGACACGGACTTTTACTAGTACTAGTAGTAGTATATATAATGGTGTGACTTATTGTGTCTAGTTTGATATGAAACGCACGTTTGGGCCGCAAAAACGCATTGTCAAACCCACCCCAAGTCATCTTCCCAATAACTCGCAAGTGTTTATAGTGAGGTGAGAACAATGATTTACAACTGCCGTTGGATTGTCAAATTACCAACTCATTCTCTCTAACGTTTTATGACCAATTGGATGTAAGGCAAAGTTGTGAGGTGCATATTGCAGTGACGAATGCCTTCCTAGCTACTTGGTTGGTTAGCTGTGATGTTTTAATGCTTTTTTATTAATTACTCCCTCCGTTCTCATATAAACGTCCAAAAAATATTCAAATTTACTTTTGATTAAAAATATATTTGAATTTTTTTTTGAACATTCATGATGATGCCAAAATTGTCAAATCAATCCAAATCCAAGCGATGAATGCTCCGGTGATCACAAGGCCTGAAAATAAGAGAAAACACGTAAACTAAGCCGGGGCGGATCCGGCTAAAAGCCCTCCGGCGTGAGAGTAAGTTCACGGTTTGTATGTGAGAAAACAAATTGACAGAGTTTCGTCAATGTAAAAAATAACGTACCAAATAATGAGTCATGGACCTTATATTTATAGGGATGAATTGATAGAATCCATGTTGAAGTGAACTTGTAAAGAGATAAGATATAATCCTAAGAGAATTATATCTGCTAAAGAGTCATTATTTGACTTGAATTGGTGTTGGTGATTGTAATCCTGACTGGATCATGACTGTAGAATCCTTGTTTGATAAGGACTGTGTAATCTGCTAGCCGGAACGCCGAGGAACAGAAATGTTTTATCTCGGCCTTTGCAAGTAGTCCGAGGTGAATGATTCTGCTTCCTCGTTATTTGGTGCTTGGCCGGCAAGGTAACATGCCGGGGTAAACAAATCTATCTCCTCGGCATTTTATGATATGCCGAGGTAAGAACTTTTCTCTCCTCGTCACCTGATGATATCTCAGAGTATGATGGCACAAACATGATGATATAAGGACGAGGTGGATGATCCTCGTCATACGAGGAAAGTGTTCCTCGGCCCTGATACTTGTGTTCGGGATTATGTTTATGGCCCAATCCATTTGGGGCCCGGCCTGAACAAGCCCATACTCGTATCTCTGCTATACCGTTCAGCCGCCCCCGACTTTCTAGCTCGGCTTAGGACGAGTAGAAAGTCATCTCGTCCCCGCTTATGGAATACGAACAGTTTTGACACGTCTCCTCAGGCGTCTCTTCATTATCCGACGGTTAACATTCTCATGATTACACTGTGGGCCCCCATGTCTTGTCACACTTTGGAAATCGTTACCGCATTTAATTTAGGGGCGCTTGACCGGATTTTAGCTTTACCCATGGGTTTGACCCGATTAAGGGGTTATAAAAAGCTAAAAACCTTCTCATTTCACTCTTTACAGACCCCAAGCATTTGAGAGCGAACAGCAAGGTTCAAGCGACAAACATTCCTAGCGATCGTGGTCCTGCTCGAACCCGCTTCCGTGAAGGTCTATTTCTCCTACGGTGTTGATTTCGTTGTGATTCCAACCGTTCTTGTAAACTCGGTGTATGAAATTCTTTCCCTTTTACGCATCTCGCTTCGATTTTGATCATTCTAGGTTTTTAGGAGAAAATTGTGGATGAGTCAAAAATGATCCGCCATTGTTCAAGATTGAAGCTTTTCTTCATAAATTTCGTCTTTAACTCCCAAAACTTTAAGTCTTTGATTTTCTTTGCATTTTGTTGTACTTTGAATATTGAATGAACTCCCCTTTAATCTTTGATTCCCTTAGAAATGGCTCGTTCTTGGGACCATTCCCCCGATTCCATTACGGATATCACACCGGCAACTCCGAGGGTTTATCTGAGGGAGAGAGGTCCATGGTTGATGCTCACCCCGGATGACATAGGAAAGTTGTTGAGGGGTTATCGCCGCATTCTATGTTCATCCAATACCCCGATAGCACAAGAATAGACCGAATTGATTCGTCAACTCGTAATATTGTGTTGCTTGAGAATAGGGCCGAGATAGTGGAGCACATCGAACTGCTCTATCCGGCCTCGGATCGTGAAATGCGTGAGCGTCGAGTGGTAAGGCTCCCTCCTCGACCTTATGAAATGACGAGGAGGGAATCTCCTTCCCCGTCCTAAGATCAGCCATCGACGAGGTAACTAACTTTGTCTCCTCGTCCTTATGCGAGATATGACGGAAGAGAAGCGAGAGTTCTCCTCGCTCCGCACCAAAGATAGCCGATGCCTTTGTGGAAGGTGCCCAGCCGATGCCCGCCCGGTTCGAAGAAGGAGGCCGAGGAAGAGGAGGCCTAGTGGATAGGAAAGCGACAAGAGAGGGCCCCAAGGGCCGGGGATCGCATGCTGGAAAAGCTATACTCCAAATACAGGGTAGATAAAGCTGAGTACAGGTTAACTTATATGGGCAAGCTTGAGCTCAAGACGAAGAAGGAGGAGGAGAGCTTTTATTACAATCAAGATTATGTCCACTTCTACTTCAAACAGTTTCAACAGGGGCTTCGTCTTCCCTTGGACCCCTTCATCTGTGAATTTTTGGACGATGTAAAGGGCAAATACCCGGCCATGCTAGGAGCTAATGGTGCCCGGGTTTTGGTTAGCTTTATTGTCCTCTATCGTAGCTTAGGGTATGAGCCGACCATGGGAGCCTTTCGGCATTTCTATAATGTCCAATTTGTCAAGGAAAGTTGGCTCCTCGTCATTAGGAGTGCATCCACAAAACCAAAGCTGCTTCTCCCCATGCCTAGCAAAGTCGTAGGCTGGGATAACCACGTCATCAGGGTTGAGAGTCGCCAAGGTTTGGAGTTTCAATCTCCTTGCAAGGATCCAACTTCGTCATTCCCTGTCTAACAATATGAGTGGACTCAGGCTTTAATCAAGCGTTTGGAGACATTTGTCGAGGCGGGGGTCCTTGATTGGTCGGTGATAGAATCTTCAGATTATTACTATATTCAGGCGGGTCTGATGCCGGGGAAGAAGGACGGGGTATCTCCCCTCGTCACCGTAAAGAGGGGGAGGCACTTTAACGACTGGACAATTCACCCCGGCCTTGTATTTCATGAGGATTGTACTACATGCAAGTCCCATCCCCCGGACCAATGTCTGGAAGAGATAAACATAGTTGGATGTAAATATTTAACTCTTGGTACTTGGTTATTTTTTGGATGTTCCTTCTTCTGCTCGTATTTGACCTCCTCGTCTTTTTCTTTGCAGATCTAACCCCTGAGGAAGAGGCCGAAATGTCTACGAGAAGGTTGAGCCCCATGGAACTGGTGAAGCAAAAGAGGAGGCTGAGAAAGAAGTCTGGCTTGGTGGAGAGACGAGAGGAAGCCAATGCCCGTAACTTGGTGCTTAATGTGCAGGGTGATCAACCCCTTCCCCTCAAACTGCATGGGGAGGTAAATGCCGAGGAAGTGGCAAATGAGGAACAAACCAATCCATCAACTGTAGAGGGGCATAGCCTCCATGTTGATGCCGAGGAAGAGGTGGCCGAGGAAAGAGGACTCGTAAGCCGACGTTCAGGCTCCAAGAGATCCCAGGCAGCCAGCACTGAGGAGCTCGTGGCTAAGAGGGCAACTGTTGGTGGGGCCCCCAATGTTGAGGCTCCTCCCCCCTTATCCATTCAGGCCATCAAAACTGATGAAGAGGCCGATGAGCTCGCTAAGAGCATGGCCATCAACGTTCCTCATCTTAGGGGTCTTCCTTTGCAAATTAGGGAGGGACCCTTGGTGAGGCTAGGCCGAGCACCCGTACAGCGGGCTATGGATGAGGAGGCTTATGAGGCCCTCGTCAAAGAGGCTCCCAGCGAGGATGCCTTGCTTTATCGCAAAGGGCTCCTAATTGCCGAGGTGAACGTCTCTTCTTTCTCGGTTATATTAAGTTTAAGATTTGCTTGAATTTCTAACATTGATTTCTCTGTCAGTTGGCTTCCGTCACGGCGTACGAGAACTTCTTGGACAAGACCAAAGCCAGGTGCCTGAATGATACCAAGGCTGCCCAGGCAAAGGGTGCTGCTGATAAGGCCTCCTTGGTCAAACTTTTGAAGGCCAAGGAGGCTGAGCTCGATGCTGCTAAGGCCAAAGTAGAGGCCGAGGTGAAGAGGGCTGAGGAAGAAAAGGCCAAAGCCGAGGAGCATCTCCGGCTGAAAGAAGAAGAGCTTGCTACGGCAAGGAAGGAAAAGGATGAGGTCCAAACTAGGGCCGATGAAGCTGAAGCCCGGTGCAGAGGGTTAGAAGCTACCCTTCCGGCTAGGGAGGAAGAGGCCGTTGCCCGGTTCAAGGAGAGCTCGGCCTTCAAGGACTCGATGGTGGCCAGCTCGGCCTTTCAAGATGCCGTGGACGAGCAAACGGCCACCATGTTTGAAGATGGCTATCTCCACCTGGCTCGAAGTATCTTGGCTGACCCCTCCACCGGCTTGGATATTAACAAGGTGGCTATGTTGATATGCCGGGATCAGTATGGCGAGGAAGTTAGGGCCCTCCACCACTTGGTTCTCTTCTCTGAAAACAACTTGGAGATAATAGCTGAGAAGGATGCCCAAGCTTGTCGAGAAGTGTGGAGGCCGGCTTCTGTCGTCCCTGGTAATATTAAGGCCTTGGTGGAGGCAATCCAGGATGCGGGGGAGCCTGAGGCCATGGAAGCCGAGGTGGGAGGAGAGGAGGCAGAGAAGGATGATGCCCATGCTGACCAAACTATCCTTCCTCCCCCCGGCTCTATGGCGGAGGACTGGCTTGATAAGCCTTTTAATGATGATCAGTAGATTTAGGATAGATTTTCCTTTCTCTTTTCTGTAATAGATGATAGGACTTGTAATTTTCCTTGAATATCAATGAAAAGTCCTTTGTTTTAGTTCATATTGTTTCAATGAATTGATTGTGTCTATTCATATGCTAGGCATAAAACTTGTGAAGGTGGGATCCGAGGAGGGTCCCTCGTTTCCTAATTGTTGAGCAAGTGATTAGGCCGAGGAAGGACTCCTTGGCTTTAACTGTACTCTCTAAGTCATATAGGCCGAGGAAGGACTCCTCGGCTTTGATCGCTGACAGGGTGATTCTTCTTTTTCGTCTCCTTATGCTGAGGAAGATGACTCGTGCACAGGTTTTAGACGTGATGCCTTCTAGTCGTAGTGACAAGGTGTTCCCTTGTCTTGACGTGAGGCGAGTCATTATGCTGAGGAAGGACTCCTCGGGTCTGACTGTTGGTAATTTCGAGAAATTGTCTGGGCCGTTTCAAGATATTGTTGGTAATTTCGATCTTCTGTGCTTACTAAGTGGAGCTTATGACAACGTGGATACGACGTTGGTTAATGCTTTTGTGGAGCGATGGCACCCGAAAACTAATAGTTTCCATATGCCATTTTGGGAGATGACCATCACTCTAGAGGATGTGTTTTGTCTTACGGGGCTTTCGATTACAGGTGAACCTTTGTTTGAGAGTCTCAACTATTCTAGCTAGTTACCAATTGATAAAGTTGTTGAGATTTTGAGAGTTACAAAAAAGCGGCTAAAGATGGAATACCTCCCCCCCCCCAATGGAGCAAAGGTGAATCTTGAATGGATGAGAACTAAATTCTCACCAAATGTGTACTCTTTATACCCACAAAAAGTTGTGTGTGCAGTGAATGCATATCTCTTATACTTATTAGGGTGCACATTTTTTTGCGGATAAGACCGGGACTTGTGTTACTGCAAGCGACTTAGATTTATTTAGAGACGAGAGGGAAATTGAAACATATTCTTGGGGAGCTGGGGCGTTAGCTTATCTATACCGGCAACTAGGAAACGGATCGAGGTGAAATTGCCATCAAATTTCCGGCCACTTAACTTTACTGCATGCATGTGTTTATGATAGGTTTCCTGGTTTAAGAGGTTTCTTACGTTTAGTAACGGTTTTAGTAGCTCTTATCTACCAAATTTACCGCTCACATTAAAGTGGTTACCACCAAGGGCTCAACCAGCGACAGTTGTCTATGTACAGGTTAAGAGGCAACATATTGAAATAATAAATGACATGAATGTAAGTATATTTATGTAGCATTTTTATCATGTATTTTTAGTTATTTTAAATGATAATATATTAACTGAGTTTTTTTATGTTTTTATTTGTAGGTAATTTGGATGCCGTATGAAGGTATCCAAAATCAATATCCTTTTCCCAAAGCCACTTTATATCAATGAGCTATAGTTGCCGGAAATGTCGTGAAGCCACATCTTTTTTACGGTTCTTGAGAGAGTTTGGCTTTGTGCAAACAATACCAAGCAATCCACTTGTACTAGGGATGCCGAGAGGAGATAAGAAGTCTTTAGTGGGTGGATCATGTTTGCACAATCATTCTCCTTTTGGAAATCACATTTGCTTGATAAACGATCGTTTCAGAAATGTCGAGTACCACAAGAGACTGTCAATTATCTACAATGGTACTCTAATTATTCTCATCTGATTGTTCACCCCAAAGCTGAAAGAGCTCACGCATTCAGGAGGACAATCGAATTTGGTGCCCCAAATCCATGATATTTGATAATGAATTATCGGGCGGTGATGTTACCTATTGCTGAAAGATGGACATATGGAGATCAGTCAATTAGTGCACATAAGCCTATGGAAGTTATATTTAGAGCACTCGCAGCAACACAAATGCCATCGACAACATCAACTTCTCATGGTAGTAGAAAAACACATTAAATTTGTTATGTTTGCATTATGTTGGTATTGTGACGTTTGAACACTTATTTTTAGTAATGTATTTGGTCTTTGTGATTGATCAGGTGGTTGTAACGTAACAATGTGTTCCCCGTAATTTGATGGTTGTAATTATTCAAGATCCTTGTTTAATTCTTCAAGATTCTTGTTGTCATTTTTTTTTTTGTAATGATACATCTATGAGGGAAATAAGAAAAAATAACATAAAAAATAAACAATTTAAAAAAAATGTTAAGTACCTAAATGTTTTTTTTACCTAAATTACAGTACATCGGCAGTACTGGCTGAACCTTCTTGAAAATTCGACAGGTACTAGACGAAAACAATGATACTGTTCGGCCACCTCAGGCCGACACCGCTAATAAGGGTATTTTTTTTATTTTTTTATGTAAAAACCAGGTTAAAACAATGTGAAATACCTAAATGTTAGCCCCCATTTTTTTACCTAAGTTACAGAAGATCGGCCGGTACTTGCCGAACCATTTTGAAAAATCGACAGGTACTTGCCAAAAACAAGGAGACTGTTCGGCCATCTCCGGCCGACACCTCTAATAAGGGTATTTTTTGATGTTTTTTGTAAAACTCAGGTTAAAACAATGTTAATTACCTACATGTTAGCCCAAATTTTTTTTTATCTAAATTACAAAAGATCGGCTGATACTAACCGAACCATTTTGAAAAATAGGTAGGCACTTCCCGAACATTTTAGAAAAATTGGCATGTGTTGGCCGAATCCAATCGGCCACTATCTTTCGACACATCTAATAAGCTAGTCATCCGGTTGCATGTTCATGACGTTCTTCATACCATTTGTATGGATGTGGTGGTAATGGACATCCTTCCTTCAACTTTGCCTGGATGTAATGATTACCGTTGACATATGCAATACAAATTAGTTTTAGTTTGTGTGGTACTGATTTTCTTAAAGGGAGAAAGGTCAAATACAATGTGTTTCTTAAAGTCACTAAAGCAACGTTGAATGAATTTACAACAGCGTAACCCATTTCTGTAGCGTTAAACCAATGTGCTTCTCCACATGGACCGTCATAGCAGCCGAGACTGAACATGACTTTCTCCATCCTATCCTCGACCATAAATAACTGAGCATATAATTCTTGATTTCCAAGTAACTTTTGATATACGCTGCCCAAACCCACCGCCAATCGTCTATACCACGTCCAAGCAACTATGCGATACAATGGAAACCAAAATTCCCATCACCCCGCACATCAATTGTTTTCTCAATATAACCATTCATTTAAACATGTATTTGATCAAGATATGAGTTTGCATGTTGACTTTTTCGACGCACAGGCTATAAGATAAATTCAAGAAAGGTAAAATAAGTTTAAATGAGTATAATTTGATATTATGACATTTAACTTAATAATATAAATAGCTTTGAGGAGATATTTACCTGTAACTTGGCTTTTGCAGATAACATCGGAGAACATTGATTTGCATCGGGGTCGAATAAAACTTGGTCAGGTATGGCCTCCACGTACTCAAATTCACTTGGATCACGCTTCGTGTATTTTAGTACTTAACATTCGTCGCTTTAGGACGACCCTTATTATTGGTTTTTTACTTCAGGTTAATTGGCAATTGTTGTTTTAGGATGACAAATCTCGATCAATCTCCGAACAATCAAATTCTTTTCGAATCGTGGTGTGCCTCAAATCTTAAATCAAGAGTATTACAACACTCTTTGTATCGATTACAAATCTCTTTTTCAATATCATCATCATAATTTATTATCGGTATTTAATCTATCTTACGCCAAAATGCATAAACTTTATCAAGTGGGATGGGCGAGCTGAATCGCATAAACTGTGCAAGCTCATGTGGATAAGGGAGTCCGCATGCTGATCTCACAGCATACCCACACAACAACGGGTCTCGGCTACCATTATATAGAGAATCCAATGAGTTGAAAATCAAATTCAATGCATTTATAGACATCATACCTTTAACCTCACTTCATAGCGATGAATTGAATTTATGTTGTACCACAGTCCTGCTTTTCTCAAATGAGGCGATAATTGCAATATGAGAACACACAATGAGTTTATAAATTTGTTTCCAAAATGTCTCAAATGCTCCCTAGCTCATTGCAAGTTGTTTCTTCAACAAGACATGTTGACTCTCCACCCTAATATAAGTTACATATTTTATTAGCATATGATTAACAAAACATATGAAACATGGAAACATATGAAACATCAAAAATAAAGTTCTATTGATATACTTGTTTGTTGTCAAGTTGTCAAAGTGCATAATTGTATTTGTCCAATGATATATGTGTTTTCACCATCCAAAGGATATATCTTTAGACTTATTTTATGCTTAACCTTGGGTATTTTTGATGGTTTGGGAGTGTTTATAAGTATAGGTAATGGAAGGATAAAGTTCTGGAATATGATCAAAATGGATACGAAAATGAACGATCGAGAACGGAGAGGCAAAGGAGGAAAGAATGGAAATTACATAAGGAAAAATTTGAAGATGACAAGATAATTCATTACCATTGGATAGTACTCGTCGAGAGCTTTCCATCCATATATGGCACATCTCAATCGAAGTTCGTATGAAGAATTAATGACCTTCGAAAGCTTGCAAACGAAGAGTGTACAAGCCGACGAAGTACGAGGAGCGTCCGCCCCAAAAATGCAGAAACTCAGTGCGATCTCCGCCCTCAAAGGGTGAGGTCTCCCTCCCCCTATCCGTTACAAAAATCGTCGGAAAACCGTCACAAAAACCGTCGCGAAATCCCTCCCTCAGGTTTCGTGGGAAATTGCGTGGCAACTTCAGACTCCGTTTTGGTGGCAGATTTCATAGCAGAATTTCAGCAGCTTTCAGACACCTTTTCAACTTTGGATTTTGATCTAGTTTCCAAATTTTTGACCTCCTCTCTCACCTTATTATATAAATAACACCTCTAGCTATATTTTAAGATCTCTTCTTCTCTCTTAACATATATTACTGAACATACCAAAGGTGCCGAGTTGGGCCAAGCAAGTAAAGCCCAATTACATCCAGCTTTGATTATCACATTCTCAATAGGGCTGGCCTAGTCAGAGCAAGGCCCAAAGCCCATTTCAAAGATCAGTCGACTAAGCCCATGGTCTGGCTCACCAGGCCCCGACTTAACTTAGTCCGACCTCAGAATCCATATTATAACTCGGGTACGAACCATGCTCTACCCGACAGTCAGGTCGACCATTCCACGAGTGACGACCTCGACCTAAATCAACAAGTGACGACTTAACACTTGCCGGCTTATTTGGTTGAATAATCCTCATAACCACATCCCTATAAATCAGGGACCATTATAGACATGTTCCCACGTCCAAGTAACTGCCGCTATAATCTCGGAGGACATGTCGCCTCCCCAAAAATACATCCCTCTTGCCTATAAATACTTCATCACTACCAAACGGTGAAAGGTAACTGCCATTTTGTATTCTGAGTTCATTATTCAATACATTTTGAGCTTTATACAACCGTTATCTTACTCTCACGCCCGAGCGTCTTCGCCGGAGACACATCCGGCTAGTCGTGGGTTACATGCTTTTCAGGTCAAGAAGCCAGGTGATCACCCCGCCACGTGGAGGAAGATTGATAAGCACATTTCCCGCAAAGATCGCTGGGTTCCATTGCCGGGAAATCGTGCTTTAAACTTGACCTCGAAAACTCCATCAACCTGCAACAATGGTGACTTCAGAAGGACATGTATCCGAGGCTTCACTTGGGCATGCCGAAGTAAACAACAACAACATGAACGCGAACGCTGAAAACTTGAACTTGCCTCCTCCCCCACCAAATCGTCCTCATGGTAGAGCCACACGCTCTACTAGTGTCGTTGACGGCAGAGGATTGCCTGACACAAGGAGAGGGAAAAGACATATGGATGGACAAGGAGTTCCACCTCCTCCGAAATGTCCAACTGCTCAGGTTAATGTTGGAAACAGGGTAGGTCCCTCCACCAACCCCATGAGCAAGAAGGAGATGATGTTGGACCGAGCTCAGATTCTGGCCGACTTGATCGCCATGGAGGAGTGCGTAATGTGCCGACATACGCCCGAGAGAGTGGCACCTACTCGGGTTTCTAATGGGCAACGGGCCGGGAGTGCTAGGCCAAACGAAGGTGTGGGACAGAACGGCGAGGACGAGAATAGTACGTCGAGCTCCTACTATAGTTCATGTGCCGAGTAACGATTTAAGTGGCTAGCCTCAACGTAAACAGAGAGCAGAGGCTCAATCCGATTTGAGGACTCGGTTAAGCACACCAATAGAAACAGACATGTTTCCCAAAGAAGAACACAGAGATCGTGTTCTCAAAGAGACAGAATGGGCGCAGTCGCCATGAGAGAGGAGAGGCGCAGTCGCCACTCTGAGATAACAGCGCAGTCGCCATCTCGCCGCCGAGAGGCGCAGTCGCCTCCAAGAAGCAAATGCATAGATCTCCCGTAAGATCGAGAGGGCCAATTCCTATGAGACGAAGGAGTGAAGGCCGAGGTCGAATGCCGCTCCTCCTCCGTGATATGAAAGACCCGATGCTAGAGAATGGCTATTGATGAAGAAGAAATTCGAACAATGGGAAGAGGAGAAGAAAAAGAGACGGGAAAGGTTGAACGAATTGATTTTGCTCTTCGACCTTTATCCAAAGAAATCGAGATAGTCGACCTCCTCCTACCTTCAGTTGCCTCTTCTCGGAGAAGTACTGGTCGACAAATGCCAGGAGCCACATAGCACATCCGGAAGCCACTATGTGTTTTGTCGCCAATGAGGATGACAACATGTGCAAAGCTCTCCTAAGCACACTTACTCGGGGCAAATTTCTTAACTTGGTTCAATGGTTCGGGCCGGTAGTATCACCACTTGGGCATGCTTCGTAACAAAATTCTTAGACCGCTCGATCACAGGAGCTCGGAAGATAACCGTCACCGATCCGAATAACTTGGTGCGTGGAAAGAATGAAAGCTCGATGAGCTATTTCACCAAGTTCAAAGAGATGGTTGATAAGATAGAGGAAGACCTCACCGATAGGGAAGTCATTAATCGCTTTCAAGTGGTATTTCCTCGTAAGACATGGACTACGAGCTCACAGCCCGAACGGTCACAACTCGACAGGAGTTGTTTGAAAAGGTGTATAATGTCGCTCCGTCGAGGAAAGGAAAGAAAAGAAGAAGGGAAAGAGCCCCAAGGTTGAAGTCACCGATGATAAAAAGGACTCCAACAAGAATGGGGGAACAATAAAAATGGAAAGAATGTAACTAGGGCAAATGTAAAAGGTGCCCGAAGCTTTCACTCCCCTCACGGTGAGTCGAACCGAGATTTTGAATGCCGTCGAACCGGCTCCTCCAAATTCCGATGAACCTGTGCAACAAGTTTAGGAGGGACAACAAAGAAGTACCGCGACTACCACAAAGACACCGGTCATCTCACGTGAGGATTGCTTGGGATTAAAGCGTATCATCCAGAGAATGGTCGACTGTGGGAGACTCGGCTTATGTGAAGAGACCTCAAGCCGGGAGGTGAGCAAATACAGGGCAACAAGGACCTAGGCAGCCTAGATCGAACCTCGGGGGTCATCACCGAACAAGCGAGCAACACGGCCATCAAGCACAAGATATTCCGGCTCAATAAGGCCCCACATGTGCCTCCAAGGAGAGAAGTAAGAGATGAGGCGATCGCCTTCTACCCCCACGAATTGGCAACTAATATGGCGGCTAGTGGAGCAAGTTCTCGTCATCCCAGTCTCATTGATGGATGTACGATGAGCGTACTCTTAGTCGACACTGGGCTCGTCGCAAGGATATTTTGTTTTACAAAACTTTCAAGGAGATGGGTCTTAATGATGAACAGCTTGGAGAGATACGATGGCTGTTGGAGGGCTTCACCAATCACCGAGCCGACGCTAAAGGCCGATAGTGCTCGACGTCGACCTAGGCCAAGACCCCTCAGGTTGTCTCGAAGGTACAATTTATCGTAATTGATGTAAATAGTGACTATGCCGCCATACTTGGAATTCCTCGACAGTCGCTCTTGGAATGGTAGCATCAATTCCTCACCAACGAGTAAAATTCCCCACACCCGCCGGAGTAGGTTGCGTACAAGGCACGGCTCGTGCTTATCTCGGATCATGTTCTAAGAGAAAGAAAGAAAAGGGAGCTAGAGATTGAGACCGCCGATGGTTACTTGAAGCCGTCCGCCGGGCCACCAAAACTACCCGGTTGTCAACAATCACCGACGTGGTAGAGTCGACCTATCACTCAAATGACGAGGTCACGCTTGAGTCGACACATCACTCTAACACCACCGAGGTCGATTCGTATGTAGTTATGGTCGATCAAGTCGTCATAGGAGACCTATGCCTCCGCATAGACAATAACTCTGGGGCCACTACCAACAAGGTTGTGGACAAGCTTGATGATATGATAGCCGAGGAGGCTCCACACTGGGAGCCGAGGAAAGACAAAAGGTCGTGGAAATCATAGTGGAGACTCTAAAATTCGTAGAGATGGACCGTAGCTAGAAGCCGTGGATGAGCTAGAGTCGCATCACCAACCCTTTTTACCCCGACCAAAAAATTCGCGATTGGGAAGCAAATATCGCTGAGGAGCGAGCGTAAATCATCGAGCTACTCAAAGAAAGTAATGATGTCTTCGCATGGAGGGTAGAAGACATGAGGGGAATCAAGGAGGAGGTCGCTGTTCACAGATCGAAGTCAACCCGACCATAAAGCCTAGACCCCAAAAATTGAGAAGCTTTGCTCGCGATAAGGAAGAGGCCATAAAACCGAGGTACAAAACTTTTGAGTGCAGTGGATAATCAAAGAGGCCACTCATACAACGTGGTTGGCCAACGTGGTCATGGTGAAGAAATCAAATGGCAAATGGCGGATGTGTGTCGACTTCACCACTCGAACCTTGCATGCCCAAAAGACAGCTTATCCCCTTCCAAGGATAGACAAGCTAGTTGATTCCATTGCCGGTCACTCCACCCTCGCTCTCGACGCGTATTCTGGATACCACCAGATCAAGATGCATGAGGACGACATAGTCAAGACGGCATTTCAAAACTGGAGGCATCTATCGCTACAATATGATGCCATTTGGCTTGAAAATGCAGTGAGCGACCTATCGAGGATGGTGAACAAAGTCTTTGCCTCACAGATTGGTCGAAATATGGAGGCTTACATTGACGACATGGTCATTAAAACTAAGGCCGGGAGTCACGTGGTCGACCTAAAGGAGACATTCGCCAATTTACGAGCAAACGACATGAAGCTCAACCCCATCAAATGTGTGTTTGGAGTGGCAAGCTGGGCAAGTTCTCGGGATTCATGGTATCTCAAAGGGGCATAGAAGCTAATCCAGAAAAATCAAGGCTTTAGTCGACATGCAGCTCCCACCACTATCAAAGAGATGCAAATACTTAATGGAAGGGTAGCGGCTCTTGGTCGCTTCATATCAAAGTCACAGAAAGGTCTCTCCCCTTCTTCAAAGCATCGAGGGGACGAAAAGTTTTGAATGGACGCCGAATGTCATTCGTCGTTCCAACAGCTAAAGGATTACCTCGCTACTCCACCCCCGCTAAGTAGCCCGACCACCGGAGAGACTTTGTTTGTATATCTATCTCATGGAGACAAATCGGTTGCAGCAGTTGTTGATTAGAGAGGATGAGGGGCTTCGTAAGCTCGTGTACTATATCGCAAAGCTTTATCGTACGTGGAAAGTAGGTATTACAACGCCGAGAAGGTCGCCTATGCTCTAGTCGTGGCTTCAAGGAAGCCGCGAGCTTATTTTCTAGCTCATCCAATCGTGGTTCTTACTAATGCACCTTTGAGAAAGATATTGCACAAGCCCGAGAGTTCGTGTCGATCGCTCAATTGGTCAATTGCCCTCACCGAATTTGACATTGACTATCGACCTCGAAAGGCGTTGAAGGCTCAAGCTCTAGCTGACTTCTTGGTCGAGCTCACGTTTACCAAGGAAGACAACGAGCAACGAGTTCCTAAAGAAAAAGCTAAGGGAAAAGAACCAGAGTCCCAGGTAGTCATTAACCTACCCGACGATTGTTGGAAGGTCTATTCAGATGGGTCGGCGACCAAGAATAGCAGGAGCCGAATAGTGTTGATTGAGCCGTAAACTGGGACCGTGTATGAGGAATCACTAAGGTTCAAGTTCGATGCTTCCAATAACCAGCCGAATACGAGGCCTTGATTGCAGCCTATTGAGTACGCCAAGTGCTTCGAGCAACTAAGATCATGGCTTACCGTGACTCACAATTGATAGTCAACTGTGTCGAGGCGAGTACGAAGTGCTTAGTTCTACTCTCATCAAATACTGCGACCTGGTGAAGGAGCTAATAAAGGACTTAGAATTCTGGGAAATTCAAAGGATTGGAAGAGAAGATAACGAGCTGGCTGATCTCCTTTCGAAACTGGCTACTTCAGATGAGCCACATGACGAGCCCATCTCCTTCCTCGAAAATCCAGCTTATGAGAGGGTAAAAATTCATTGCATAGATGATCCCTCAAGAAATTGGACTCAGGAGAAGTGTTGGATCGAGGAAATGAAAGCATACCTAGAAAATGGAGAGCTGCCAGATGACGAGAAGAAGGCTCGAGCTATCAGAAAGAAAGCTCCAAGGTATGTCATTCAAGGAGGCGACCTGTTCAGGAGATCTTATACTCGGCCATTGCTAAAGTGCATCCACCCTCAAGAGGTCGCCCTATTGATACACGAAGTGCATAGTGGAATTTGTGGTGGACACCCGGGGGCCAGGACTCTTGCTGACAAGTTAATCACATTGGGATACTACTGGCCACACATGAGAGCTGACACCCACAATTTTGTTCAGCAATGTGATCAATGCCAAAGGTTTGCCAACTTACCTCATGTGCCAACAACCGAGCAGACTCCAGTAATCGCAGCTTGGCCATTCGACATGTGGGGTGTCGACTTGATTGGACCCTTCCCTCCCGCCCGAGGAAATTGCAAATACGTGATCGTTGCCATAGATTACTTCACAAAATGGGTTGAGGCCAAACCGTTAGCTCGCATCACTGAGGAGAATGCTATCAATTTCATTCACGACTTCATTTGGTGTCGATTTGGGTTTCCTCGAGCCATAGTATCTGACAATGGGTTACAGTTCTCCCAGACTTTCGAAGCAGAGATGAAGCGAGTGGGAATCAAACATTGGAAATCTTCTGTCGCCTATCCTCAAGGAAATGGGCAAGCTGAAGCAGCAAATAAACTTGTTCTATCTTCGCTCAAGACTGGACTCGTAGGTCGACGAAACAATTGGTTGGACGAACTCCCTTGCTCTTCGGGCGCTCGTACAACCACTGGGGCCTACGGGGAAACCCCTTTGCTCTTACGTATGGGTCAGAGGCCACGGCACCCGCCGAGCTCGATTCCCACTGCTAGAGTGACTTTCTTCAATCAGAGCAAAATGATGCCAACAGATTGATCGACCTGGATCTCGATCGACGAGAAGCGAGAAACAGCCTTACCTCCGAATGGTCAACTACAAACAAATAACTAAAAGTTACCATGACAAGAGGGTCAAAGCAAGGTCGTTCCAAGTTGGGGACTACGTATTGAGAAAGATTGAGGCAACGGGCAGAAGGACCCAGCAGAATAAACTATCTCCTAATTGGGAAGGTCCATATGTGGTTACTCGAGTCGTCAAGGAAGGGACCTACATGATAGCTCATCCTGGAGGTGACGAATTGAAACATCCTTGGCATGCTACTCACCTCATCAAATACTACTTCTAGTTTTCAGTTTCAAAGTTCAAGCTCGTGTTAAGTTCTAGTTTCAAGTTGATGTAAGCATATTTCCTACTTCAATAAAAAGTGCAGTTTCATTCCATCAAGCATAGTGTTACACTAACCCCAACAAGCTCGACTCTTATTCAGCTTCGTTTTAACAAGCTCGATTCTTAAATCAGCTTTGTTCTTTTAACAAGTCCGACTCTTAGTCGACTTCGTTCTAACAAACTCGACTCTTAGTCAGTTTGTTCAAATTAGCTCGATTATTAATCAGCTTCGTTCAATTAACAAGTCCGACTCTTAGTTGACTTCGTTCTAACAAACTCGACTCCTAGTCAGTTTGTTTTAATTAGCTCGATTCTTAATCAGCTTTATCCATTTAACAGGTCCGACTCTTAGTCGACTCCATTTTAACTAACTCGATTCTTAATCAGTTTGTTCTAATTAACTCGACCCCAGGTCAGTTTCAATGGTATGAGCAGGTTCGACTCATGGTCGATCTCGTTCACAAAAAAGTTAACCAAGTCCGAGGTCGACTAAATCAACAAGGTCAAGTCGCCTCTAGGCCCAAGTCGACTCGTTCATATTATCTACATTTAGCTCGACTTACAATATGAAATGGAAAACATACAACATTCATGAATCAAAAGTCAGCTAAGATTGGATGTAATAAGTCTCCCAAAAGCGGGCCAAGACTTAAGAAAAATAAACTTACAAAAGTATTCTGCCTCCCAATAAATAGGGACAAGGCATCCAACATTCAAAAAATCAAAGGAGCAAAAATGTTATGGGGCTTGTTGCATTACATGGAGTTTTTTCTAAAAATCAAATAGCTTGATCAGACACATTGAGGTCGTCGGTAGCAACCCGATCTTCGTTCATGGGTTCAGTTTGTTGAGGGCTCAAAGGCTTACCCGACTCCGAGAAGACCTGATGGTCAAACTCACCCTCCTCCTCCATATCCTCCTGCTCATCCATGTCAGCTAGCTCTTGTAAAGCTACGTCAAAGGTCCTGGGGGCCAACTCTGGAGCTACCCAAGGCTCACAATGCTCCTCTTTATCTTCTCGGGCAATATGGGCTAGGTCATCCTCATTATAAGGCACCAATGAATGGCCCCCTCTAGCTGCCATGTCATATTGAGGAGCATATGCCCATTGAGCGAGCTGGTCCAAGGAAACTCCTGAATCAGGGTCGACTAAGGCTCGACGAGCCATGTGACGTTTGCCCGGCCCAGAATCCCCTAGCTTTGGCAATGATAGAATCGAAGTATTCATCTCCCTCTTTAAACTGATCAACAGCTTTCTTACCAGCAGCCTTGAGATCCTCCTTCCATATAGCTCTAGTAGCATTGTGCTCCTCGTTCAGCTTGGTCAAAAAGGAGTCTCTCTCTTGAAGGATCTGAGAAACAGTGGCCAGCTCCTTCTTGGCCTTATCAAGCTCCAAACGATCGGCATCTCTCTCTTTAGTCAATTCATCAACCCGTGCATTGGAGGCCTTCGCATCCTCTAAGGCTTTATCCTTCTCCGCCTTTGTATCGCTGCGCAGCTTCAAGGCATCATAGGAGGCGTCCGTATCGTTGTGTGCCTCCTCGAGATCGTTGAAAGCCCGGGTCTTCTTGGACAAGTCTTTAAGGGCCTCGCTCTCCCTTTCAATGGAGGCCCTCCAAGAGCTTTTAGCCTCGCTTCGATCATGGTAAGATTCTCGCATTCCAAAGAAAACAAAGAAGTGTTAGCTCGAGACTTCGCTTGGTCGAGTAAAAGAATAAGCGACTAAAGTAAAAATGGAAGTAAAGAATTACCTCGCAATGAGCAAGTCCAGATCGAGCCGAGAACTCCTCGGGCGTTATGCCCTTGTCGCCAAAGTGAGCTAGCGGTGCTCACATCCACAGCCTCTCCTCACAATGACTTGACCCAAGTTCATAGTTGGATAGGAGCGGCTCATGCGCTAATTCCCTCTAAAGAAGGGACATCACTCAATCTCCGCATCATCTCTTCAATGTATTCTTGGTTGGGATGAGAGGAAGGTGGAGGAGATGGAAGAGTTTGGCTAGAGGAAACATCCTTACCCTTTCCGTATCTCAGCCTCTTCCTTGTGTTCAGAGCTTGATCATCAACCTCCTCCATGACATCATCATCAATCTCCACCACATTCAAAGGGCTGGATCCCGCTATATTAGCTCCAGAGGTATCCATGTTGACATCCTGAATTGGGTCGGAGCTAGGGGTTGCTTTCGCCGACTTGGATGACTCGTCACCTCCATCTGCAACACCCACGGATTGGGTACCACTCAGCAATGGATCTTCTTCTTCTACCCCTTCCATCGGCACCATCCCTATGTTGTCTTTGGCAAGCAGGCTGGTCCTTACAGTGGCTTCCCTCTGCCTATGAGCTCGAGCATTGGCTTTTCCGTGGTCTTTCTTTGATTTCTTCCTATCTGCCACCACCAATATGCGTCCCATGTTAGCCTCTTGCTCAGGAGTCAGAACTGCAACAAAGATTCAAGTGGGCAAGTGTTAAATCGACATACGAGTAAAAGTTCTATGTACGAGCTAAAAGTTCTATGTACGAGCTAAAAGTTCTACATACGAGCTAAAAGTTCTATATACGAGCAAAAAATTCTATGTGTGAACACAGTATGACCGACTTGATTTTCCTATGAGCGAGTTAATTATAGGCGAGCTAATCATTCTACATACGAAACGCTGTGCATGAGCTAGCTATGTACGACAGTCAAGTTCAACCTATAACTGACTCACCCAAGACAAATGCTACATACAAGCAAATTATATATACTTACAAGTATCCCTATAGAGGACGAGTAAAGAGAAGGGCTGAATAAAGAAATCTTACCACCAAACCGTGCTCCCCGTTGGTTTTGCAGTAATCTTTGCTTTTCTTACAAAGTTGACACATATCTCCAAACTTGCCCAAGTGATGAGTTATCCAGTCAGGGTATATTTGACCCCTCAAGACAGAATAAGAGGCTCCACCACTCCATCTCCAGCATCATTCCACCGCCATAAAGTTGTACTTAGTGGTGAGCAAACTCTCCCACCGATGGGCCTTTTCTCGACTAACCTACATAAGGTCTTGTACAAGCTAAGATGCCAAGACGGCTCCCAAAAATCTCCCTCATCTACGGCTTCGCCTCACCATCGGGCAATGGAAATTCCCATCCTAACCTACTCTCTACCACTATCACGTGCGAGTTCCAACCACCGTGCTTATTGGGGAGGTTAGTAAAGAGTTTGGGAGATTTGGGTTTAGAAGGGGTACCGATACTCATATCCTCCCCACCGTATTTGATGGTGAAAAATTCCTTGAACACCCTCATGCAAGGTTCATACCCCAAGAACTCCGCACACCATAGCAAAGCACACAAGGACCCTACAGTGCATTGGCTCCGAGTTGAAGGGGAAGGGCATTCGCACACTCCAAAAATTCGTTTATGAATGGATCAAGGGGCAACCTAAGACCAAAGAACGAACCGACCATAGAAGAAGGCTACCTTAGTGGCATCTCGTGGTAAAGGACGACCCGAATTGCTTCAAGAATTCCTTCGAGTGTAAATAGTAACCCCGTAATCCTCCTTACTCACCCCACGTAAATCCCAAATCATGCTATACCTAGAGGGCAGGTTCTTGTTGCCTCGTAATGGCCCTTGGGGAACATAGCCCCTCTCATTCTTGCCTGGCACCACGTTGGACCCAAAGGCGTTGACGATTCGAGGACCTGAAGAAGTTGAGGCAGCATTTCCTTCTTGAGTCGCCATATCTGTACAAGTAAAAGAGGAAGCAGGGGAGTCAGTCCTATGATCAAGTTCAGTCGACCTACCTAAGGACGACCTAGACTCCCCTGGAAAACCTATTCTATTCCTAAGGAAGGAGGGCTTTTGGACGTCCCTAACATAAAACAAGGTGATATGGTCAAGCAATTCATGGAATAGATGAAAAGCGACAACATTTGAGTCGTCAATCACCACATTTTCAATTTCTGGGCAGCCCTATCTCACTGTAATTCAAACCCCAACTGGTCAAAATGGAGGCACATTCATCCAGGGACATAACTCTCCACTCACCGTTCACATTCTTACATGCCCTACTTCAGTCAAAGAGCCATACCAGGCCCCTGGTTCGCAACTAAAGGTCCTAGCCATGGTGGGAATGAAGAACAGTGCATAAAATTAAAGCCCTAGAACAAAAATACAAGGGAAATACCTTAATTGATTGAAGAAAGGGAGTTCGTTGCTGAAGCCAAGAACGGAGTTTAAGTTCTACTGCAATTCCGTGATTTTCGCCGGAGAAGAGGAGTTTGAAAACGGTAAGAATTCGAATTGGAGAGGAAGACTGAGTATTTCTATTTTCCTAAATTTGGAAGAGAATTGTTATTCACCCCCGCAACATTACTCAATACCCCCGCATTACTAAGTTTACTTCTAAAAATTAAAATTACACCCCCATTATTACTATTATACCCACAAAGTTTCTCTCTCTTCTGTTAGTCGCAAGGAACCTTTCAAATCATTGTCGAAGAACCCTCATCTCCCAGTTCATCATAAATTCCTCCAAGTAATCCCTCTTTCTATGCAAATGATGCGAATTTACATTTAAATATCTGTAATTTTTGATGGGTTTTCATGAAATTAAAATTTTGATGGGCTTAGCGGATTTGGGTATGGAGAGGGATAGAATCCGGTGAGGACTTGGCCGGAGAGGGATTGGGTTAGGTTTTCCGGTGAGGGAGATACCAGGTGAAGGTGAGGAAGGTTGAATGGAATTGGAGCGCTCGGTGTTGAAGGTCACGGGTGAACGTGTTTAGGAATCTGGGAACAGGGCGCCGTTTGGTGTAAACGTATTTGGGTGTGAGGGAGACGAATTAGGGAGAGGAACCTGGTGGTAGTGATGAGGATGCCATTGACGATGTTTAGAGAGAGAGAGCTCGGAGGAAGCTTGGCGATTTGGCGATTTGACGATTAGAGAGAGAGTGGGAGGGCTCTGTTGTGGGTCGAGTTGTTTGAGGGAGAGAGAGAGGACGGTGAAGGTCTAGGTTGAGAACCGATTTGGGGAAGAAGGAGGAAGGTGATTTTTGGTAGTGGATAGGGAGAGCGAGCTTGAGGACGCCATGGAAACCGTTTAGAGAGAGAGAGTCTGTTTCCGGCTAGAGAGAGAGAGGAGAGAGAGACTGAGCGTTGGTGAGGAATGATTCGTCTGTGAGCTCAATTAGGTTTTGGAATTGCTTGGAGGGATGTCGAGCCATGTCGACATCGAGGGGTAGGAGCATGAGAAGTAAGGTGGAGATGAGGATGAAGAAGGAATCTGGTAAAACCCTAAGAGACTAAGAGAGATTAGAAGGGCCTAATCGCCATTTGATTTGAAGGTATTGGGTGTGTTTGAAGGTAATTCTTCATTTCTTTTAGAGACGATGGCGGCGGTGGATGGTGGGGGGTGGTGGTGAATAGTGGTGGGCAACATATTAGAGGTTGAAGATGAGGATAAACTGGTCATTTCAATTGATGGCATTTTTATAATAATTATTACTGCGGGGGTATTGAGTAATGTTGCGGGGGTGATTAACAATTCTCAATTTGGAAAGGGAAAGGAAAATCAAAATTAATTTTCCAAAATTAAAAGCTGAAGCGGTTTTCGAGAAGGAGTTCCAAACGTCAGAATAGTCATCATTACGAAAATCGGCGCTCCTTCATCTCCAACCGTTCATTGCCAATGACCAGGATGTTGCCACGTCATCAAAAGTCGACTAAGCCTCAGAACGAACAGCGACCTGCGAGTAAAGTAATTCTCATCAAAGTTTTTCTTAACTTCCAAGTCGACGAAGTCAACTCGAAAGTTGGGGGCCACTGAACATACCAAAGGTGCCGAGTTGGGCCAAGCAAGTAAAGCCCAATTACATCCAGCTTTGATTATCACATTCTCAATAGGGCTGGCCTAGTCAGAGCAAGGCCCAAAGCCCATTTCAAAGATCGCCGACTAAGCCCATGGTCCGGCTCACTGTGCCCCGACTTAACTTAGTCCGACCTCAGAATCCATATTATAACTCGGGTACGAACCATGCTCTACCCGACAGTCAGGTCGACCATTCCACGAGTGACGACCTCGACCTAAATCAACAAGTGACGACTTAACACTTGCCGGCTTATTTGGTTGAATAATCCTCATAACCACATCCCTATAAATCAGGGACCGTTATAGACATGTTCCCACGTCCAAGTAACTGCCGCTATAATCTCGGAGGACATGTCGCCTCCCCAAAAATACATCCCTCTTGCCTATAAATACTTCATCACTACCAAACGGTGAAAGGTAACTGCCATTTTGTATTCTGAGTTCATTATTCAATACATTTTGAGCTTTATACAACCGTTATCTTACTCTCACGCCCGAGCGTCTTCGCCGGAGACACATCCGGCTAGTCGTGGGTTCTGTTTTCAGGTCAAGAAGCTAGGTGATCAGTCCTGCCACGTGGAGGAAGATTGATAAGCACATTTCCTGCAGCATCAATTACAATTTAGATTATGATTTTTATTATTTGAAGATTCAAGATTCAAGGTTTTATTATTTTGTTTTAATGGCTTTTCAAGGCTAAATTCTTGATTCGTGTATTGAATAAGTAACAATTATATTTTTATACTATTGATTTAATTCATCATATCTCTTTCTCATTCTTATTTTTTCAACATTTTTCAAGATCATTGTTAGGCTTCAATTGTATGATTAAGATACTTTTGACCTTTAAATCTATTTGAGTATAAATCGTTTCACTCACATGGATGATTTATACATTAACCATTGTTGAGAAGACTAGATTTAATTGATAACTTCACGGAAATCAATGAATCTAGGTTTTAATGTTCTTATGATTTAAATTGAATTTCTTGAATGTTTATATCGACTTTACGGAAGGTATAAACAAGATAGATATATTAGGGTTTTAATGTTATAATCGACTTCACTAAAGATATTATCATATTAACTCTATTTTTTTTTTGAATAAACCCTTGAATGAGATTGAATTACTTTTACATGATTTAAATAGCATAAATAGACAATTGTTATGATCCCCAATACATGAATCTCTTGCTTCCTTGTTATCTTTACTTATTTTATTTTGCTCTTTTAGGTTAATAATTGCTCAAATCAAAATCCCTCTTCATTACTCTTCTACACTAATAAAATACACTTGTTCCAATTTAGTCACTGTGCATTCGACCCTTGCATGTAAGCATATTAATACATTGCTAAACTAGTTCACTTTCTATGTATTATAATTAGAGGGAGATTTCCTCCATCATCCAACATGAGACAGATCTTCTTTATATGGCAAAATCCATTGATTCATGACATAATTAACCGTATCGGGATAACGACTTAAATCTTATGATAATCGCTGTAAAAAGTCATTAAACGATGTCTCTGTATCAACTTTAACCATTACGTTCCAGTGAAGAATAAATGTCTCCCAAATTTCTTATGTATCAAAAAATTTCTTTCATTTTTCTAGAATATTTCTGTTGATATGATCGAAGAACAAATGAGTTGTTGTTGGGAACGTCTGACGAATTGCATTCATCAAAGCAAGTTCCTTATTGGTCACAATAACATTATGAAGACATGATGCATCCATCAGAGATTTCAATACTTCGAATGCCCACGTGTAGTTTTCTTCTTTCTCAGCCTCTAAGTATACAACAACAATTAAGAAGGTCATTTTTGTTGATGTCACGCTCATAATCTCAAGCACAGGTAAGTTTTACCTATTTGTCTTGTAAGTGCAATCCATGAATAAGGCGTACGGAAATGCTTTTAGTAATTCAATGCTTTTCGGATGAGCAAATAATACCTCCTTAATGACTTTTGTTTGCTCGCATTGCCGATATTCGAAATGATAACCATGGTCATTCAATTTTAACATGAGTTGTTGGATTTGCGAAAGACCCGCATACTCAGTTGCCCTACTCTTCACGTACGCGTTATAAATAATCCGTATTAAGGATTTGTTTTCCAGAAATTTCTATTTTAAGTCATATAAAATATCCTTCAACCGGCTATTTGCATGTGACTTTCTATTACATACTCCTCCTCCGATTTTATGTAATCTACTAACATACGTCTGACCCAACATGGATTGACAAATCAGATGATTCTTAATGCCACATACCACTTTTAATTGCCATTCACCATCAACAGTGACTTGGTTAGCGTTCAACTGAAACTTACAATCACATTTCTTTGTTCTGCTTCTCTATTTTTCTTTCTTTTTGCCTAAAATTTCATTTCCATCAGATTCTTGAGAGGATAGAGAGATTGACTTTTCTTTGTATGTACCCCAACGTTCACAAACAAGCGTCATTCAAGAAGAGAAATTACGGTTTCCATTATTTGATCGACCTATGACGATAATAAATCCATGCTCTTCTCCCTTTTTTACGCGACCAATCAAACATTATTTTCTGGTCTCTAAAATATAAAGGCATTGTGAATTATGTTGTGTAGTCTCTCAAAACACTTTCAAAATCAACTATGTCATAGTTTTTTTACCCAATGAACACTGCAAAAATTCAATGAAACAATTAGAGAGTGGTACGTTGAAAAAATAAGAATCGGCAAGAACACACCGAATTATTTTAAAATGTTTGGCCAGTAGTGGCCGAATATATTTAAAATATCGGCAGGGTGTCACCGAAAAAAATAAAAAATCAGTTGGGTGTGAGTGATTTTTATGTTTTATTCGGCTGGGTATGGACGAATTTCAACCCAGATTCGGCAAAACAGGGCCGAATTTTAACAAAGGTTCGGCTGGGTGTTGCCGATCTATTTTTTTTCCGGTGGGGTGTAGCCGAATTCCATTTTTTTCGGTTGGGTGTGGCCGATTCTGGGCAAAAAATCATCAAACTCTGGCCGAACTTTTGCCACGAGCATGGAATGTTAAAGACAAAAATTTAGCAAATTTATATGGTTAGAAAAGGAAGAAAACTTACATTAACATTCGGTTGAAGTGTCATTTTACCCATGATCCTTGCTTTAGTTTTGAACAAAATATGTATGTAATTTATTTATTTTTTGTGAGAATTGATAGGAGAAAGGGAGGTAAGAAATTTTTGATGTAAAAAAATGAATGGGAGTAATTCGGATGTAATGGTGAAAAAATGAGAGAAGGTAGGGAAGGTGAAAAATTGATGATGGTAAATATATTAGTTTAATGTTACGGGTGTATATAACAAGGGATGTAGACGATGAGTTAAATGTTACGAGTGTATATAACAATTGGTTTAAGAGAAAAAGTATATAAATACGGGTGTATGGATTTAGAGCTACAAGAGCCATTTCACTTTATATCAATTTTGAAATTTTTAAAATTACGATTCACTCAACAATCTTATGGGCCAATATAACAATTATCTTCTGTTTTTCTTTCAAACAAGTAAAAAGGCGCACATTCCCTTAGGCATTTTTTGAATTAAAGCAGCCTCCCTTTTCTCTTCTCTATAACCCTCTTCTCTCATTTTACGGCACACATACAAACACAGAGTTCACACACAAACACCCACAATAAACCAAGTAGCTCCCTGATTTCAATTTTTTCTTTTGAAAATAGATCGCAGGAGAATACGGATATGAAAGAGAAGGATTTAGAGAACGATCGTTGGAGATGGCGGTGGCAATGGTGGTGGCGATGGTGTTGGCGATGGCGGTGTGCGATTAAGAGGATATGTAATTCCTTTTCCATCTCTATTTTTTTTCTCCATCATCTTCATAATCACATGTATAAATCTCATACATAAAAGTGGTGAAAATGTTGTAGATAAATTGATTCTTGACTTTTATTTTTGACATCTATAGTATAAATGGCACCCCTCCTTGCTACAGTACAATGAACAGTTTCAAGTGTCAAATTTCCCATTTTGCCCTCACTAAGTTGTCTCTTTCCCATTTTGCCTTTTTATTTTTTTAATTAAAAAAAAACACGTGTCCTTGAATACGGGCTTTTACTAGTGTATAAGAAGCGAGAAAGAAATGACTTCTTTTTTTTTTTGAAAAATCAGATAAAAATGTGGAAGTGATGGATGAAGGTGGGGTGGGCTTATGGGGCCGAAAAAGTGGAGAACAGGATGGAAAATAAATAAATACATACTTAGTTTATTTATTTATTTTGAATTCTTCATGACATGTTTTACACATTTTTATAAAAGAAAATTTTGTTAGAAAAAATAATCTTATAATGCTCTAAAAAATCAAATAATTAAGTATAAGTAGCAAAAATAAAATTATATGGCTATATTTATTATTGTTATCTTTTATCTTTTATGAAAATGATGAGAAAAAAAAAAAAAAAAAAAAAAAGATAAATGTATAAATATAATGGATTGTTAAAGTTATTTTTGTACAACTTAAAATTTAAAAAGTTGTTCGCTTTCTCACTATTTTTTATGGAAGCATTTTTTATGTTGCCAGGAATTTACTCAACAGCAAAAAAACCGTTGTAGTCCAAATTCACTTCAGTGTACCTCATCTTTTTGAAAGCTTCATAGTACAAAATGTTGCAACTTGCTCTTGAATCAACCAATACTCTATGTAAAATGCTATTCCCTGGAGCGATTGAGATTACCACGGGCTGGCAACCATGACTTGGGGTTAGGCCAATTCTCGCCTTGAAAAACTAATTATTCTCTCTTCACTAGGCGGGTAAGCTAGGATATGACAAGTATGCGACAAAGACATAATTTGATTGCTTAAGCAAGTAATACTCGCCGGCTCATGAATCACCAAGATCTCATTCATGCCGCCATTTCCTTCGCGGGCTGCCACATTCTGTTCAGGCATCAAGTACTCTTGTAACTCGCCTCTATCAATCTTGGATTGGATCACCCTCTTCAAGTTGTAACAATCATCTGTATCATGCCCTCTCTCCCTGTGATAGTTACAATACTGATTGGGGTTTCTTCTTCCTCTATCTGTCATTTCAAATGCCGCCGGTAACTCCACAGCTCACATAATTTCACTTAGTCTGGCGTTTAACCTCGAAAATCTGATTATTCTTCCTGTCCCGCGACCACCCGCACGGCCTCCACCCCTGTCGCCAGCTTGATTTCCGCGACCTCCCCCTTGAGCCACATTATCAGCTTTGACAAACTCAATTCTATCCTTATTACTTTTCTTGGAGGTGTTAGCTGTCCCTTCATCAACGTCCTCTCCTCCACAATAAGCTTTAACCCTCTCATACAATTCACCCAAGGTAGCTGGCAATCTCATCCTCAATTCTCTCTTGAAGGATTCTGACAATAAGCCAGACATATACATCATGATCACATATTTGGGCTCTATCTCGGATATTTTATTGGCTATCAATAGGAACCTGTTGGTATAAGTTACAATACCCTCTCCCGCCTTCTGCTTATTACCAATCAGTTCTTACAACACTACTGGCTGAGTCCCAACAGCCCCAAATCTCGCCAAAAATTTCCTTTTAAAGTCCTGATACCCCAAGATAGAATTAGCAGGTTGCTGCATAAACCAATCCAAAGCCTGAAGCTCTAGGGTGCTGGTAAAGGTTTTGCATAGCAATGCATCGTCTCTAGTCATTATCGCCATTGTAACCTCAAATCCCGCAATATGAGTCCTAGCTGTAGTTAATCCCGCATACTTAGTCAGAGTGGGCAACCGGAATTCTGGAGCGGGCTCTGCCTCCTGAATGTACTTAGCAAAAGGTGCGATAAAAGAGTCTTTCTCGATGTCCCCTACATTTCCCTTTTCTAACTCAGCCAACCTTCTTGCCATCTCGGCCAACTGCTTTTTCAACCCATCTTCCTCACCAAAGTGGCTTGTTCCTACACGCTTTTCCTTTTCGAATCGCTTAAATTTCTCTCCCCCTTAGAAGCCATCACCTCTTCTTCATATCCCCCTTCAGTTGTGGCAGTATCATCTTCATCATTCTCATAATACAAAGAGGACATCTGCCAAGTATGCGGCTGATGATAAAATTTGAACTTTCGCCCATTTTCTATGAACTCAATAGCTTTTCGCTTCTGCGGCCCATCTAATCTCGCCCCAATCTCCTTTACTTTCTTTGGTACTGTCTCCTTAAGTCGCCCCGAGTCATCCAAAACAACTATTTCCTTATCTG
Organism: Adenophora triphylla var. japonica; assembly: GCA_022495995.1. NCBI lineage: Eukaryota > Viridiplantae > Streptophyta > Magnoliopsida > Asterales > Campanulaceae > Adenophora > Adenophora triphylla. Next base: position 726,486 of record JAFEMH010000353.1, read on the forward strand.
CTTCCTTATTACCTCCCGCTGCCGCCTTCACCAAATCTTGCGGGATAGGTAGGCTCCTTTTGCAAAGCCATTAGTCGCTTATTATTCTCCAACAACTGTAAAATCAAACTGTTGTGAGTCTTCAACCTTTCCACTTCAACATCTATCTCATTCTCAGGCTGTGGCGACATTACATTCCTCTCTCTCCCGCTATTTGTAACTCGCTCCCTTTCTTTTGGAGTGACCTGCTGCGAGGTAGACGTGTCTTTCGCGGTTCCAGAATTCACAATCCCTGAGATGAGCGGGATAGGCCCTCTACCTGCCACCACCTTTTAACTGACCATGCCTTTCTCTGGAGTTGTCATTTCTTCTGGCTCAAGTAATCAACACTTATGGATTTAAACTTGAAGATATGCAGATCTTATGAATCACCTTATGAAGATTTGCAGATCTAAACCCAGAAATATGAAAATATACCTTCTCCAATCACAATTATCAAGCACACTATTAACCCAAATCTAATCTTCAAAAGTTTCACCAAATCAAAAGCCCAGAAACACAAAAATTCTTAAACCAACAAAATCAAATGAACATACAAATGCACGCCCACAAACACAACTATATCCAATCTGACCCCAACCAATACTTCGAAATTATCAAATCCACACCCAACAATCATAGATCAAATAATACCAATACCCCAAAACTTTTAACCCCCGAAAAACTATGAACAGTAACCACCCAGAAAATAAACAACAATAATCAACTCGAATGAAACCTAGCTTGCAAACTATGATTTTCACCAGACAAATCAACCAAACGTTCACCAAACCGCCAGATCCATGAACAGTAACCAAAAACTTACCAGTTCACTGCAAAAAATCTTCAAACGACGAAGAGACTCAAGTCCCGGCAACGGAACCAATTGATGTTGCCGGGAATTTCCTCAACAGCAACAAAACCGTTGTAGTCCAATCCAGTCACCTCGGCTCCTTCTTCTCGCCTGCACACCAAAAAACGTGAACTAATCCGGGGGCGGCTCCGGTGTAGCCCTTCCGGCGTGAGGATAAGTATCAATTCGTCAGGGATGAATCTAAGAACTCAAGGGAAGGTGTTCTGTGTGTGTATGTGGACGTACCTTGGGAGGGATGACGATCCCTCATATATATACATACCTTCCCTCGTGCACAGCACATGCCATCATCACGTGATTATCTCGTGCAATAGTTAACTTCTAACTCCACGTGTCATCATTTAATTGGTCAACCAAAAGAATAAACCCAATACATGTGACGCTTTTCTCTGACACACGTAACTTCTCCCAATGCAAAACCGTTATAGTGGGTCCCATTTCGTAGATATTTATATGCCGCCTCTAATATGTCGCGTCCAACTAAATTTCATCCATTGCCAAATAACGATGAGCCAAGTATCTCGCCTCATCCTCCCATTATCTCGCTTTTTAAGTCTCGCAACCTATCTCTTACGCGGTTTAGGGGGCGGGATACCCTTATTATTAATCTGCCTCTTTGGCTACTACCCCCTTGCCGGCGATATATCCTTAGTTACATACTATGTCGCTACTTTCTTCTTGGGTCTTATCTCGATTTGGGCCCAATTTGATCATTTCTCGCCTATGAACTTGTATAAGCCCAAGCCTTATTTTTGGGCAGCATCAATTTTTTAAGCCGTTCTTTTTTTTTTTTTTGGAAGGGGAGAGTAATAGGGAGATTTTTTATGAAATTATTTTTTTAATTTGTTTACGAAATAATTTTTTTTTGAAAGCATATATTTATATATATATATGTGTGTGTGTGTGTGTGTGGTAACTTAAATTCTGGAAGTGTAATTACAATGGAGCAGGGAGGATCCAGCCCTATTTGACGTGGGCTCTAGCCCACCTCAGAATTTTGATTTTTTTTTTTACCTAAGTCACATTTAACTTTTTTTATATATGAAGTTATTTTTCACTGTTTTATTGTTTACAATATTTTTTAAATACTAAATCCACGCGGTTTCAAAATCCTGAATTCCCGCCTGCAATGGAGTATGGAATGTTATTTCATGGAAAATTATTTAAGTCAATAGATGGAAAATTATTCTTTAAGGCAATATGGAAAGTTAATATATACGAAAATAATTAAATTTACGGGAATGAATACAATGAAAAGGCGGAGATGAAGATGAAGACGACGTCTAGAAGGAGGGAAGAAAACCAAGATGTGGAAGTTGAAGTGACCACTTCCCATCACCACCACTTACCGCCACAAACAACCATCGATCGCTGCCAACAACAAAAACCGACCACCAATATCGATTGTCGCCGTCAACTACCAAACTACCAATCAATCCACCACCATTGTAAAACCTGCAAAACTGGAAAATAAAAAAAAAAAGAACAAAATGAAGCATTTTTATCATGATATTTACACACACAAGAAAAAACACACTTGCACACACCAGATCTACACGAGCACATATCTGATTTGGAATAATTACAAGTTCATGGAATATACTATACTCCCGTTTACATTAAAGGTAATATAATAAGAATTAACAACATAATCTAACACACTTTTGAGTCTCATTACAATTAAGGTAACTTCGTTAAATGACGTTAATTTCATTAACGAAATGAACCAACTCGTTAAATAAAATAACAATCGATAAAAACACATGAATGAATACCTATAAACCCAGAATTCAAAAAACAAAAAAAATCAAAATCTAATCAAAAAATCAAAAAATTCAAAGTTTCACAAACATTATCAACAAAAAAAAACCCTCTTCTTCTTCAAGCTTCTCCTCCATCCCAATCTCACTCACTTGCCACCCTACCTCACCACTTCAACGCCACCGCGGCCCCTTCCCCCTCCCCCACACGTCTCTATGTATCATCTTTTCCTCACACATTGCATCTCACTACCATCCGACCTTGCCCTCCTCCGTCTCGATGCTTCCCTTTCCCCCTCATCTCTCAATCTTTCAGATCTGGGCATCCATGAGTCTCTTTTCTGCCTCACCCAACAGGAAACTTACCTACACGCCATAGCTACGGACGACCATGCATCTACCAATCCATTCTCCCTTCAATTCTAGGTCAAAGTTTCACTAAAAATGAGATCAAAATGTTTAGACCTGGAAGTGAATTTGACATTGTTTTTCGACCTCGCCCCTACCCTCCATTCTCTCTCTGATCAAAACGTTTAGATCAAAAAGTGGGGGAAATCAAAATTCTTGTACAATCTGTAATACGGTGGCGGTGGTTGGTAGGATGGCGTCTCCATTCTCGACCTTCACCCTCAAATACACACAGAATATTTCATATTGAATTTGGGATTCTGGTTTATTGATTTATCAATTAAACTATTTGTATTTGAATTTGAGATTTTGAATGTAGGTTTTGAAATTTGGATTTAGAAATGTGGGTTTTCGAATGTGAGTTTCAAAAATAGACTGAAATTAGTTTTTGGATTCGGTATTTTGAATGTTGGTAGGAAAACGAATGTTAATATATTTAACGAGTGTTATTTTTTTTCTTTTTTGGTTGAGAATTTAGTTATCTTTTTAACGTCGTTAGGGTACGTTTCATTATATAAACTAGTGCTACACCCGTGCGTTAAACGCATGGATAAAAAACTATTTAAAAAAAGTTATAAATAATAGGAGAAGTTGCTCTCCATAGAGCACGTTACACATCTATCCCTTTTTATTTATAGCAAGTCACTATCTTTCAAATGTGAAATGAAAAAATTGACCAAGTTTCCAATTCTAAAACTGACTGTGAGCGGGAAATGAAAATGGAAAGCTTTCTTGAGAAATTAAGGAGCTATGAAAAGTCTTAGTTAAGGAGTCATTTGACGGTGATTAGGCGCCCTAGCGTGACCTTGGCACCTTAGGCGTGACCTAGGCACACCCAACACCAAGAAAGCTGGTGTTCACAAAGGAGCCAAAGGCCCCAAAATTTATACTATTTCATTTCCTATCACTATGCTAAGGCCTCTCAATATATACTACTCCATTTTCTAGCATTTCAATTCCTAGACGATGTGGGATTAATATCCCATTTGGTTTTCAAATGCTAAGGCCTCTCAATATATACTAATCCATTCCTAGCATTTCAATTCCTAGACGATGTGGGATTAATATCCCATTTAGTTTTCAAATGTTAAGGCCTCTCAATATATACTAAATGGAAAGCTTTCTTGAGAAATTAAGGAGCTATGAAAAGTCTTAGTTAATGAGCCATTTGGTGGTGATTAGGCGCCCTAGGCGTGACTTAGGCGCGCCCAACACCAAGAAAGCTGGTGTTCACTAAGGAGCCCCAAAATTTATACTATTCCAATTTTATCACTTCAATTACTAGACGATGTGGGATTAATATACCATTTGGTTTTCAAATGCTAAGGCCTCTCAATATATACTACTCCATTTCCTAGCATTTCAATTTCTAGACGATGTGAGATTAATATCCCATTTGGTTTTCAAATGCTAAGGCTTTTCAATATATACTACTCCATTTTTAGCATTTCAATTCCTAGACAATGTGGTATTAATATCTCATTTGGTTTTCAAATGCTAAGACCTCTTAATATATACTATTCCATTTCCTAGACGATGTATGATTAATATCTCATTTGGTTTTAAATGCTAAGGCCTCTCAATAAATGAAAAGTTTTCTTGAAAAATTAAGGAGCTATGAAAAGTCTTAATTAAGGAGCCATTTGACGGTGATTAGGTGCCTACGCGTGACCTAGGCGCGCCCAACACAAAGAAAGCTGGTCTTCACTAAGGAGCCAAAGGCCCCAAAATTTATACTACTCCATTTCCTAGCATTTCAATTCCTAGACGGTGTGGGATTAATATCCCATTTGGTTTTCAAATGCTAAGGCCTCTCAATATATACTAAATGTAAAGCTTTCTTGAGAAATTAAGGAGCTATGAAAAGTCTTAGTTAAGGAGCCATTTGGCGGTGATTAGGCACCCTAGGCGTGACCTAGGCGCGCCCAACACCAAGAAAGCTGGTGTTCACTAAGGAGCCAAAGGCCCCAAAATTTATACATCAAGAAAGTTGGTGTTCACTAAGGAGCACTAAGGAGCCAAAGGCCCCAAAATTTATACTACTCCATTTTCTAGCATTTCAATTCCTAGACGATGTGGGATTAATATCCCAATTGGTTTTCAAATGCTAAGGCATCTCAATGTATACTACTCCATTTCCTAGCATTTCAATTTCTAAACGATGTTAGATTAATATCCCACAGATTTTTCAAAAAAAAATTGGGTTATTAAAGGGGGGTGTTTAGTAAATGAGTAATAAACCTAGCCTCTATTTAGTCTCAGTTCTAGTTAAAGCGGAAAAATGGGGGGGGGGTGCTGAAGTGCTTTGCACTTCAGCCTTTATATAGTTATAGATGAGATTGTAATGATAGAGATAGTCCTACACTTACATAATCTCCTACATAATATTGAGATACAAGTTTCCTATCCCAGCTCTTGTAAATCTTTTATAGTTATTAGTAGTTGTATTATACATAAATAGTTATTTCTTTCATTGTATAAATAGGAGACTAAAATGTCAATAATATTTGTGAGGTTTTATCATACAATCTAATTGTTCTACATGGAATCAGGGCAATAAAACCAGATTTTTTTCTTTTCTTCCCTCCCTCGGTTTTCATGGCAACCAAGAATGGCCTCCTCCCTAACAGTGTCGAGCCAGGTAAACCCCTTATTCTCGCATCCCTCTCCCATATCCTAAAACTCACCCCAACCAATTACATAGCCTGAAATATTCAAATTGAAGCCACCCTTCTAGGCCTTGATCTATACCAATACCTTGATGGTACCCTATTTGCACCTCCCAAAAACATTTTCATGGTTACAACCACCAACGAATCAAACCCCACACCCACCATGGAAATTATCCCAGCCGCTGCCGTAATAGCCACCACCACACCAAATCCCAACCCCGCCTACTCAACTTGGTTTTGCCAAGATAAACTCATTCTAGGTGCCCTTGCTAGAACTCTGCCTCCCCCCTCTTGTCTCTCTCATCTCTCAATGTTCCACTACCCATGATGCTTGGAAAACTCTTGCCAAGACTTACGCCAACCCCTTTGAAGGTCACCTGAAACAAATAAAGGATCTCCTTCGTAATATAACCAAAGGTAGTCTGATCCATTTCCGATTACATGCAAGATCTCAAATCTTGTGCCGACCAACTTGCATCTCTTGGCCTACCCCTTGACCCCGAGGATCTTGTTGACAAAGTCCTTGAACAACTTAATGATCTTGACTATGATAGCATAATTAACGTTGTTCTTAGCTGTGAAAACCCTATCTCCTTCGATGAACTCCATGAAAAGCTCCTTAATAAGGAACTCTCCCTAAAGCACCGCTCAACCTCTAACCCCACCTTCCCCGCCTATGTTGCAAAGATTTATGGTCGCCACCCTCAACCTACACCATACACGTTATCGTGCCCCAAACACTTCATCCACACAAAACTCTCAAATCCCCTTTAAAGGAAAGTGTCAATGGTGTCGTGACATAGGACACTACCTATCTCAATGTCCCTCTTTTCGCCAAGCCTACCCTACTGCCACCTTTCCTTCCCCTAACCCTAACCCCTCTACTCCGTACCAATTCACCCCTTTCCAACCAAATCGCGACAATGGGGCCCTTGCTCTTTATTTCAAAAGACGCCATCGCCACATTGTTGAAGCTGGCCTCTCTATTCTCACTCACTCCCACATGTCACGCAAATATTGGCCACACGCCTTTGTTACCTCTTGCTACCTTATCAATCGTATGCCCACCCCTACCCTCCATCTTCAATCCCCCTTCTTCACTCTTTTAGGACATCACCCTAATTACCTCAAGCATCTCAGCTTCGGCTGTCTCTGCTACCCTTGGCTTCCCCCGTACACAAACAACAAACTTGACCCAAAATCCTCCCCTTGTTTCTTTGTGGGATACTCACCAACATAAAGCGCCTACTATTGCCTTGATCCCTATATCCAAAAAATTTTGTGTCTCGTCATGTCAAGTTTGTGGAACACAATTTCCCCTTCTCCACTCTTGGCTCGGATTCTCCTCCTTCTGATTAAATAGATGATGTGCAACCTTCACCTACCTATCCTACAAATCACAAACCCCAGGCCTCCTAACCCTACCCCCTCGACAGCCCCTCTGCCACCACCTCCTACCCAACCGCCCTTGCTCACTACTCCATCTTCCGCCCCTAACTCCGGCCCTATCTCACCTCCTACTGCCCCAACCCTACCTCCTTCCACCTGCCCCATTACCCGACTCCAAAATAACATCCGAAAACCCATCGACAAACTAAATATTTATATGTCATTCCTCAAACCTCCCTTGAACCTACCACCTACACTCAGGCCCTGAAAATCACCGTATAGCGTGACGCCATGCAATCCAAATTTGATGCATTACTCAAAAATCACACTTGGGCCTTATTCCACCTTCTCTCTCTCTCAGAACCTCATTAGCTGCAAATGGGTTTTTCAGACCAAGTATAATTCAGATGGGTCCATTGATCATCATATAGCTCGGCTTGTTGCAAAAGGATTTCATTAACGACTGGGTATTGATTACTCTGAGACATTCAGTCCTTGTTAAACCCGCCACCATTCAGACCATTCTATCCCTTGCGATATCCAAAGGGTGGTCTCTTCGTCAGGTTGATATCAACAATGCCTTTCTTCAAGGATCCCTTCATGAATATGTTTACATGATCCAACCTCCTAGGTTTGTAAGCACCTCTCATCCATCACATGTTTGTGAACTTTGTCAGGCGTTGTATGGCCTCAAACAAGCTCGTAGGGCTTGGTATAATGAACTCAAAAATTATCTCCTTTACTTGGGCTTTAAGATCTCTATTTCCGATGTCACCTTGTATACTCTCCTTCAACCTACTGGTATTATTCACTTACTTGTATATGTGGATGATATCAAAATAACCAGCTCCAACGAGTCTCTCCTATCCACATTCATCTCCACCTTTGCCTCAATATTTTCACTCAAGGACCTTGGCAACCTTTCTTATTTTTTGGGTGTTGAAGTAATTCCACACCCTCGTGGATTATTCCTTAACCAGTATAAATACATCTAAGACCTGCTTACCCGTACCAACATGATTGAATCTAAGCCAGTTCCCACACCCATGGCGCCTGATTCCTCCCTCACGACTCACTCTGGCATACCTTTGGCTAATCCAACTTAGTTTGGGACCATTGTTGGTACACTGCAGTACCTCTCCCTAACTAGCATTGATGTGTCCTTTGTTGTCAACAAGATTTCCAAATACATGCAAAACCCATTTGACATCCATTGGGCCGCACTTAAAAGGGTGCTCCGCTACCTTGTCGGTACTAGCACATATGGGCTCCTCCTACGTAGTGACTCTCCATACACTCTTCAAGCTTTCACACAGACGCCGACTGGGCGAGCGACAAGGCAGACTATGTTTCTCTGGCTACCTAGTTTACCTTGGCTCCAATATTATCTCCTGGAGTTCCCGCAAACAACGTACACTGGCTCGATCTTCCACTGAGGCTGAATATAGGGCAGCTGCAACAACCTGCCGAAGTATTATGGCTTCAAAACCTTCTTCGAGAGCTCCATGTTTCACTCTCCACTGCTCTAGTTGTCTATTGTGACGATATGGGGGAAACATATGTTGCAGTAAATCTCAAATTTAACTCAAGGATGAAACACCTAGCACTTGATTATCATTTTGTTCGTGAGCAAGTTCAAGCTCAACTCTTGCGTGTCACTCACATCTGGTGGTGATCAGCTAGTCGATTCTCTCACAAAATCTCTTGCTCGTACTCAGTTTCAAGATTTTGTGTCCAAGATTGGTCTCTCTCATCGGTCGTTCATCTTGCGCGGGCATGATAGAGATAGTTGTCAGGCCGAAATACATGGCTTAGTTTATATCCGCAAGTCCACGGTGTTATGGTAGTAAATATGAGTGCAAGTACGGGTCGATCCCACGAGGATAAAGTTACTAAGTATAATATTTGCTTTTATAATAAAAATAAGATTGCGAGAAAAATGGTTTTCGTTGAATAACTAGAACAATGCAAACTACTCTAATTTAATTGAATTCTTATAAGATGAAGATATTCTTGGGATTGGGACTCGAATAATCATTTATTCATCAAATAGTCATGCCTTTGAATAAAAGTTTTCATCAAAATCAAGGATGGTACATTGAGCATATACTACTTCTCACGGTCAAGCAAGTAATATTTGTATTCTTCACTAATTATGCCCTATCTCTCGATGACCCATAAGTTAGTAATAATCCGTTAAATTTACAAAATTCACGTACTTTCCATTCAAGGAACATCCATAGGCCATTAATCTACTCTCATGATTAATGAAACCTAGTTCACTTTATATGGTTCCGTTAATTGAGATTCAGGGCTAAGTACTTCTCTCAATTAACTGAAATCATACAAGTTTGTACCTCTCCAAAATGTAAGTCTTTTTATGATTGATATGAAGAGAATTGTTAAGATGAAGAGAAGGGAGATGGCATGATTAAAAATGATGAACAAAAGTGTTGAGTTTCTAACCCCAAGAACTCGGGGGATTACTCACAAGCCATACCAAAAACTACGAGTATTAAATAAGACATAAATGAAAGTAAAGAAGAAAGATACTTATTCGTAACACTTGTAGAAAGAAAGCAAAGACTGAGAATAAACTTCAATATATTATTACTTCAATCTTCAAGAATGATTGATGAATCTTTGAGAATTTTGTATTTGGAAATAGTAAATGTAATGCTAGAGTATTTTGCTATCAATTCTAGGTATTTTCTGGTATGTATCTCATATCTGCAACTGATTACAATGGCCCTTTATATAGGCATTTAGGCTAAGGGTCGAATCTCTTCAGAAAAGGCACCCTTTTGGCTGATCAGCAGGTGCTCGGCTGAGTCAAGGAGGTGCTCGTCCGAGCAAGGCCTTCTAGCAGAATGCTTCCTTCTGATCTTCTCTGCTCGATCGAGGCATATGAGGTGCTCGGCCGAGGCATATGAGGTGCTCGGCCGAGAATCAGCTGGCTTGGGCTGACTTTGCAAATTTTCAACTTTTGACCCCTCAATTTGCATAGGCTTCACTTTAAGTCCCTTGTACTTCAAAGAATGAAACTAAGCCCTGTAAAATTACATAAAAATACCAACCAAGCGTAAAATACGAAATATAAAATAAAAGAAGCTAAAATTAGATTAAATGATACTAAAATCTAAGTAAATGATGTAATTAAAATGCTATAAATGACTATAAAATGTCCATTTATCAATAGTCCTACACAAACACAATCTCCTAAATAATCTTGAGATACAAGTTTCCTATCCACCTCTTGTAAATCTTTTATATTTATTAGTAGTTGTATTATACATAAATAGTTTTTCCTTTCATTGTATAAATAGGAGAATAATATGTCAATAATATTTGTGAGGTTTTATTATACAATTTGTTCTATAGGTATAGGTAAAGTACGTTACATTAAGATATCAGATCGTAGTATGTTCCACTGTTGTAAAAAATTAGTACGTTACCCTAATTTGTCGTTTACCCTATCTAATTTTTACACACATATAGAGACTAAAAGTGATAGAGAGAGAGAGAGAGAGAGAGAGAGGTGTAAGGGATAGGTACAGTTCCTTGCGAACTGGTGGTGAGGACGACAGCGTCCTGTCGTTGTGGCGATGGCGGTGTCACCGGAGAGGAAGGGTCGGCAAGAGACACCGGAGATATATAACAAAATGATGGGTAGGGGCAGATAGGGACGTCGGGGAAGGGTAGTTGACGCCAGACGAAGGGTGGGTTCACCGGTGGAGGTGCGTGGGGAAGACGGTTGAAGCCTTGAAGGTTAGGGGTTTTGCTTGAGGGGATAAGGTTGTGTGGAGAGAGAAAGAGCCCCGAGAATGGTAAAGAGGGGAGGGTAAATTTTTTGTGATTTAGGGTTGGTTGGTAGGGTTAATTAAATCTGCCCATCTTCATTGAACATTTCTTAAAAAATGCAAAATCTCTAACCTCTTAGCCATTTCCAAAAGTTTGCTTCAAATTTTGGACCAAAACACCAAAATGGTGCAATTTGAGCACCAAATATCTTACACCATCTCCAACAGATTGCTTCAAATTTTGCATCAAATAAAAATCTTTACAGAATATTCTTATTATTTCATTTAATTAAAATATTTTTCATTAATCATATTTAATATTATTCAAATTACATTATATTAAATAGTATGCTATAAAATTTAAATAAGATAATTAATAACTATAAATAAATAAATTTAAAATAAAAATTTATTAGAAGAAACATTAAAATAGATACTTAAAATAAAATGCTTCAAAATACAATTTCAACGGAAAAATTAAGTTACTTGACAATGATAGATGAACGTTTAATTCTCAGAATTCACATATTCATCCCATAAATGTTCAATCAAGGCATCTTTAATTTTAAAGTGAGCTCGTTGATCCTTGATTTGTTTGTGTCGCTCGAGAAAACGTCGAAATCGAGTATTTTCATTCATCATTTCTACATCAGGGGCAGGTGCATCCATTGCATCTTGAATTTCTACAGTCAGATCACGTTCATCGCAATTATCATATTGTGCATTATAATACATGCAGTCATTATAGTATGTAAGTCCATTTTATTCCAATAGCGAACCGGTCCTGCCAATATTACAAATCGTGATTGCAGAACTCCGAATGCACGTTCGACGTCATTTCTACATGGTTCTTGTTTCATTACGAAATGTTTCTTTTTAACGCCATGTGGATCATGGATAGTTTGAACAAGAGTTGCCCATTTCGGATATATACCATCGGCTAAATAATAGCCCATGGTATACTCCTTTTCGCCAATGATATAGTTTGTCGGGAATGTAATACCTTCAGCAAGATTGCAAAAAAGGTTAGATGATTCTAAGACATTTATGTCATTATTAGAGCCGGGCATACCAAAATATGCATGCCAAATCCAAAGATTGTAATCGGCTACAGTCTCGAGAATGATGGTTGGATGTACGCTTCTTCCAGAATATTGGTCGGCCCATGCAGTTGGACATTTTTTCCAACGCTAATGCATACAATCTAAGCTGCCTAACATGCTTGGAAAGCCACGTTTCTTACCAATTTCCAATAGCCTAGCAACGTCAGCAACGTTGGGTGAACGTAGATACTCCCCTCCAAATACCTCGATAATACCTTGACAAAATCGGTTAAGACACTCTATTAGAGTAGACTCTCCTATTTGAATATACTCATCAACTGCATAGGCAGGCACACCTAGTGATAGGATCCGCAAAGCGGCAATTATCTTCTGAAAAGTCGATAACCCGAGTGTTCCAGCTACATTTCTTTTTTGAACAAAGTAATTGTCATGATTTTTTATAGCATCAGCTATACGAAAGAATAACTCACGAGACATTCGAAATCGACGTCGAAACTGCTCCTCCCCCATGTGGTTTTATCTGTGAAATAATCATTGAACATTCTAATATCACCCATTTCTCTTGATCGATCAATCGTTATTTGTCCAGGAATTGAGCCCATACGAATAATCGGAACATGATGATTTGTGAGTAATTGAGAAGCAAGTTCTCGATTAATCGAGATCTGCTTCAAAATTAGTTCGTCATCATCAGAAGAGGAGGAAAAAAGACGAGTTAGATAATATTGAAAGTGATGGACCGCCAATATTGAAATTCATATTGACTTGGGTGACTAAGGAGGAAGATAAATAAAGAGAAATATGTGTGTTTAAAACAAATAAGGAGGAAGATAACTAAAGGGAAAGAACCGGTGAGTTGTGAGTTTAAAATGAATGTGATATGATATTTATAGAATATTCGTGAGAATATCCTGCTGTTGTTATAGAATATTCGTCAGAATATTTTTTTTTCACTACTCACACACACACACACACATGCACGCACAGAAGCGCCTAGGAGATAAATCCTAGGGAGAGAAAGCCATATCATATTCATTTTAAACTCACAACTCACCAGTTCTTTCTCTTTAGTTATCTTCCTCCTTATTTGTTTTAAACACAAATATTTCTAAATGGCTTCAACACAAAGAAGTGCTTCTTACGTTCCTGCTGAGTACATACACCTATTCAAATTTTATGTTGACATTTCCCAGAACCCAATCATAGGTACCAACCAGTCGAGAGATCAATTTTGGTCTCGAATTGTGACCGAATACTATTCGACAAAAAATGCGCTCCTGCAAGAGCTAAATCGAAGATTTCTGCAATGTCGTATGACTAACATCATTAAAGATATGGGAAAATTAAGGGGTTGTATTCGGTAGATGAAAATTTGAATCGTATTGGTGCTTCAGAAAATGACATGGTGAGTACCTATTAATTTTTGCTTCAATAGTATATATATCGTTCTTTTTTAATATTATTTTGTAATAATGATTTGGTCTCATTATTTTATATAGTATGATCAAGCGAAAAACACTCTTATATTAGGATCCAGAATTTGTAAAAGAGTTCAAATTTGATCATGTATGGAAGCAGATGAAAAATATCGAAAATTTTGCCTCAAACCTTGGTGATAGTTCGTCACACATCAATTTACAAGCAACTGAGACGCCCATATCATCGTCATCTCCTGGTTTGTCATCATTTTCTATCAATTTAAGTGACGATAGTAGCTCCTCTCCTACTTCATCGCAAAGACCAATTGGGATTAGAAAAGCTAAACTTAAAAGAAAACAAAATGATGACTCCACAACGGATATCAATTTGTTAACACGTCAAAATGAAGAAATGGTGGAAGTGATGAAAAAGAAAGTTGAGCAGAGAGAATTGCGCGATGAACGTAAAATAATTATGGTAGACATCAACACTATTTCGGATCCAATTGCATGGGCGTATATTGAAAGTGAACGGACAAAAATAATGCAGAAAAGAGTTGATCAACAAAACTTTCAAACTTCAAATAACATAGATGAGTTTGGAATCTTATACCAAAATATTGGACCATCCGGTAACAATCAATCAAATTTTTAAAAATGATTTCAATTTCATGTTATTTTTATTTGTATTTTTTATTTGAATTTTTATTTCCACTTTGAATGTATTTTTATTTGTATTTGTATTTTAAATTTGTATTTCAAGTGAGTTTCTTCAATTAATTCTTGTTTTTTTATATCATCTTCAATATTTTAACATATTTTCAAAGTTTTGTAATTAAAAAAAAAAAAGCTGAAAAAACTTCTAGGTCCACCGCACAGGCAAAGAAATGCAAATCAATGAAGCCCAAGAGAGAGAAAGAGCTCAGCAATGAAGAATACGACGATATTCAACAACAACAAAAGAGGGATGGCGCAAGAAATTGCCTGCGCCAAATTTGGTGCATCTTCAAAGCATCGCCAAAATAGCAAGAGATTTGGCGTCGCTGTTGGAGAAGGGATCTCGCATCAAATTGGAGTTGGCGCAGGTATTGGCGTTGTCTTGGAGATGGTCTTAGTTATTTATAATAATATGATCTTTCATAATTGAACATAAAAGCATTTGAACATGAGGAGCAAAATATTTTTTAAAGAAAATGTAGAAATTTTGGGTAATATTTTTAATAAATACGAAAACAGACACTAAAATATTAAAAATCTATAATTAAATAATTATATTACTAAGGGATCTAAAATATGTAGCAACCAATATAAATTATTTTTAATAATATTTTATAAAAATTAAATAATTATGAGAGTCTTATCTAGGTCGTATGGTTATTTTATTTCTAAAAATGTTATTAAAATAATATGAACATTTGAGTTGACAGTAAATCTATATATATATATATATATATATATATATATATATATATATATATATATATATATATATATATATATATATATATATATATATATATATATATATATATTAAAGTTGGTGAAGATGCCTATGGATTTGACATATGAACATGTTTTGGTAGAAGCTTGATTGTGGAGAAGCCACTTTATCACTATCCCAAAATCTATACTCCCTCCGTCCCACCAATTGCTTCACCATTTTTCTTGGGCACGGAAATTATGGTAATGGGAGGGAAAAAAAATGTTGTGAGTGTAATTTGAAAATAGGAGAGAGAATTAGTGGAGGGAATAATAAATTATAATGGTGTTGTGAGTATTAAAATAATGTAGGAGAGAGAATGAGTGGAGGAAATAATAATATTTTATGTCCAAAAAAGGAAAGGTGAAGCTTCTAACGGGACGCCCTTTTGGGTAATTGGTGAAGCTTTTATTGGGACGGAGGAAGTATATGACTTTTGATATTCTCCTTATTAGCTAATATTATTAGTCAATAATAATAATTATTATATAGGTTAACTATTACTACTAATAGTATTAGCTAACTATAATAGTTATTATATAAGTTAACTTATACTATTAATTGTATTAGTTAACTATAATAGTTATTATATATGTTAGCCATTAATTTTTGATTATTATTAATAGTATTAGTTAGCTTATATAATAACTATTATAGTTAACTATTACTACTAATAGTATTAGTTAACTATAATAGTTATTATATAAGTTAACTAATAATATTAATTGTATTAGTTAACTATAATTGTTAATATATATATTAATTATTATTATTAATAGTATTAGTTAATCATAATAGTTAATACTCCTTTCGTCCCAGTAGAAACTTCCCATTTTGCCATTTTGGGTGTCCCGTTAAAAGCTTCCACTTTCCTTTTTTGGCAAATAATCTTTACTATTTCCTCCACTCATTCTCTCTCCTACATTATTTTAATACTCACAACACCATTATAATTTACTATTTTCTACACTCATTCTCTCTCCTATTTTCAAATTACACTCACATCATTTTTTCTTTTCATCCATTTTCTTAATTTGCGTTCAATGAAATAAATGGACAGCTTATGTTGGAACAGAGGGAGTATATGTTAACTATTACTATGAATATTATTAATTAATCATAATAGTTAATATATGTTAACATTACTATTAATAGTATTAGTTAATCATAATAACTACTATATAGGTTAACTATCACTATTACTATTATTAGTTAAGATAATAGTTACTATATAGATTAACAATTACTATTAGTACTATAATTAGTTAATTATAATAGTGACTATATATGTTAGCTATTATTATTAACAGTATTAGGTAATCATAATAATAACTATTATTAGTAAATATTATCATTTAGTTTAATATAATTAGTTAAATATAACAATTACTATATATGGTGACTCTTAAACTTACTATTTAAGAAGTAGATATCATTATAGTAAAATATAATTAGAAACATTAATTTTTAATATATTAGAATATCTTAGATAATGCTTCATTATTAGTTACTAATAAACTCCGTATTTGATAAATATTAGATGTTAAACTTATTATATTAGATCAATATTCTTATATAACTTTCTATTTAAGATGATGATTACTATATTAGTTAACCATAACTGGAAAAAATCTTTTTTTAAAACATAATAAAAATATTATTCTACTAATACATTAAATGTAAATAATGGTTTTCGCTAATTATATTTACTAATCATAATATGTGTATGTATGTAGTATAAAATCATTAATATCAAAGATATCTAATATTATTAATTCAATCATCTATAAAATTAAAAGTTAACTAATAACCACAACAATAATTCATTGTTATTATTCAAATTTCAATTGTCATAATAAGTAAAAACTATATACAACAAAAGTTACAGTAAAAAAATTCTCCTGAATTTATAAATATAAATATTTTGATTGATATAAAATAGATTTAAATCACCAAAAAAATGATATGCTACTTTATCAAATAGAAACATAAAATTATAAGCAAAATACAAAAAAAAAAATCTACAAATTAATTTTCCGTGCGAAGGCTACCCACTGGTATTTTAGTAAGTCACAATCTCAAAAATTATCTACCCTCGCTCCTCGGTCTTTAATTTTATCACTCCAATATATTACTCTGGGCCCACTTAATGAAAGAATAATATTTCACTAATTTAATTTAAACTTGAACGGAATATAATTCTTCCTCTATTAAATACTTTTAAAATTAAGGGAATCAATTAGCACACATAATCCTAATTCAACAGGGATTTATTCTCACTCAAGAAGTTTTATTTGGAGCAGACTCCAAGCGGGCTAAGGAACCTAAATCAGACAAAGATTCACTCTCCTAATACAAGTCAACTACGGAACTCCTATTCTTGGATGACTCACCACTTGAAAGCTATAAATAAGGGTCAAAACTCTCACACAAAAGGTACATTCAAACACCCTCTCAATACTATAATACGCCTTTCCTTCCGTTTTATATCATCTTCATATACAGATGCTTATTCTCACGCCGGAGGGTTTGCGCGGGGGTAACTCCCCGCGCCCTAACGGTGTTTGTTTTGCAGACCCGTTCATTGTTCGTCCAGGAATCCAACGCCGCGTTCCCGACTGATTAGATCCGTTCGTTGTTCGTCCAAGAATCCAACGCCGCGTTCCCGACTGATTAGGCACCCCGGTACCGCTCATCTTTAATCAGATTAAAGATTTCTGTTTTGCAGAATTTCACAAACACAGAGTCAATCCCAACACGCTTTCAGCAAATAAATTCAACTCCGATTCCAGCGCCGAAATATGAAAACCAGAGGCAAACTCAGTGGTGCCGGAGTTGCTTGGTGAACTTTAGGGCTTCCTGCCGTATTCCTTTTGTGCCTCTTCTTTTTCTTCGCCGGCTTCTTCGGTTCGACTCTCTTCTCTCAACGGGTTGAATCTAATTTACGGCCAAACCCTAGGTCGCTTGAATCAGTGAATGATGTGACGAACTTGAGTTATGGTCTCGTGGAGACTCCGGTGATGATTCGTTTACTTCTATTCCGTTTCGGATACTCATTGGCAGCAAAGAACAAAGTGTCGGCGGCTGAGGCACGGCGGAGATATGAAGAAGCATAGAAGAAGGGTTTTGAGCTCTGCTATTCAACATCTTACTTATGTTTCGAAATCCCCATGGCTGAAATTATCTGCTTCTTCAGTAAGAAGAGGGCCAGAGCATGTATCGACACCGCCGTCGTCGATGTTTGGCAACGTGAGGTCGGCTGTCTCTCCACCAACAACAACCGAACCTCATTCACCAATGGCGAATTCGTACCTCTCTCTCCTAATCCTCCTCTACCTAAATCATCCGCCCTTGCCCAATCAAGGTCCCAATCAAAGGCCGCCACATCTTCATCACCGGCGGTTCCAGCGGCATCGGACTAGCCATGGCTCACCAGGCCGCATCTGAGGGTTCTCACGTCACAATCCTAGCTCGTAACCTTGATAAGCTCGAGGAAGCTGAGCAGTCGATCCAGCTCTCCACTGGCATCGACGTCGCCGTTTTCAGTGCCGATGTACGTGATGTGGGAGTGGCGTCTATGGGAGTTATGAGATCGGAGCTGGTCATAAAGTCCATTGTTCCCGTTGTTATGGCTGGTGTCTTGGGTATTTACGGTTTGATTATTGCTGTTATTAATAGTACCGGAATTAACCCTAAGGCTAAGGCTTATTACCTGTTTAACGGTTATGCTCATCTTTCATCTGGTCTTGCTTGGGGTCTTGCTGGTCTTTCTGCTGGTATGGCTATTGACATCTTCGGTGATGCTGGTGTTAGTAAGAATACTAGAATGAATTAATGGTATCAATTTTCTCTCATGATATGTTGCTGCAATAAATCTATTTGTGAGGTCAATTCACGGAGAAACACACACGCAACAGACCATAAAACCAAATAAAGGAACTACAAAACATTTATCCCCTGCATCAACTATCTCTTTTCTTACCATGGACTCCATCAAGTCCTTCAAGGGCTACGGCAAGGTCGATCCCCAGGAAGAGGAAGCATTCCGCCGCAAATCTCGTAAGCGTCTCATTATCCTTGTCCTCTCCTCCGTCGTTCTCCTTGCCGTCATTATTGGCACCGTTACCGGCACCGTCATCCACAACCGAAACAGCAAAGATTCCACCCCTGCTTCTCAAGTCTCCTCCGCCGCCTCTCAAATCGGCCCGCAGAGACTCTCTACCCGATTCATGCGTTAGCGGCATTTGAGCTGGACAAATCCAACGAGACGGACCGGGAGGAGTTGTTTAAGCTCTCGTTGCGGGTGGGTCAAGATTCTCTCACCAAACTGTCTTCATTGCCGGAGGAGTTGAAGAGCCGAACGTCCGACGTACAGTCCGAAGCGGCGGACGTTGGCGGATCTATGTTCGAGGAAGCTATTGATAACCTCAACGACTCAATCTCGTTGATGGATGTTAACAAAGGCGATAGATCACTTTCCCAGCGTCGGTAAAATCGAGAATCTCAAAACGTCGCCGACCACCACCGTTACCGACCGGGGAAACGTGCTGGACTCTCTCCTGAACCGAATTCAACTCTGCGCAAGATGTAAATGTCACAATGAAGAACTCAATGAGTACGCCAAAGAACAGGCTTGGCCATCGTTACGAAGATTTTGGGAATTTGGCGCAATTCCACATTCCAAACAGGAAGTCCAGCCACTGGATCATGATCCCCTCCGCTTGGCAGGTGTATTCTTTTCAATTCTTTTACAATCGGCTAGCTTCGCAATAAATCCATCGAAATCGTGCAAAACTGGAATATGATTTCAATTAGGGTAACATGCGACTCACTGTTTGCACAGTTGATTATAAATATTTCCATATATATATATATATATATATATATATATATATATATATATATATATATATATATATATATATATATATATTGAATAACAATGTAACATGCGTACATTTATTATTTTGTCATTAGCATCTCTTGGCATTTTTCGGCATGAAAAAATTAAACTACAATGCCATAGCTCTTGTCAATTAGCATGGAAATTTCCTTTGACTTTGCCAAATTATGTGCATGTACTGCTGCTGAGGCAATCCGGTCATCGCCAAGTCTCTGAATATGGCAAAGTATCAACATGCTTCGCTTGTCATCAGCAATGTTACAGTGAGCAGTCCTCAACCAAGCTCGAACAAACATAATTGGGTGGTCAACGGAGCAGCGCGCCTCCTCACCCGAACTGACGTGCCAACGCACAATCAATTCGTGGACCACAGCCCACCGCCAAATACAAATAGTTAGCTGAGCTCGACAAATCTTTACTAGATACAATCTGGACAGAAAGGTCAAGCAGTCAATATGCCCTCCGGCCAGGCTCAAAACAAGACCTGGAACTAAACCAACTCACCTGTCAAGTATTATAGCTGGACGAACACACTTGCGGGACGAGCACGAAGATATGCCAAGAGCCATGTTGAGAACCATCAAGACGTTCATGACACGGTTCTATCCAGATTTAGCCCCTCATTTCGTCAGCGGCCAGAACTCGGGGGCCGATCCTGACTTGAGACAAGGAGATCTGCAGGATGTAGACGAACTAGCAAGACAAAAAACGACTACAAAGCAAGACATCCCATATACGGGGTTGAGCTCGACGCCAACAAAGCAAGACATCCCATATACGGGGTTGAGCTCGACCACAACGAGCAAGATCATCTCACTTACGGGATTGAGCTCAAATTCTACCTCGTCCCCCTAACAGCACAACGAGCAAGATCATCTCACTTACGGGATTGAGCTCAAATTCTACCTCGTCCCCCTAACGGGATCGAGCACAACGAGCAAGATCATCTCACTTACGGGATTGAGCTCAAATTCTACCTCGTCCCCCTAACGGGACCGAGCACAACGAGCAAGATCATCTTACTTACGGGATTGAGCTCAAATTCTACCTCATCCCCCTAACGGGATCGACCGAGCACAACGAGCAAGATCATCTTACTTACGGGATTGAGCTCAAATTCTACCTCGTCCCCCTAACGGGATCGAGCACAACGAGCAAGATCATCTCACTTACGGGATTGAGCTCAAATTTTACCTCGTCCCCCTAACGGGACCGGGCACAACGAGCAAAATCATCTACGACCTATGTTCGAGTCATCATCCTCGTCATAGAAAGATGAAAAAGAAGAAAGCCCAACGCCTCTAACGGCTAACGCGGCAAAACCATCTACAACCTATGTACGAGTCATCCTTCCTCGTCATAGAGAGATGAAAAAGAAGTGAAGCCCTATGTCACGATGAGGAAATCCCTCTATCTTACTAACGACTAAAGCGGCAAAACCGTCTGCGACTTATGTGCGAGTCATCTTCCTCAGCATAGCTTTCCAGGAGTTTATACCGGCATTCAAGCAAAGCAAATCAAATAAGCTAAGCAGTTTATACTAAAGCAATAAATGAAGACAAGGAAGTCCTCCATGCCAGGAACCGGGATGGTGAATTGTTGGGTTGAGCTTCCTCCTCGACATTAGTCTCCTCGGCCTGCGCCACGGCATAAGTCTCATCGTCTTCCTTCAGGTCAGGAACCGAGATGGTGACTTGTTGGGTTGAGCTTCCTCCTCGACATTTGTCTCCTCGGCCTGCGCCATGGCATCCGCCTCATCGTCGTCCTCCTTGCCAGGATCCTGGATGGTGACTTGTTGGGTTGAGCTTCCTCCTCGACATTAGTCTCCTCGGCCTGCGCCACGGCATCCGCCTCATCGTCGTCCTCCGTGTCAGGATTCGGGATGTTGACTTGTTGAGTCTGACCTTACTCCTCGACATTAGTCTCCTCGGCCTGCGCCACGGCATCAGCCTCATCGTCTTCCGCCGTGCTAGGTACCTCATCCTCAATCCATCCAATGATGGAATTGATATTTTGGTCATCGGTAGGGGGAATCCAATAATGGGATTCCCAAGGCGAATCAGACATCGTGGACTGCGCATCATCCTTATACAAATTAACCAGCGGACAACTGAAGCGACACTTGTCACGTGACACGCCTGTTCGTATTCTTATAAATCGAGGTAGAGCTCACTTCCTCGTCATCGACATGGCCAAGCTAGGAAGTCGGGGGCCACTGAACGGAATATAATTCTTCCTCTATTAAATACTCCTAAAAATAAGGGAATCAATTAGCACACATAATCCTAATCCAACAGGGATTTATTCTCACTCAAGAAGTCTTATTTGGAGCAGACTCCTAGCGGGCTAAGGAACCTAAATCAGACAAAAATTCACTCTCCTAATACAAGTCAACTACGGAACTCCTATTCTTGGATGACTCACCACTTGAAAGCTATAAATAAGGGTCAAAACTCTCACACAAAAGGTACATTCAAACACCCTCTCAATACTATAATACGCCTTTCCTTACGGTTTATATCATCTTCATATACAGATGCTTATTCTCACGCCGGAGGGTTTGCGCGGGGGTAACTCCCCGCGCCCTAACGGTGTTTGTTTTGCAGATCCGTTCGTTGTTCGTCCAGAAATCCAACGCCGCGTTCCCGACTGATTAGATCCGTTCGTTGTTCGTTCAGGAATCCAATGCCGCGTTCCCAACTAATTAGATATCCCGGTACCGCTCATTTTTTGCTGCATCAAAACTCTACTCTACAAAACGGGTAATAAAAAGTGGGTGAGCTTTTTACGGAAATTAACAGAATAAATTCATTTGAGCTCTCAAATATAATTTATTTAAAAAATAAACAAATATATTTTCATTTATGTGTTTTTGGGTAGGACGAAGGGAATAGTATTTATAGAAGTGTTCCATAATTATGATTGACATTTCTCTTTTATTCGTATTTTCTCATATTATTATGTAACCTTGTAAAATATATGATTTTTTTTTTTGAAAAAAAACAATTATTTAGATACAAACACCAAGGTTGAGCTCGAGCTCGAGTCGTTTATACTCTAGTTCGATTACAACTCGAACTGAAACTCGTTTGATTTTAGATTTTTTCAAAAAATAAGTTCAAAATCGAGTTCGGCTCATTATCACTCGAGTTCGAGCAGCTTGTGAACAGCTCGCGATACGAAACTCGATTTGATTCGAACTCGAATGATTAAACTAGGCTCGACCTCGAGAAAAGCTCGGACTAAAAAAAATTAGACGAGCTCAAACTCGAAGCTTCAAATCTCGACTCGACTCGCCTCGTTTACAGTCCTAAACAAGTCTACTCAATTAAATCGGGTGAACGACATATATATGGAAGGTACTTTAGTTTTTGTTATAATTAATGAAACATACTAAAAATTGACATCTAAATGTAACGTACTTTATCATGCCGTTACATATTATGTAATGTACTATAACGACATTAAAAAGATAACTGAGATGTCAACGAAATAAGAAAAAAATTAACCTCTATTAAATATATTTAATATTCATTATCCTATTTAATGAGGTTGGTAGTTTTCTTCCTTACCTCACACTCGTCACCCACCACCACAAATCACCACCCATCTCCGCCATCAACAAAACCACAACAAACACCACCAAAATTTTCCAGCCTCCTTCACATCCCACAAATATAAATGCCCCTACACTTTCATCACCACTTTCACAAAAAAAAATCCTTTAAATCCCATATATAAGCATTAATCATTTTTTAATTAAAATCTCATTTTAAATACTAAATCTGGGATTTAATCAAATGAATGAATTTTTTAAATCACACTGAACCCGAAATTGGTGCTTAGACCGGGTACAATGGGGAGTTGAAAAGTGGGTTGAAATGGGTTTCAATCAATTGGGCCGTTGCAATGGAAAGATGAAACAGGGTTGGTCGGAAAGGTGAAATGAAATGTTTCATCTAGCTGAAACTTTTTCTTTTTTTTTTTGTTAACACGTGTCAGCCTTTAATTGGTGCGTTGAATTTTTGAAAAAAAAAAATTTATCCCAAATCTTTGAGCTGAATTATCACCTAATAAATTAAATTTTTTTTCACCAAAATTCATCATTTTTTTTCCTACAAATTGATATAAGTTTCATTTGATTTGGACAAAAAAAATAACACTCATTTTTCAATTTGAGCTGAATTATCACCTAGTAAATTAAATTTTTTTTATTTTTTTTTCACCAAAATTCATCATTTTTTTCCCTACAAATTGATATAAGTTTCATTTGATTTGGACCAAAAAAAACACTCATTTCTCAATTATCCTTCTTCATTTCTCAATTAAGTGTGAAATATTTTTTTAATTATAAATAATAATAATAATTATTATTATTTTACTAATCATAAAAATAGAAAATATAAATAAAATAAAAGTAGTGGGGTATAGAATGATGAGTTGGAGGGAGTTGAAATTTAATTTAAGTTAGCCATTGTAGAGGGGTAAATGAAATGGGTAGATGAAATGTTAGGTGGATGAGAAAAAGTGTAAAAAGTGTTAGATAAAATGTGGGAGTGAGTTGAAACCATTGTGGGTAGTCTAAGATGATGGAGTCTACACAGTAGATTGCAGGTGTTTGCATGCACACACTCATAAACTCATAAACACATGCATACAGTAGATTACAGGTGTTTGCACACATTTATAAACACATGCATACACTCACGCCCACACACACTCATAAATGCATCTCTGAAGTTGGATGTGAAATCAAATAAAATCAAAATCCTATTTTAAATCCCAAACCTGGACATAGATCTAAAGAAGAAAAATTCAAAGGATTGTGATATATTCACCATGATTGTTCGTCGTTGATTGTGTATAAGGATGTGAAATCGAATCATATTTTGCTGAATTCGAATTTTGATGCTCATGTTGCGGATTTTGGGTTGGATAAGGCAATGAGCTTAAAGAACCCATTGATTATGTTCGAAATTTCTGGGTTTGAAACTTATAGTTTTCAATTTTTGATTTGATTTTGACTAGGGTTTGATTTGATTTTGCCTATGGTTTGAAATTGCAAGATTTTGATTTGAGTTTGTGTTCAAATAGGGTTTGATATTGGGTTGATTTGTTGGAATTTAAGGTATGTAATTTGTTTTTCATCCACTATTGTGTTTGATTTGAAACCGGGAAAACTCAATGATAGAGATGAGATGATAAAGAAGATGAAGGGGTGTTACTTCTTTAACGGTTATTATATTATTTAACGAATTGATTTATTACGTTAGTGAAAATTAACGTTATTCAAATGAGTTATTTTATTTATAATCTATATAATATATAAAAGCAGAAACATTTCAAACCCATACAGCTCGCCACGTGGAATTTCAAGTCAGCTCTATGTTCATCAATTATTAGCCGCCATGTGTCACATTCAATGAAGAGTTTTATTTTAGATTTTGATTTAAACACAAATTTTAGCTTTTAATTCCAAACAAAATATTTTTAAACATAATAAATTCAAACTACATCGGTTCAACAACTTCATCCGAAAGAATGTGATGGTGGTAGAAAGTAGAAACTGTCTTGGAGCATGCACTGATTTCTCTTATCATTATCACCCATATTAGATTTTAGATTATTAGATTAGTTTATTTTATTGGATTAAATTTAATTTGTTTAAATTGTATTATTCTCTCCATCCTAAAATGAATGATTTTTTTTTCAAAATTTAAGAATCATTTTAAAAAATTTAATTTTAATCTAGAAAAAATAATAAACATTCTTTTAATTCATTTTCAAAATTTTTGATTTGTAAAAATATAATGAATTATGAAAAAAAATTAAATCAAAAAATCTAAAAGAACATTTATTTTGAGACAATAATGGTCATTCAATTAGAGATAGAGGAAGTATCATTATCCATTATCCCCATATCAGATTATCATATTAGTATATTTTATTAGTTTAAATTTAAAATTTTGAAATTATCATCTTTGTAAGTCTTTTTAAGTAAGATTCCCAAATCATATTATCAGATTATATTTATTATTTTCAGCTTATCAAATCAGTATATTTTATTAGTTTAAATTTAAAATTTGAAAATTGTCATCTAATGAAAGTCTTTTGGAAGTAATAATCCTAGAACTTAATCTCTTTTTATAAACAGAAATCACTATCATTCATTCGTATATATCATTCTTTTGCATACGTTTTCGCGCATCTTCCTCTTCCAAGTTTGTCTTTCTTTTTTCTCTCAAATCCATTTTTTTTCAAATTGAATTTGTGCTGCATAGTTTCAATAGTGATTAATAATTAAATGATATTTCAATTTCTAACGAGCTATTATTCTTAGGATAGAAATATCAGTGTTTTACTAACATTTAATGTTGTTTACTAACCTTAATGTATATTGGGTTGTTAGATGTTATAACCAATTTCTAATGCATATTAACTCGATTTGTATGCCATTTGAGCCTGCCTTCTTGATTGTTTAATGCTTGATTAATAAAATACTCAATCAAAAAGATACGAGTATTTATGATTTCCTAATTCCTATCAAGTGTACCAAGTGATACTTGGTGATGATAAAGAAACTGTTTTTAAGTTTGCGCCGAGCATGATCTCGCAAAGAAGACAAGCAACAAAAATCCAACAAAACAAACTTCATTATCCTAATTTTTCATTCTCTGCATTGTGGTCATTGAAAGCTAAACCTCCACGGACAGATTTAAATCGATTCTATCATTCTTTTATCTTAGTATTATTTAATTTGATCATCTCAATTATAGTTTTTAAGAATATTTTTTGTTGTGATTTTTAACTTAGGTAATTATCTTGATTCTTTTTTCTGTTTGTTGATCAAATATGTTCCTTTTTTTTATGAAATTGATCAAATATGATTCTAAGCATTACATCTTTGTCAAGGTCTCTTTTTAGAAAAAGTATACTCCGTCCCAAAACAAAAAACTAAATTATTTTTCTAATTTTTCTTGATTAACGATAAATTTAAAATATTTTGGTCATTCATTTTGGGATATAAATATTATTATATTAAACAATGTACGCTAGGCATTTAGTTTTTTATATACTACTAAAAGATATAATCACGTTAAAAAAACCTCAATTCATGAATAAGTAACACTTTTATGTTTAGTGAATCATATTTGTGAGGTAATTCTGAATCTATATTTGTTTATGTAATACAAAATGTATCTCTACTATGTGTATCCATTAAAGTGTAAATTAGCTTTTGGTATAATTTGTATAGTTTAATATTTTAAGTGATACTTCTTTCATTTTGGAATAAGAATGTTGCAGTCATATTGCACGCTTATTAAGAAAAAAATTGGGCAAACAGTTTGAGTGGCTTGAAGACTTAATTATCAAAAACACTATTTATGATTCAAGTTAATTGAAATACGAAGTATGTACGTTATGTTGTGGGAGAAGATGTGCAGTCATATTGCACGCTTATTAACGAATTATGTACAAAAACTGATTTGACAAAATATTGCCATTACATACCCTATATTAACAAAATTTCCTATGGTAGCAGATTCTTTTGGCTATCTGATATGGTATGCGACAATCATCAAAGTCATCGACAATAAAGGATTTAAAATTCTTATATATGAAAATGATTATCACGCACATCATACAATGATCATTATAATGTACAACATATTTTTCACAGGTTTTGAGATAACCATGAATCAATTGTTTTATTACATGTTCAAAATTGATATTTAACATGCGTGCCTACATAATATGTTTATTATATTTTGGTTTAGTTTGTATAATTTATTTTTTAGATAGAATATTACTTTCATTGCTAATTATTAGTAATAGTATATTGAATATTTTTGGGTTGACATGTAAGGACATATTTTGAACAAACAAATTAATTTATATATATATGTGAAGGATTTTAAAAATTAAAAAAGACTTATTATAGCAATTATAAAATAATTTACAGCCATATACAGAGGTATATGACATGCTAAATATAGTTGTTGATATTTGTCCCTCCAATTTTTCTACATCCAATTTCAAGCACAATCAACCCCAACTAGATCTTCATCCATTAATTTTATTTTGCAGACAAAAATATCATAAATAAAAGTGAAAAGCAATGTTTCTCGAAATTTCAATTCACTTAAGACACATTAACTAAGCTTCAAAATTACAAATTACATATGAAATATGAAAAATAAATTAAGGACAAACTTCTAACTAATGAGAAAAGATTCATTACATTCACATTTTCATAGGAAAAAAAATATTTGCTTCCCTTTAATTTAAGCAATTATATATATTATAAACAAAGAAAATCAATAAATAAGTAAATAAGTAAATAAATAAAAAAATAATGAATATATTTTATTGACAAATATATCGAAAATAAAGTGAACACCAATGCTTCTCGAAATTTCAGTTCACTTAAGACACTTTAACTAAATTTTGAGCTTACGGTCCAAAAACATTTCTTATATTCACGTTTTTATGGGTAAGTATAGTATTATTGTTTAGGTTTAAAAAATAGTTAAAGGGAGAAATGGGTAGAATAGGTCATTTGGTTAAGAGTTGGATAGTGTGTTAATGATGGGTTTTTGAGTTGGTGTAATTGTGAGAGATAGGGGTAGATATGTCATTTGATTTATAGTTATAAGGTAGTTGTGGTGTTATAATCTCTGCATTTATTACATTTATATAAATAAAGCTTGAAAGAAATAGGGGCATTTACAAAAAACTCATTTTAAAAGATGGAAATTACAAAAAAAATACACACAAGATGGAAATTACAAAAAACTTTTATAAAAATTACAAAAAACTACTTTTGTAAATTGAAAGCACTATTTTCGTAAAAAAAAAAAAAGAAAGAAAAAAAAACATAAATAAACATAAAATTTAAAACATTCAGTTACAATAAGATACTTATGAATTAATAAAAAATGTAAATGCTGCTGAGCCAAATCAAAACAAAAAACAAAATGAAATTCCCATGTGGCTGCTAAGCACACTCATCACTAAATAGCTCACTCTGCTCAATTGCTTATAAATTTCATAAAATTACAAAAGAGAATACATCATAGGGCCAAGCTAGGCCTTTTTTGGTCTGCTCTTTGATGGATGTGATTTTACCCATCCAAAAGATATATTTCCTAGCTTATTTGATGCTCGAAATCTTGAGAATTTAATGTATTTTCTAGTGTTTTGAAAGTACAGGGGTTGAAGTGCAATTATTGAGAAAATGGAGGATTGGAGCGTACTTTGGAAGCGTTTGGATCAAATTGCAATTTTGGAAAATTTGGGACTAAACGGAAATTATGAAGTTCAAGGGCCAAATTGGAAATATTGAAAATTCAGGGACTAAATTGGAAATATGGAATTTTTGGACGAATTTGATATATAAAAATTCGTGGGATTAAATGAAAAATAAAATCCTAAAGAGCGAAGTGCAAAAGAATTCATTAGAGTGGTCAAAGTGTGACTGCAAAATTGTGGGACGGAACCGAATAATAAGGAATACTAAAATGGTACAAAGGATTGCAGTTGGTGGCCGAGACACTCCAAGGCTGGCCGAGGAAAGCTTGTTGTTGGCCGAGGAAGATTGTGCTGCATGGGCCAAGCTTGAAGGATAAATGGGCCAAGCTTAAGCTTGAAGGATAAATGGGCCAGGCAAAGAAGGCGCACGCCTGGTTACAGTGGGCGCACGCCCGGAAGTATCCAGATTGAGTACAGGCGTGCACCTAGTCAAAGTGGGCGTGCACCCGGTATGTGCGGACAGATACGGCTAGTTTCCTTATTTTGGACGGATTCTAAAGATTTTTCACCAGATTTTTCTTCATAATCTCCTAGTATGAATAGAGAACACTTTAGAGGGAGGATTTCCTACTTGGACAAGAATTTTTGACCAAGAATTTGTTTCCAAAAAGGATTTCCACCTCCCTCCTCCTATATAAACAACCCTAGATTAGTTTTGTATCATCTTTTATTTTTTTATTTTTTTGGGATCTTTGGATCTTTTATTCTTTTATTTTCTTTTTATATTTTTAGTTTAGGTTTTATTTATTTTTGAAGATGAAAGAACAAGGTTTTGCTTTATTTATTTTTCGTTGTAATGCTTGAATTCCCTGCTCTGTTAGCTTCTAGGTGTTGCTTAAATTTCTAGAATATTCAACAGTTATTGAAGTTGTTGTTAGCTTACTGATTCAGAAAGAAATTTAGTGTAATTGATACATTTTTGCTCAATTAATTTAAGGTATTGCATAATTTTGATCTTTGGACATTGTAAGATTAGATGCCCGACTTGGTGCTAGCGGTTAACATCTTCGATTTTTCATATTATGGGTCAAGATTGCAAATGCCAAAATGACAGGTTGTCAACAACGGCCCAGATTCGTCGAGTCGAATGTGAAATAATTTTGTGCTAAATTTCCGAAAATTTCTCAAATTGGATGGAAATATATGGTTCATTAATAAGGAGAAGAATTTTCAATTATCAATCTATTGACAGGTTTTTCAACATTTCCATTTCAATGTATTTCTATATTTTTTAATTGCTTATTACTCTCCGTAATTAATATTTGTAATAGAATAAAATATAATTAATATCTAATGTTGTTAAGAGTCGAATGTGAATGTGAAATAATTTTGTGCTAAATTTCCGGAAATTTCACAAATTGGATGGAAATATATGGTTCATGAATAAGGAGAAGAATTTTCAATTATCAATCTATTGACAGGTTTTTCAACATTTCCATTTCAATGTATTTCTGTATTTTTTTTAATTGCTTATTACTCTCCGTAATTAATATTTGCTGAAACAGATTGTGCTCAATTTCCGAAAATTTCACCCAATTATTGGAAGGAATATCTTTTATTGCTGGCACCATATATTATATGAACACAAGAAAATCTTTGAGGATTATTTGGTGGAAAATAAGGAGAGAACATAAATCACGTTGAGGATTATTTTAGGGGGTGCCGCATAGAGAGAGAATCGGTGAGAGAGAGAGAGAGAGCACGGCAGTGAGAAAAAAGAAGGAAGAAGGAGGAGGAAGAAAGCTCCATTGTTGTAGTTCAAGATTCAACCCAAGGTAAGAGCAACTCCCTTCTTTGTTTGAAACCAAGATCTTCGCCTGGTTCTTTTTGTTTCATTACTATTAAAATCACTCT
The DNA here is from genome assembly GCA_022495995.1 of Adenophora triphylla var. japonica. Taxonomy (NCBI): domain Eukaryota; kingdom Viridiplantae; phylum Streptophyta; class Magnoliopsida; order Asterales; family Campanulaceae; genus Adenophora; species Adenophora triphylla. Next base: position 757,438 of record JAFEMH010000353.1, read on the forward strand.
TACTGTTAATTCTCCATTGTTCTTCGAAACTTTCCCACCTTTTTCAATACGTAAGTTCTTAAATTAATTTTTGGGGAATATGTTTAGGCACACATTTTTCTGTTTGCTTCTTTTCATAAACTGCAAAGAGAAAGACCTTCGAATTTTATTAACAAAGTTGTCGAACACAAACCAGATTAATTGTTACGCGATTAGGTAATCATTACTAAATATAAATTTTAAATTGTGTAAAATGTAAAACTAATTTCTTCAACATGTATAGGTAAGCACGTTGTTGTAGGAAAGATGCTTTCGGGGAAGAATGCGGGAATGGAAGTGACAATACCTAGAATGGTAATGTCTCCTTCGGATTAACCAAATTTCCAGTCAGATTCAAGCGAAGACAATTTCCACTTTCCGTGTCTTTTGCTATGACAATAAATAAGAGCCAGGGGCAATCACTCTCTCATGTTGGTTTATATCTTCCAACACCGGTTTTCAGTCATGGCCAGTTGTATGTTGCATTATCTAGAGTTACTAGCAAAAATGGTCTTAAAGTTATTATAGGTGATTCAGACGATGCATCGGACGACAAGACGCTGAATGTGGTGTATAAGGAAATATTTGACAGGCTGTGATTTTCAGGTATTCGTAGTATTTTCAAAAACACTTTTATTGTATTTTGTCTTAGTTTTTCTTTTTATTTTTCGCTATTTTTAAATTTTATTGGGATGCGATAGAATATTTGACACTTAGACACACACGTTTAAGTACACTCTCAATATTCTTCAAGGTTTTAAATCTAGCAATCATCAAGAAGTTGTTCTTGAATTCATTCAAAGGTGTGGATAATCCGTCACTAAAATGGTCCAAAAAAAAAACGACCATTTAAATAGCGACGGAATGATCCGTCGATAATCCGTCACAAAAATTGTCCAAAAAAATAAAATGACCATTTAAATAACGACGGAATAATCCGTCGATAATCCGTCACAAAAATGGTCCAAAAAATAAAACGACCTTTTAAATAGCGAAGGAATTTTCCGTCGCTAATCCGTCGGCATAATGCTTTAAATTGGTCATTTATTTTACCAAATTACCGACGGATTTTAAAACGTTAGTGACGGAAATTTCCGTCGCTAAATCTGATTGAGAACCGTCGGTAATCCGTCAAAAAATTTAGTGACGCACGTTTTAACATCGGATTTTTTACGTCTAAAATCCGTCACTAAATTGATTTAGTGACGGATTTTTGGCATTTAGTGACGGATTTTTCCGTCGGTAACTGTCGTTTTTCTTGTAGTGGATGATTTGTAATTTGACCATTGTTGAGAAGAATAGATTCAATTGAGGACCTTGCGGAAATCAAACGAATCTAGGTTCCATTGTTCTTAAGTTTTTAATTGAATTCTTGAATGTTTTTATTGACCTTGCGGAATATATGAACAAGATAGAGTTATTAGGGTTCTAATGTTCTTATTGACCTTGCGGAATATATTAACATCTTAACCCTAGGTTTTTGTGAACGAACCCAAGAATGAGATTGAAACCTTTTTACATGAAATAAAAAGCATAAAGTGATAATTGTTATGATTCCCAATCCATGAATCCCTTGTCTCTTATTATTTTTAATTTATTTATTTTGTTTTCTTAGTTTTATAATTCAATCAAATCAAAAAACCCTTTTTCCCTTTTGTTTCGTTTACACTAATTAAATCAACTTGTTAAAGCACACGAGTCTCTGTGGTTCGACCCTTACTATTGTACATTGCTACTTCGGTGACTTGTACACTTGCAAGGTTTTTATTACACAGTGGATTTATATCCATCAAGTTTTTGGCGCCGTTGCCGGGGACTTGTTGTGATTTTTAACAAGTTTATTTAATCGGTGCATGTTTGGTCGCCGGTCATTGGGTCCTAACGTGGTTCCTTTGAACGACGAGATAGACAAAGTTGAGAGAGGCATTCCCTCTACTCAAGTGTTTGAAACTGATTCTGAAACTTCTGTCACCGAGACAGAGGTAACTTTGAGTGAATTAGAAACTTCTTCCACCGAGGGAGAAGAACTTGAATTTGATATGGCTTTGCAAGCACCCACTATGGATGCCTTCTCTAGGCCGCGGGTGGACACGTCTGTGTCATGCATTGTGTTGACTGATGCAACAAAAAGTTATGAGGTAAAAGGTCATCTGTTTAACATGATCCCTCAATTTCATGGCCTTCCCTCTGAAGATTCTTTGAATTTCTTAAGGGAATATATGATGATTGTGTCAAGTTTTCCGTTGAGAGAAGGTGTGACTGATGAGCACCTAAGACTGAAATATTTTCCCTTTGCTTTGAGAGATAATGCTAAGATGTGGCTTATGTTGCTTCCGCCTAGGAGCATTACTACTTGGGATGAGTTACATGATTTATTTTTAAGAAAATACTTCCCACATGCTACGTTAGCCACTTTTAAACAGAAAATTATAGGGTTCACACAGGACTCTTTTGAGGCATTTCATGAAGCATGGGACAGATTTAAGATGCTTTTGGTGCAATGTCCCCACCATAATTTTCCTTTGCCTTTATTGCATCAAACGTTCTATGGGGGATTGACACAAGCCGATCAGGCTATGGTTGATAACGCAGTCGGAGGCTCTTTAGGAGCCAAAACTGCGGAAGAGACCCAAGATCTTTTTGAGAGATTAGCATCTAATTCGCAACAAAAGGGGTCAAGGGGTAAAACCAATAGTGTGAATGGAATGGGGATGAATGATGAGATTTCAAAACAAATTGCACTTCTTAATCAAAAATTTGATAAGTTGGTCATGAGTAGTACTTCCAATTCTGCTTCCAATGTGTCATCTGTTGGTAATGTAATGCATGATAGTTGTGTAACTTGTGGTTCTAACACTCATTTTTATGAAGTTTGCCCCACCACTAGTCCCCATTTATATGATCATGAGCAGGTGCAGACGATGCAGTCATATATGCAAAGGTTCCCACCAAGCAACAATCAGTACGGGAATGCATACAATCTAGGAGGGCAAGCAGGACCGAGACATCCCAACCTGTCATGGGGTGGAAATCAACCGAATAAAACTCTCCATCCCCAACCACCACCTCAGGGTCCCTTTGAGAGGAATAGAGAGCCTTGGGAAGAGCCCATGATGCAGTTAAAGATGGAGCAACAACAGTACAAGATGGAACAACAACAAGCCTTCAGAAATTATGAGGCTGCCATGCGAGATTCTGAGACCCAAATTGGACGGGGATTGGTGGAAGCGGTACAAGGCCAAAGACAAGAAAATTTTCAAAACCCACCAGAGCAAGCCAAGTCTATTGTGACTATTTGGGATGAAAGTGATGAGATTGAGGAGGTATTTCTCTCTTCTCTCTGTGATGTTGATAATGATAATTATGCTTGTGAGGAAGAGAGAAGTGTGGGGGTCATTCATGATGTCTTTTCTGCTAGTAATCGTGAATCCACTTGTCTTGATGTTGAAAGAACCATACCCTCTGGAGGTGTGGAGTTTGAAAAGATTAAACATGTTCAAAAAGACCCTGGGTGTTTCACTATCCCAATTTCTTTAGGGGGTCAAAATTTTAAAGGTTTGTTGGATCTTGGGGCAAGTGTTAATGTGATGCCCTTTCATGTTTTTAGAAGTTTGGGGGTATGTGAGTTGAAACCACCCATGAGAGACTTGCAATTGGCGGATCTCTCAATCAAAGGACCTTTATGGGTTATTGAAGGGGGGTTGGTTAAAATCGATAAAATCATTATCCCTATTGACTTTTATGTGATGTGTACGGAGGGATCAAGTGAGGAACAACTGAAAATTCCCATTCTGCTTGGGAGGCCATTTATGTTTGACACTAAGGCCACCATTGATGTGTGTCAAGGGGTTGTGTCCTTGAGAGGTATGGGGGAGGAATGTAAATTTTGTATGTTTAAAAATGATAAGAAACCCTCCCCCACAGATGGTTTTGTAGGAGCCATAACCGATTTTTCAATTGTCAAATATGATGTGAATGGATGTGAGAAAAGTGGGGATAATGCGGACGTGTGCCCCTTGGATAGTAACATTAAAGCCGACCAATACTCTAGGAGTAACGGGTCGTATCACTCCCCACACGACTCCCATAAAGAGTCGATTTCATCACATCTACCACAAGGGCATTCAAAACTTAAAGTTAGAGAGGAGAGTTATTTGCTTGATTTATCTGAGACTATTTTTGCTAATATTTTTGCTCAAGATAACCTCTTTGATCTTGTTGAGGAAGATGTTCCGCAGGTGAAGGAACAAACTAAGTTTGGGGGCAAGAGCCCCAACAAAAAGAAAAGAAAAAGGGTGAAGCATAAAGCACCCAAAGTTTCGTGGGCTCCACCTGAATTAATTAAGAAAGGGACCTACGCATGGAAAGAAGTGGGCGTTTGTGCCCGAGAAAATCAAAGGTGGTCAAAGGGCCGAAAAGCAAAGGCCAAATCCATTGAGACCAATCTCAACCCCAAGTAAGTGGGGCAATGGTCGGGCTAACGACCTTAACCAAATGCGCTAATTGGGAGGCAGCCCAAGTAGGTACGTTTTATTTGCTTTATTTATTTGTTTTGTTGTGTCATATTGTCCTTTGAACCCAAGGCATGTTTTTGTTCTCTTTGCTATGAGGACATAGCATGTTTTGAGTTTGGGGGTAGATATCTCTCCGAGTTTGTGGGTTTATAGGGGAGTGTATATAGTCACCCTCCAAAAAAATAGAAAAATTTAATACTTTTGTTCTCATTATATGTTTGGAAGTTGGCCAATGTCCGTGATGATTTGAGAGAGTTTTTGATTGAGTTTTGCTAGTTTGTGTCAATTTGAATATGTTAATTAGAATTGCATTAATACATGTAAAACACAATTGCACCACCATTCACTTCCATTATTTTTTCTTGATCATTGTTACCAATTTAGGAGACCTTTATAGGATCACCTTGACATTCTCGGGGTCCCTAGAACATGTTTGCATGACTGTCAATAACACATCAATTAGGCTATTCGGGAAGTGATATGTGGCTATTTCTTTGAACCCTATTTGTAAGTCTTTAACTTTCTCGTCACTTATACAAAATTTTCCGCTAGAACCCCCTTTTGAGCTTGAAAAAGAATGGAATCTCTCATAAAGTGGGAGGTTATTTTAGACCACCATTCGCCTTCTTTTGTACCCTCATTATCCTACCCTTTTAACTTATACACTATTTTCTTACCTTTTCAAGAAAGTGAAACTAGGGAATGAATGGGAATTTTTGGGGGATGGTTTAAAAATCAAGGGTTGAGTGGAAAGTGGTCATGAAAAGAAAGAAAAGGGTTATGTTATGTAATGAAAAGAGGGGCTTGAGCAAAAAAGTATTGAATGCACATTCTTCGTGATTTATTTGTGCAAAGCGAAAAAAAAAATAAAAAAAGAAAAAAAAAAAGAAAAAAAAATAAAAAATAAAAAAAATTTGCCTTGCCCTCTCTAATGTTGAAGTGGAAAGTGATCAAAAAGAAAGAAAGGTGATCGATCCCAAGTTTGAAAGTATACAAAATTATAAGTTTGGGGGTTAAACCAATGGGTTGGCTTGGAGCGGAGTGATAAACTTCAATGTGAGGATGTAAGATGAAGACTTTCTAGTTTCACTTGCTTGACTTCGTATGTCCTTATCTTCATTTGTAACCGTGAACCTAGCCCGCGTTTATCGCGATACATTACAAACCATAAAGCCATATTTGATCCCTAAAGAGTAGCCGGGTTGACAGTTTTGTTTAAATATGCATATGAGTGTCCCTTGTGAAATTTCATCTTATTATCATTGATTTAGAGCATGTGGTTAGTGGCCCTATAAAATATCTTACTTTGGTGACAATGATCTCCCATATTTCATTCATCATTCAGGCCGAGGTGGAAAATTGTGGGTTAGATGCATTAATGTAATTGTAATTGCATATTCTTTTTGGCACTTATTTAGCATATTTAAGTGAGAATCTGAGACTTCTTTGGCCGACAACCTTGTATATATTGAGAACATATCAAAAATATTTTCTGTTGATTGTTTTTAGTTGTTAAGGTAGTTTTGTTTTTGTTTATTTCTTTTGTTTTACTCGAGGACGAGCAAAAGATAAGTTTGGGGGTATTTGATGGATGTGATTTTACCCATCCAAAAGATATATTTCCTAGCTTATTTGGTGCTCGAAACCTTGAGAATTTAATGTATTTTCTAGTGTTTTGAAAGTACAGGGGTTGAAGTGCAATGATTGAGAAGATGGAGGATTGGAGCGTACTTTGGAAGTTTTTGGATCAAATTGCAATTTTGGAAAATTTGGGACTAAACGAAAATTATGAAGTTCAAGGGCCAAATTGGAAATATTGAAAATTCAGGGACTAAATTGGAAATATGGAATTTTTGGACGAATTTGATTTATAAAAATTCGTGGGATTAAATGAAAAATAAAATCCTAAAGAGCGAAGTGCAAAAGAATTCATTAGAGTGGTCAAAGTGCGACTGCAAAATTGTGGGACGAACCGAATAATAAGGAATACTAAAATGGTACAAAGGATTGCAGTTGGTGGCCGAGACACTCCAAGGCTGGCCGAGGAAAGCTTGTTGTTGGCCGAGGAAGATTGTGCTGCATGGGCCAAGCTTGAAGGATAAATGGGCCAAGCTTGAAGGATAAATGGGCCAGGCAAAGCAGGCGCACGCCTGGTTACAGTGGGCGCACGCCCAGAAGTATCCAGATTGAGTACAGGCGTGCACCTAGCCAAAGTGGGCGCGCACCCGGTATGTGCGGACAGATACGGCTAGTTTCCTTATTTTGGACGAATTCTAAAGATTTTTCACCAGATTTTTCTTCCTAATCTCCTAGTATGAATAGAGAACACTTTAGAGGGAGGATTTCCTACTTGGACAAGGATTTTGACCAAGAATTTGTTTCCAAAAAGGATTTCCACCTCCCTCCTCCTATATAAACAACCCTAGATTAGTTTTGTATCATCTTTTTTTTTTTTTCTTGGGATCTTTGGATCTTTTATTCTTTTATTTTCTTTTTATATTTTTTAGTTTAGGTTTTATTTATTTTTGAAGATGAAAGAACAAGGTTTTGCTTTATTTATTTTAATGGCCATTCAAGGCTAATTTATTTTATTCATGGATTGAGGTGAGTAACAATTTGATCTTTATGCTAAGATTTTAATTCTTTCTATTTCTTTTTCGTTCTTGTTCTTCTCAACGGTTTTAATTATTGTCTTGAGATCAATTGTATTGACCTTGCGGAATATACTTTTGACTTCTTGAATTTATTTGGGTATGAATTATTGCACTTGCGTGGATGATTTGTAATTTGACCATTGTTGAGAAGAATAGATTCAATTGAGGACCTTGCGGAAATCAAACGAATCTAGGTTCCATTGTTCTTAAGTTTTTAATTGAATTCTTGAATGTTTTTATTGACCTTGCGGAATATATGAACAAGATAGAGTTATTAGGGTTCTAATGTTCTTATTGACCTTGCGGAATATATTAACATCTTAACCCTAGGTTTTTGTGAACGAACCCAAGAATGAGATTGAAACCTTTTTACATGAAATAAAAAGCATAAAGTGATAATTGTTATGATCCCCAATCCATGAATCCCTTGTCTCTTATTATTTTTAATTTATTTATTTTGTTTTCTTAGTTTTATAATTCAATCAAATCAAAAAACCCTTTTTCCCTTTTGTTTCGTTTACACTAATTAAATCAACTTGTTAAAGCACACGAGTCTCTGTGGTTCGACCCTTACTATTGTACATTGCTACTTCGGTGACTTGTACACTTGCAAGGTTTTTATTACACAGTGGATTTATATCCATCACTCTTCGATCAAAAGAGCCTTGAATATAGAACCACAAATTAACCGATAAACATGATAAACAACTGATAAATAAATAACTGATAAACATGATAAACAACTGATAAACAACTGATAAACAACTGATAAACAACTGATAAATAACTGATAAACATGATAAACAACCGATAAACAACTGATAAACATGATAAACAACTAATAAACAACTGACAAACAACTGATAAACAACTGATAAACATGATAAACAACTGATAAACAACTGATAAACAACTGATAAACATGATAAACAACTGATAAACAACTGATAAACATGATAAACAACTGATAACAACTGATAAACTAATGATAACAACTGATAAACCTGATAAAACAAGCGATAAACAGCTGATAAACAAGCTGATAACAACTGATAAACATGATAAACAACTGATAAATATGATAAACAACTGATAAACAAGCGATAAACATGATAAACAAGCGATAAACAAGCGATAAACATGATAAACAAGCGATAAACAAGCTGTTAAACAAGCCACGATAAAACATGATAAACAAGCGATAAACAACTATAAACATGATAAACAAGCTGTTAAACAAGCGATAAACATGATAAACAACCGATAAACAAGCGATAAACATGATAAACAAGCGATAAACAAGCTGATAACAGCTGATAAACTGATAAAACAGCGATAACAACGATAAACAACGGATAACAGGCGATAAACATGATAAACAACGGATAAATAAGCGTACAAATGATAAACAACTGATAAACATCAAAATTCCTAAAACCTCCATCATTTTCACCATTAAACTCTTCTCAATTCATTACATAAATTCTCAAAAACCAATCATTACCAACAATAACAACCACAATCCAGCTCAAAATTTCTTAAACCTAAACCCCCAACGGTGAACTGATTGATGAAAATGCATGTTGTTGAAATAATGAGTTGTATGGAGTTTGCAATTTTTTCCCCTTATGTTACTCAGGCTTTTGTTTAATGAAAGTTCACAAACACCTATTGATCTCAACGTGAGAAAAAGGAAAAAACAATATTTAATCCCAGTAAGATGCTTAAAACCGTAGACATTTGGAAGTCGGCAAGGTTTGTAGCTTAAGTGTACTGAAAGCGATGGAAGCGTTATTTTCAAAGACTTCCCTTCCTGCTTCCAACGGACGGTATGGCGAAGTAAGAACAAAGGAAGAAACTCAACCAACTAGCACGGGAAATATAAATAAAAAAAAGGAAATCGTTATCATGTGAATCTTATCAATCCGCAAATGTAAAATCACAAAATAGACGTATCACGGCGATTTTAAAGTCGTTGGATCTATTGCCGTTGAACCCGATGGATCTATTGCCGGATTTGTGAACGGAGATGGGGAAGGTGGTCGCCGGAGGTGGAGAAGGTCGTCGCCGGAGGTGAAGAAGGTAGTTGTCGGAGGTGGGTTTGGGTAGAGAGAGTAAGTGGAGAGAAAAAAGTGTGGGTGAAGGTGGTCGCCGGAGGTGGGGAAGGTGGTCGCCGGAGGGAAGCTTGTCACCGGAGTTGGGTTGGGTAAAGATAAAGAGGGTAAAGAGAGATGGGTGTGTGTTTTGTGTGCAAAAATAGTTTTTTGTAATATTCATATTTAGCTAAATAGTTTTTTGTAAAATCACAACTTACATGATTTTTTTTTGTAAAAAGCATGTTTTTTGAATGAGTTTTTGGTAAAAAGTCCAAAGAAATATGTTAGGTCACTATTTTGGTTGAGGAAAATTTGGGTGGATTTACTTTTAGTAAGTGCTTATATTATATACTTCAACTTTTGATTTTAAATTTTGATAGGTCAAATCAATTTTGCAAAAATTCAAGGGAGGTGTAAATTCAGATTATTAGAATTACGCCCCTATTTAATATAAATAACCTATGTATTTGCAATATTGTCTCATAATTTCATAAAAAATAACAGTGGTGTATCACTTGGCACGTATTTGACAAATTAGTTAAACAATTTTTGTGGGTGTCATTTTTTTGAGTTTTTATCAAAAACTATCTCAAAAATATGCTATTTTTTAAAAAAAAAATCATGTAAGTTGTGATATACAAAAAACTACTTTTTTTTTTTTTGAGTTTTTAGTTAAAATAACTAATAAATGCAATTATCAGTTATTTATAATTGATAAATGATTAAACAACTGATAAATTCATTTATCAGTTTTATAAAAAATATTTTGTGCTTGATTTTTTTTATTAATATCAGTTGTTTATAACTGATAAATGCATTTGTCAGTTATTTGACAGATAAATATATTAAAAAATTGATTTTTGTAATATTCAAGATGTTTTATGTAATATCCAACTTGTGTTAATATCCATTTTTAAAAAGTATTTTTTGATGAATTCTCCTTTTTGGAGTTTTTACCTTCATTTATATTACAGTTATATTGATAACAATTTATATTAGAAATTCGAGATAGAAGTTTCATTTTAGAAGAGACATGCTTGTATAAGAAAATGTTTAGGATATCTTACCCTCAACAAGTAAGGGAAACACTTAAATGAGAAAAAAGTTTACGCAAAATTATTATCAGGTTGTCTTTGTATTTCTTAGTACAATTTTCTTAATTTAAAAATGTGGTAAAAGATCAAATCCAATTATTTTCTCGCAACAAAGATATAGTTTTCTTCTATTTTTTTATTTTAATTAATTAACTTTGTGATGCCCCGTTGAGTATCGACGGATTACTCACTAGTGAAACATAGTAGTACGTTACATTATTTTGTTAATTTATGTATATTAATTTTATTGTAAACGAGGGTGTTGCACATTAAATGTTATAAAAACTATTTCAAATTAAATCTCACTAAGGCTCCGTTTGTTTGAGGGAAAATGTTTTCCGGAAAACATTTTCCCCATTTTTCGGTGTTTGTTTCGCACCGAAAAATGGGTTTTACAACATACTTTCCTTATTTTCTGAAAAATATTTTCATTTTCCGAAAAATATTTTGTCAGAAATCATTTTTCGAAAAATGTTTTACGCTAAACAAACGGAGCCTAATTAGCTTTATATAGGGAATCAGAATCAGCGACCTCCCTATCCGTTGCTTCTTCATTGTTATAATTTGATGGGGTTATTGGTCAAATTTTGATGGGCATCGGACAGTTGAAATTTGAATAATCTATTAACGGATTCAGAGCCCAATAATTGAATGCAGATCTCCGTCTTTTTCATTTTTATTTAAATTAGATCCAAATATCCAGTGACACCTACTTGTAAACGAGAAACTTCGAGAAAATGTTTCCCCAACATACCTACTTCTCCTCCTCCTCCTTCCCCCTACCCCTTTTTCTTCCCTTTGAATTTTCTTTTCTTTTCCTTTCCTTTCCTTTCTCTCTCCTCTCACCCTTCTTATCCCATTCATTTCTCAATCGGATCTGCTTCTAAAGTTTTAATTCTCAACCTACCCAAGGTATATGCACATTTTTGCTTTCGATTGATTTGTTATAACTTTTATTTATTTACTTAATTCATGTTTTTGGTGTCTTTCATTTCAGCTGTATACACCATGACTCCGCCGCCGGTTGAGAGGAGCGGCGGTGAATCAACGGCTGCAGATGCCGCAAGATCTCTGCCGACTCCATTCTTGACCAAGACATATCAGCTTGTTGATGATAACACGCTTGACGATGTCATCTCCTGGAATGAAGACGGATCTACCTTCATCGTCTGGGATCCTGCCGGATTCGCCAAGGATTTGCTTCCCAAATATTTTAAACACAATAATTTCTCCAGTTTCGTCCGTCAGCTCAATACCTATGTAATTAAGCCTCATCAACTCTTCAATTACTCGCAATAATTTCTTCTTTTACCGAATTATTTAATTTGGTAATTTTAATATTCTCAGGGGTTCCGGAAAGTTGGGCCCGATCGATGGGAATTCTCAAACGAATGCTTCCGGAAAGGTGAAAAACGACTTTTATGCGATATACAGCGTCGGAAAATTGCCACGCCGGCCATTCCTACCGGCACCGCTCCCACTTCATTGGTTACGGTCGTTGTAGCAATTCCATCTCCGCCGCTGAGGATAGTGACTCCAACCTCAGGCGAGGAACAAGGAATTTCCTCGAATTCTCCTAGAGATGCCGTGCCTATGTCACGTCGAGAAACAGCTTCCGGCAGTAACGCCGAGCTGATTGATGAAAACGATAGGCTGAGGAGAGAGAATTTCCAACTCAATAAAGAGCTTAGCCAAATGAAGAATCTCTGCAGTAACATTTACGCTATGATGTCAAATTATGCACCTAATCAGCCAGAGAATAGTTCGCCAGCAGCAGCGGCGACGGTGTCTAACAATAATCAGGCCGGGAGTAGTATCACGGCGATTGTAAAACCGCTGGAACTATTGCCGTTGAAGCGGTTATGCGATGATATAGTAATGAACAATCGTACGGCGAATATGGAGGATGCAATTAGTCCGAGATTATTCGGTTTTACATTAGGGCTCAAGAGATCGAGGGAATGTGGAGGTGTGGCAGAGGAGCAGTGTCAAGAACTGCAGCTGCAACGATCGGGAGCTGGCGTTAAATTAGAGACGTTGGATCGGCAGTTTAGTGGTGATCATCAAGGATCGTCGTGGGTAAAGCAATGCCAACAGTCTCTGTAGAAAAATAAATTAAGTGAATTTGTAATTTTGTTGAAATGTGTAAAGCCTGCAGGAGGAGAGGCACGTGGCTAATGAGTGACGTAGCTAAGCTAACCTCTGATGTTGGGGAACAAGTACAAGAAGTTTCTTTGGACTTTTTGACCTTTCTTATTTATTAAAATGAATTTTATTGGGTTGATAATCTTTTTTTTTTTTTTTTTTTTTTTTTTTTTTTTTTTTTTTGGCAATTATCAAATAGTTCCTCGTCTAATGAAAACTACCATCAAAGACACACATTTCATGAATTTACCACCAAGTCCGTCAGTTATAAGCCCACCCGCGTTATTGTTAATGCCACCTGCACTTTATGTCAAATGGACAGAGACTTTCTCCCCCTTCTTTTTCGTTTTTTTCTTCTCCCAAAACTTTAAAATGAAATATCTTAAGATTTAGCATTCAAAAAAAAAAATCTGAGACCATTGTATTATTCGTATCGTCAAAACGAATCAAACTAGCAGCATCAACATATATTTTGAAGCAAATTTGATATATTTGTTAAGCTCACAGTTGTTCTAATTAGGTTCACAGTTGTTTTTGATAAGTTCACAGTTATTTATTTACATTTGTTCTAATAACAATTAAGAGAAGTTCACAGTTGTTTTAGCTAAATTCATAATTTCTGCATGAAAATGACTATCATTTACTTAATTTACAGATTTTTTTTAGTTAAGTTCACAGTTGTTTTAGTTAAGTTCACATTTGTTTTTAGTCTTTTATAGCCTTTATTTTGCAATTTTATGAGATTATTTGACCTATTTGTTAAGTTCAATGTTGTTTTTTGTTAAGTTCAAAGCTGTTTTAATTAAGTTCACAGTTGTTTTTAGTATTTTTTAGCCTTTATTTTTCCAATTTTATAAGATTATTTGACCTATTTGTTAAGTTCACTGTTGTTTTTTGTTAAGTTCACGATTGTTTTAGTCTTTATGGCCTCTATTTTTGCAATTTTATGAGATTGTTTGACATATTTGTTATGTTCACAGTTGTTTTTACTTACGTTAATTGTTGTTTTTTGTTAAATTCACAGTTGTTTAAATCCTATATGGCCTCTATGTTTGCAATTTTATGAGATTATTAGACATATTTGTTAAGTTCACAGTTGTTTTTAATTATGTTCACAGTTGTATTAGTTAAGTTCACAGTTGTTTTTAGAATTTTATAGTCTTTATTTTTACAATTTTATGAGATTATTTGACCTATTTGTTAAGTTCACTGTTATTTTTTGTTAAGTTCACTGTTGTTTTAGTCCTTTATGACTCTATTTTTGCAATTTTATGAAATTATTTGACATATTTTATTATGTTCACAGTTGTTTTTACTTAAGTTCACTATTTTTTTGTTAAATTCACAGTTGTTTTAGTTCTTTATGACCTCTATTTTTGAAATTTTATGAGATTATTTGGCATATTTGTTATGTTCTTAATTATTTTTATAAGTTCACTTGTAACTTTTTCCTCATTATCTAATATTTTCTTAATAAGTTTGTAAACTCTTGATATCTTGATGTGAGACGGATGGAGAAATAATTAAATTTTATAAATAAACTAGTATATCACCCGTGCGTTAAACGCAGGACCAATAAACTGTGACAAAATCAAATACGCATAAAATTCTAGAGAGGATGGTTAGGTTTTTTTCATACATCGCGGGAAGCAAATAGGGAAGCAAGTCCTATGGGTATGAAAACATCTAGAACATGGGTAAATAAAGCTTCCTCCCTAATATATTATATTCTTTAGCTACAAATTCATCAGTTTGACAGTGAAGATGATAGAATTATAACTTAATTAATGTAATTCATCAGTAAACAAAAACAGACTATAAGTCACTAGACAAATTTAGCAAATGTTGCATTTTATATTTTGGTTAACCGGCGGTTCACGGTTAACAAATCGACGGTTCCAACCTTCAAAATTTCCAGCTGAAACCGAACCTCATCTCGATGATCCGAGACTACAAGGCTAAAATCGAATCGGATCTGACATCCGTCTCCGGCGGCATAATTAACCTCCTGGACTCTCGTCTCATCAAATCTGCTTCCGCTGGAGAAATCAAAGCGTTTTCCCTGAAGATGAAAGGAAATTACTATCATTACCTTGCTGAATCCAAAACCGGCGAAGAACGGAAGGACGCCGTCGAGAAAACGTTGGCGGCGTACAAAGCTGCGGAGGGGATAGCAAATGCCGAAATTGCTCTGACACATCCAATCCGGCTTGAATTGGGACTTAATTACTCTGTGTTTTACTATGAGATATTGAATTCAACCGATCGTGCTTGTATGATTGCTAAATTGGCGTTTGATGAAGCGATTGCGGAGCTGGATTCGTTGGGGGAGAATTCGTACAATGAAAGCACTTTGATTATGCAACTTCTTCGAGATAATATCACGCTTTGGAGCTCAGAATTGCAGGATGATGGTTATGGTGAAGATAGTGAGAGGGTGTGTTGGGTAGCGAAGGACTAGATGGAATTTTGATTATGATGTCGGACTAGTCAGTTAAATTTCAAAATACTTATCTAAATTGATATTTTCACTTAGAATGAAGGACCCAGCGATAATTTTCCCTTTTTTTTTTCTTTTCGATTTTCGATTTTGGTTTTTATTTTCAACTTTTCAACACTCTTGCCCGAAAGAGTATTGGGTAATTATTTCCTTGATTCCAAAAGAATTGTTTAATTTTTTTTAAAAAAAATTTACACTTAATTAAAAATAAATTTTTTAACTATTTAATTTAAGATGGAAAGAGTATCGAATATTTTCGATTCCAAATAAATATTTAATTTTAGTCTTAATTAAAAGTAAAATAAATATTTATGTTATAACAAATACTCAATCACACAACACAACGATATACGTGGTTCACAAACTTTCGTACGTACACGAGCAAATGACAAGAATATTATTATCAACTTACAGTCAACGAATACAATTTCTAATCTAATACACGAACTTGTTGATCACAATAATTCACAATTGTGCAAACCCTAGATATAGAGAAACAAATAGACAAGAAAACCTTTTAAACATATTGAATTATTGATCTCTATCACAATAGAAAATTACATCATAAAAACTGCTTGAAAATAAAGCTTATTTATATAGTCTATTCCTAACCATGCAAGATTTTCTAATCCTGCACGAAATCTGCCACTGATCATAACAAAAATAGGGTAGGGCACGATCGCTCCCCTGGATAGCGTGATAGCCCCGTCTGTGCGGGAGACTTGGGCGTGATCGACCCAATATGGCGCGCGACCGCCCAATCTGTCCAGCAACTTGGCGCGGTCGCCCCCTCAGCTCCGCGCGATCGCTCCTTTCCGTCTGTCACAATAATTATTGATTTGTCCTTGTTCATTTCCCTAATTTGTTCCCAAGTTAGATGTTATCAAACCGAACAAATCTCCATCTTGACATCTTACCTTCCGATCACAAAAACCAGAACTCCCCTCTGCCTCAGATGTCTTATGCCAAATACCAAAACTTGTCCTCGGGACAACCAAGAAATTTGTATCTTCATAGACACTCAAATGTGTTACGCCGAACACCAAAACACTTAATGAAACAGTTGATCAGACTCGTTCAACAAGTAAACAAACGTGTCTACCAGATACCCAAATGTATCTCCATGGACACCAAAATCGTGCTTCGCATAACACACCAATACTCCAAGACACCAAAATGTGCCACTGCATTAGGCACTCAAAATTGGCCCAAATAGCAATTGGGCAAATCCAGTAAACATTGGATCTTGCCAACCCAAATAGATGAAGCGACCATATCCGTGAAATCCCCAACAGTACGTACCTTTTCCTCGATTCCCTCCTTGCTTCCCAATTGTGTGTGTTGACTTAATAACTGTGGCTTGCCTAGTTCAATTCCACCTCGAGTAACTTGCTGCTCCACCTGTTTGTCAACCACCCCACACGAAATCATGCAATATGCTTCCTTTAGATATGTATCTATCATACCCTCTGTTGTACTATACTCGACACTCAAACCCAAAAACGTAGAACCTTGGAGGACGTAAAAGGAACCTTATTTTACCCCTTTAAGAATTACATTCGAACCCCTTCAGACATTTATTGCTACACCTTTACCTTTGAAATTGTATCCCATCTTATCTAGCCGACTAAGCGATATCAGATTATTTGTTACTTCAGGAACATGTCTAGCCTTGTTCAACGTACAGAACTTACCACCCGAAGTTCGCACCTTTATGGAACCCATGACAACTACCTTGCAAACAGAACCATTAGCAATATAAATATCGCCCCTTCCGTTTCCTCGTACGTTGCAAACATTCCCTGCGCGAACACATGTGATAAGAAGCCCCAAAATCAAGAATCCATTTATCTTTCATACTTTTTTCTTCTTCGGTTAATAGAACATAGTCCTCCTTATCGCCTTCTTTCATAGCTGTAGTAGACCCAAATTGCTCGTTTTTGTTCAAACTGAGACATTCACGTTTCTAATGCCTATTTTCCTTGCAGTAACTGCAGACATCAACAGCTCATTAGATAAACCGCTTGCCTTGCGGTGTAGATCACTGGTCTTGAGATATTCTTAACCTATTCCAAAGTAACCGTATATTTACCATTAATGTAGTAATCCACAAATCTCTCATATAAAAGTGGTAAGGAAACACACAACATAAGATCAATATCCTCATTTTCAACCTTAACATCAATATTACGCAACTCAAGTAATAAAGATGTAAATTGATCTATGTGATCCATAATGGGCGTACCTTCCATCATTCGGAGAGAATACAGCTTCTGCTTCAGATACAGAACGTTGGTCAATGATCGTGACAGATACATATCTTCCAAATAAGCCATAGATCACCTCCGAAATCAGTATCTTCAATATCCGCCAAAACATCATCATAAACACTTGATGATCTTAGAGTATACCCTCTCATATAACGTGATCAGATCTGCTAATTCCTTCTCATCTGTCTTCCCCGAACCCTCTGTTGTTGCACCTGCGACAACACATGTGGAAACTGCTGCTGTTTTGCCCTTTGAGTTCTGACGATTCCCACAAACCATTGTCTCTACGAATGATGGAAGGTACGTAGCAGCCATCGTAGCCCACAAACCATTGTCTCTCAACAAGGCATTTATCTTGATCTGGCAAAGAGAAAAACTATTATTCCTATTGAACTTGTCAACTGGTGATTTGATTCCTGATCACATCTTTTTCTTCATCGGAAAACCCTTATACCTTTATCAACTTGACAGGCTCTGATACCAGTTTGTAATAACAGATCTATGTAGAAGACAAAAAATAAATCAATCATAGAACATAATGATATATGTGGTTCATCAACTGTTGGAATATTTGTATATGTGGTGTTAAAGTTCATAGCATATGACCTTGGAGTGTCATTGGGCTTGAACTGATTTTGGCCAAGGGGAATTTCACGTCGGAGTTACTGCCCTCTAGCGCGATCGCGCTAAGCCCTGAGGGCGGCCGCGCTTCTCTACCGTAGCTCCACCCAATCTGTCTTACCTTGAGCGCGGTCGCGCATGCCCCTAGGGCGGCCGCTCTTGTGACGGGTTGGTGAAATCCTGGGCCGAATTAAATCAGGTTTTTAGGTCTAAATTAAGCCCTAAACCTAATTTTACCACATGTATAAATACTCTCTTCCTCCCAGCCGTTTTTGGTACATGAATATTGAAGAGAAACACAATTCTCTTGCTTTTATTCATTGATCGATTACTCCCGTTCGTAGAGATTTGTTCGTGAGATTCAAGGCGATTGAGATAGGACCGCCGTGGCTTGCCTACTCGCGTGCCTTTGCTCACGTAGTACGTAGTCCGTGATCGTTTTATTCTCGGAGAAATTTGCACATGCACTGAGTTGCACCAATTGGGGGCAATATTTTCTCTTAGGACAGTCTTCCTAAGGCGACTCGATCAAATCACGATAAGTTTTCTAATCGTTTGATTTATTGTTTCTGTTTGTTTTCCTGATCCTATTCCTTGGCTTTCGGTTTTGCTATTGGCTTAATTGGTACGTTTGACTTGATCAATAAAATCCCCTACTGTTGATTAAATCGTTGTTTAATATGTGGTGCTTATTAATTTAATTTCCAACGATCTAAGAGAAAATAGTATTTTATTTGATCATGTCTGGTGGTTCCTCTAGCTCTCCCTTTAAGTCCCTAGTTGACACCTCCGATCTTCCGAGAAGTTTGGTGGTAAGAACTTCAAGCGTTGGTCTCGAACGCACGTGAAGATCCAGGTGTCAATCAAGGGTATACAGTATGCTTTGACATCTAAGTGTCCGCTACGAATGGTGATGATCCAGTTAATGTGGTCTGCAGCTAAAGCTGTGGAAGGAGCGGGATGATGTTGTTCGAGGATGCATTCTGTCGGCTTTGTCGAATGCACTCTTTGATGTTTATTGCTCTGCTCCTCTCGTTTCTTTGCGTCACTGTGGGAAACGCTTTCTACGAAGTACAGCACCGATGACTCCGGTGTGGAAAAGTACCAAGTGGGAAAGTTCCTGAATTATCACATGAGTGAGGGAAATTCGGTTACCGACCAAGTGCACGAACTCCAAATCATTTTGCAGTCACTCAAGGATGCTGACATGGGACTTCCTGATAAGTTCGTTGTCATGGCTATCATTGAGAAGTTTCCTCGATCTTGGGGGGAATTCGGTATGACCCTCAAGCATCGTACTGGAAACTTGACACTCAATGAATTGATGAATGCAATTGCGATTCAGGAGGTGCATAATGGTAACCAACCGAGTGTACCTGTGGAGGCTGCTGCTAATATGATAACCGGTAAAAGCAAGTTTAAAGGAAAAGGTGTGAAAACTTCTAAGGATAAAGAAAACCATGATAAACTTAAAGTTAAGAAAAATAACTTTAGGAAGCCAAGAGCAAAACAGAACTGCTGGAATTGTGGAGAAGGTGGACACTTTTCTAGGGACTGCCCGTCCAAGAAAGGAAAAGGACCACAAGCCTCTGCTGATGACCATCCTGCTGTCAACATGGTGTTGGGTCCGAAGGATTATGATGATCCTGACTCTGACGCACCTGGAGTTGACGCTCTGACCTGCAATGTTACAAAGTATGTAACTTCTTATCCTGAAATCTTTACTGTCTATGAACCCAACGAGTGGCTAGTTGACACTGGGGCAAATGTGCACGTTTGTGCTGATAAATTGCTATTTGTGTCTTACCGGCTGAGCGTGGTAGATCGATGACGATGGGGAACTCTAGTGCTGCAAAGGTGCTTGGAATTGGACGCGTGGACCTGAAGTTTCCTAATGGGCGCATTCTTTCCTTGCAACGAGTGTATCACGTTCCTGATATTCGTCGCAACATTATTAGTGGTTCTAGTCTAGTTAGGGAAGGATTTGAGATTTCATTTAAGTGTAATAAGGTTATAATTTTGGATTCTGGTAGTTTTGTGGGGAAAGGTTATTCCTCGGATGGTTTATTTAAAATTAGAGTTGAAACTGATGTGTGTTTGCACAATAATTTTAGTTCTATTGATTATCCTGTTTCGTATTCCATTGAATCTTCAAATGTTTGGCATGGTCGTTTAGGACATATTAACTATGATTCTGTGAAAAGAATGATGAACTTAGATATTATTCCTAAACATGCTATTGATAAGAATTCTAAATGTCATGTATGTGTTGAAGCTAAGTCTACAAAAGGTCCGTTTAAAACGGTTGTGAGAAATTCTGAAATTCTAGATTTAGTTCATACTGATATTTGTGAATTTAATGGTGTGTTGACCAAAGACAAAAATAAATACTTTCTCACCTTTATTGATGATGCTAGTAAATACTGTTATGTCTATTTGCTTAGTTCTAAGGATGAAGCATTAGATAAATTCATTATATTTAAGAACGAAGCAGACACACAAACTAGCAAGAAACTTAAACGGTTGAGGTCTGATAGAGGAGGTGAATATGAGTCTAACCCCTTCATGTATTATTGCCAAGAAAACGGAATTGTACATGAAGAGACTCCTCCCTACACCCCTCAATCAAATGGTGTTGCAGAACGTAAGAATAGAACCCTTACTGATATGATTAACAGTTTACTCATAAGTTCTGGACTGCCCAAATATATGTGGGGAGAGGCTTTGAATACGGCTTGCCATATTCTGAATAGAGTCCCTCCTAAACATAGAAAGGAAAGCCCGTTTGAACTTTGGAGAGGTCGACAGGCTAGCTTGAAACACTTAAAAGTGTGGGGGTGCCTTGCAAAGGTACTTGTACCTGCACATAAAAGGAAAAAGTTTGGACCTAAAACTGTTGATGCCATCTTTATAGGTTATTCTGAAACAAGTTATGCATTGAGATTTCTCATTATAAAATCTGAAATTTCTGGCATAGATGTGAACTCTATAGTTGAGTTACTGTAACGATGTGTTGCCTTTTTCGCGGGAAAAATTCGATTTTTGCGTTTCTTTGAAAAACCAAATAAAACCGGAAAAAACGGAGTCGCCACGCCATTTTAATTTTGAAGGGCCAAAACTTTGAAAAAAGCCCGAGATCAGAGATTTAGGTTCGGAGGTCATGTTACGCGTCGGGAAGGACGTTAGTGTGCACCCGACGCGCCTCGTAAAACGAGTCTTCCAAGCTGAAAATCATTTGTGTGTGTGTGTGTGTGTGTTTTGGCCAAAATAAGTTGAAACTGGAAAAAGTAAAAATTGGGATGTCTTTTTAAGACTTTAAACTGATCCCATGATTTTTTGGAAGATTTTTGGATTGAGATTTGGTATTCAAAAAACCTTTTGAAGTTGAGAAGTCACTTCTGCCAGAAGGAAATGGCAGCAGACACCTGATTTTGAAATGGATTCAAGGGTCCTAAAACTTCATAATCTGGATGAACTCAGAGAATGAAAGTTTCTCTAGACTCCTTGAATAAACTTTGTGTGAAAGAAATTTCCATTTTGGAGAAGATTTGAGGGGTCAAAACCTTCTGGAAACCTCAGATATGAGATCTGGATTCCCAGAAGCTGATGAACTAGCCTCTGAAAGAAAAATTGAAAAGAGGAGTTTTACTCACCCAAAAAATAAGGTAAAAATATTTCTGGAAAGCTCTGGATGTTGGCTACAAAAAGTGTTTTGTAATCAACACCAAATTCCAAGTTCATCTGTGTCCAAAAATTAAGACCATGGACTGAGGTCTGAGAAAATTGCTACTGGACAGCAACTTCTCAAGAAAGAAAATATGATTTTAAGGGGGTTTTGCATCCATGCTTGTCCCCATTTCCCTAGGTTTTGGTTAGTGATCACTAGACATTTTAGTGGTGAATCAACTATACCAAAACCATCCTTGGGGTACATTAGGACTAAGCATTTCATTTGCTTGGGGAGGGGGATTTTACCCTTTGAAATCAAGATTTAGTGCTTGAAAATGGTTTTTTAGGGTTTTGAAAGTGCATTTTTGCAAGTAAGAAAGAAAAGCTTTGAAAATAATGTTGATCTTTGTAGAAGATCATCCATGGAGATGGTCTTCCATGGTGATCTTCTTAGATCTAGAGAAAAAAGATGAAAGAACTACATTTTGTAGTTTGAAGATGCATGCATGGATGAGATTTAGGGTTAGGAAGAGGAGGGTTTACCAATCTTCCTTGTGTTCTTGAGTGTTTGGCTTGAGTGTATGAGTGTTTAAGGCTTGAATATGAGAGTGAATGGATGAGTATGAGTTGGGAAAGATTGGAGAGAAAAAGGTGACAATTCTTGAGAATTCTCACTGTTTTCTCTCTATATTTCGCCAGAGGTTCGTTGCATTTTTTGTTCTTCCTCCTTATTTTTGTGACTGGAGGGCTCAATTTATAGCCCTCTGAAAATTACATACTTGTCCGCGCGGATAGGATCAGGCAGCGTGCACTGTTCATTAAATGCAGCTTCAGCTTTGGACAAGAAGAATAATCTTTTTCAAAATTCAAATTGACCAGCCAGTTTTTGTTTCCAGCATTGCTATATTTGGTTTTCTTCATTTGTTTTTCTTTTTTGAGATTCTTTTTAAGGTTTAACCTTAAATAACAATGCCCATTTTACCCTCACTTTGTTAGGAATGTTAGGATAGTTAGGAATGTTAGTAATTGTTATAACTTTCGTTAATTTTATAACGAAAATTCTAACAAGCTCAAATTGGAGCACTTACAGTTACGTGATGCAACATTTTTTGAGGATGTGTTTCCTATGAAGAACGGACTTCCTAAGGAATCCAACCCAACCACTAATTCTATTCCTGCTCAAGTAGAGGAGCTGACCAATGTGGGGGTTGATTCCAGTGCAACTCATTCTGACGATGAGATTGAACCAAGAAGGAGCAAAAGGGCAAGGACCACCAAGGACTTTGGAAATGATTTTATCACTTACAATGTCGAGGGTGATCCTCTAACCTTCAAAGCTGCTATGGCTACTTCTGATGACAAGCAGTGGAAGGATGCTGTTAAGAGTGAGATGGATTCTATTGTCTCTAATGGGACATGGGAATTGGTCGATCTCCCTCCTGGTTGTAGCACGATAGGATGTAAGTGGGTCTTTAAAAGGAAACTGAAACCGGATGGAACCGTTGACAAGTTTAAGACTAGGTTAGTGGCTAAGGGATTCAAGCAAATAGAAGGAATAGACTATTTCGATACATATTCACCAGTTGCTAGAATGACTACAATCCGAATGCTTATCGCATTGGCCTCTGTATATGATCTTCCTATCCATCATATGGATGTGAAGACCGCTTTCTTGCATGGCGATCTTGAGGAAGAAATTTATATGGATCAACCTGAAGGTTTTGAGGCCCCTGGCAATGAGAGAAAGGTTTGTAAACTTGTTAAGTCCTTGTATGGACTTAAACAAGCCCCTAAGCAATGGCATGAGAAATTTGATAAAATTATCTCATCGTTTGGCTTTGTTAATAATGAGTTTAATAAGTGTGTTTATAGCAAGAATATTGGTGATAGTAGTATTGTCTTATGTCTGTATGTCGATGATATTCTGTTGTTTGGAACGGATATGAGGATAATTGATACTACTAAGGCATTCTTGAAAAGTAAGTTTGAGATGAAGGATATCGGAGTGGCTAGTGTGATTCTTAGCCTGAAGTTGACTCGTTCAACTAGTGGCATAACCATATCGCAATCTCATTATACCGAAAGCGTAATTGAGAAATTTGGTTATAAGAATTGCAAAGTGGCTAAGACTCCATATGACCCTTCATCTGCTCTTACTAAGAATGAAAGTGGAGTACCGATGGCTCAGTTGAGATATTCTCAAATAATTGGAAGTTTGATGTATCTTGCCAATTGTACTAGACCGGATATATCCTATTCGGTTACTAGGTTGGCTAGATATACTCAATGTCCAAATAAAGCACATTGGGAAGCTCTTGATAGAGTTCTCAAGTACTTGAAGGGAACGATTTCCCTTGGCCGCATTACGGGAGATATCCTTCGTTCTTGAAGGATATAGTGATGCAGCCGGATTGCCTATAACTCCGGAGTTATGGGCATGCAGTATGTTTTCACCTTAGTGAGTCTGCGGTCGCTTGGAGGTCGACCAAACAAACTCTGTTGTCTAGGTCTACTTTTGAGGCCGAATTAGTTGCTCTTGACACTACCGGATTGGATGCTTTGAATGGCTTCGAGGACTTATGTCCGAGTTGCCCATGAGTCGATAAGCCCATGCCTGTTATCTCTGTACATTGTGACAACACTGCCACAATTGAGAAACTGAAAAGTGTCAAGTACAACTGTAAAACTAGGAGGCACATCCAAGTTAGATTAAAATCTATAAGGGATTTAGTGTCTCGGAAGGTGATAGCTGTTGATTATGTTGGTACCAAGGATAACACAGCTGATCCTTTAACCAAAGGGCTAGAATTTGCTCTAGTTCAAAAATCTAGGTTGGGGATGGGACTGAACCCCGTCTGATTCAAACACAGTAGCAACCCAATCTACCTGAGTGGAGATCCCACAAAGGAGATTCAATGTGGTAATAACAAGCTGTGGGGTGAGTCGGAGCACTAATAAATAGATTGACATGTTACATGTCTGAGTCTATCCCCTGAATAGCCTAGAGGTGCTCATTGCTGCTAATTTAGTAAAAGTTTGGAACTTTGAATGGGATCAAGTCTTTGAGACAAGATGTTAGCAGTACATCTTCTGAGATGCCCAGCTAAGTGAGTGTTGTTGTTGGCCGCAACTAGAGGAATTTGGGTTATTCCTTGAAAGCACTCATGATAGAGGATCGGGACGTATGGCTTATAAGCGTCAAGTGTTCGATAGAGGGCCTATCATAGCTTTTGTCGTGTTTGTTACCAGCAAAGGCCTCTACATCCAAAGGCATCAGATTCAAGACACCCGTTCATTTGGTCCTGTGGAGGTTTGCGTTGGATAACATAGGTAGTGGTTCAAGCCGGAAGGTACCATTATTGAAAGCATGGCAATGGACAATCTGTACACGTCATATTTCTATGAACTTGTGGGGGATTGTTGGAATATTTGTATATGTGGTGTTAAAGTTCATAGCATATGACCTTGGAGTGTCATTGGGCTTGAACTGATTTTGGCCAAGGGGAATTTCACGTCGGAGTTACTGCCCTCTAGCGCGGTCGCGCTAAGCCCTGAGGGCGGCCGCGCTTCTCTACCGTAGCTCCACCCAATCTGTCTTACCTTGAGCGCGGTCGCGCATGCCCCTAGGGCGGCCGCGCTTGTGACGGGTTGGTGAAATCCTGGGCCGAATTAAATCAGGTTTTTAGGTCTAAATTAAGCCATAAACCTAATTTTACCACATGTATAAATACTCTCTTCCTCCCAGCCGTTTTTGGTACATGAATATTGAAGAGAAACACAATTCTCTTGCTTTTATTCATTGATCGATTACTCCCGTTCGTAGAGATTTGTTCGTGAGATTCAAGGCGATTGAGATAGGACCGCCGCGACTCGCCACCTGTGTCTTTGCTCGTGGTACATAGTCCGTGATCGTTTTATCCTCGGAGAAATTTGCCTGTACCTGAGTTGCACCAATTGGGGGCAATATTTTCTCTTAGGACAGTCTTCCTAAGGCGACTCGATCAAATCACGATAAGTTTTCTAATCGTTTGATTTCTTGTTTCTATTTGTTTTCCTGATCCTGTTCCTTGGCTTTCGGTTTTGCTATTGGCTTAATTGGTACGTTTGACTTGATCAATAAAATCCCCTACTGTTGATTAAATCGTTGTTTAATCTGTGGTGCTTATTAATTTAATTTCCAACATCAACTTTGCTACGTACACGGGAAGAGGGCAAAAATATTATTATCAACCAGCAATCACCGAATACAATCTCTAATCTAATGCACGAACTTCTTGATCACTGGAATTCACAACTGTGCAAACCCTGAATCTAGAGAAACATAGAGATAAGAAAAATCTTGTAACAAATATAATTATTTATATCTATCACATTAGAAATTACATCATAAAAAAACTGCTAGGGAATAGGGCTTATTTATACTGCCCATTACTAACCATTCAGGATTTTCTAATCTTGCACGAAATCTGCCACAGACCAGAGTCAAAACGGGGTAGGGCGCGATCGCCCAATCTATACAGCTACTTGGCGCGGTCGACCCCTTAGTTCTGCACGGTCGATCTTTTCCTTCTGTCATGTCATAGGAATTACTGATTTGCCATTTTTCAATCCCTTACTTTGTTTGCAAGTTAGTTGGCGTCAAACTCAACTATTTATTTTGGGACAAATGTGATTCTATTTTTGAGTGATGTATAGTCAATGTAAGACAATTAAAATATGGATCAGGTGGACCAAATGGCGGAATTTCGTCAAATCCTATCAGCTGGACCATGAGGAGGATACAAGTAGGGCTGTTACACGAAATGAGCAGGCTCGGGCTCGGGCTCGGCTCGTAAAAGCTCGAGTTCGAGTGGGCTCGAGGTGAACTCGAGCTCGAGCTCGAATCGATTTTCAAGCTCGTTTTTTTTTTTCGAGCCGGCTCGTGTTCAGCTCGTATGTTCAACGAGCTCTGTCCGAGATCGACTCGTTTAAGTTTGGCTCGTTAAGCTCGCTAAAAAACGCGAATGAATTTTATCCGTAATGACTTGTTTAGGCTTGTTTAGGCTCGAGATCGATTACAACTCGAATTAGTGCTCGATAAAACTCGTTTGATTTCAGATTTTTACAAAAAAATAAGTCCAAGCTCGAGCTCAGCTCGTTAATACTCGAGTTCGAGCAGCTCGCGAAAAACTTGCGAACAGCTCGCGAAAAGATTGAAACTCGATTCGATCCGAGCTCGAACAGTTAAATTGGGCTCGAGCTAGAGAAAAGTTCGAGCTCGATAACTTTTATACGAGCTTGAGCTCGAAACTTCAAAGGTCGACTCGGCTCGACTCGTTTACAGTCCTAGATACAAGTGTGGTTTGATTTTTCATAGAGAACGAACGTCTGCAAAGTAACTTATACCAAAAGGCTTCCACCTATGATGGACTAAAGGGATCAGTTTTGCCACTATATTTAAGCATAAAGATACTATTTTCGAATGACTCATGATAAAAATTGTGTCAAAAATTGTATGAACTAACGCGTGATTCATAACAAATAAACGCGGACAATTTAGTGAGTCATTTTGTTTCATTTCATCATATTTTCAAGCCAAAAAATAGTGAGTCTTGGTTTAATCGAAAATGATGGAAACTGCAAAGTAACTTATCTAGCTAAAAATTTAAGGATTTGGAACCACCACAATGAAGGAGCCTTTACTAGTCTATAGCTTACCCCACACGACCTTGTCACGCCTTTATTTTGGTAGACTAACTTGGGTCCATTCTTAAACCATCTAGAATCTTTCAATCGTTGATTTGTGTATTGCATAATTTTGGGCATAGGATGTAGCGAAGAAACTGTGGAAGGTGGGGTACTTTTAATCTTTTAAGTCACTCACTCCAAAAGGTGGTCTCAATGGGTTGGTTTGAGCATATGTTCCTTGTCCCTTTGGGTGGTATTTTGTGGTCAATTCAGTCATTTACTCATATTTTTGGGGTCAATTCAGTCATTTACTCATAATTTTGGCAATGTTCAAAACTTGAACTGCAGTGTACAGAACAGAGGACATAACAACACAACTCACCTTGGCTTTCAGTTAACTACAGCTTCAACCAAGTTATTAAATTTATCCCCCCTTTTTTTTCAACGGTCAAGATTCCACAATGCTAAAACTGTATGCCTAACAAATACTTGTACTCACTAAATTTCGCGCTTTCCATTCGAATTGTCCAAAATCAATGTCCCGTTTGTAAATAAAAAAAGTGACGTAGTACAATTTCATCATTGTACAAGTAAGGTACAAAATAGTAAAACACCTCCTTTAAAAATGTTGACAAGTCAATTGCAACATTTAGGAGTAATTCCAACACATACATAATCACAATATAATCCAAAAAACAATTCTAAGTTGTCACATTATTACCAAACCTTCTATTTTAATTTAATAGGCTAGGCTAAGCAACTAATGTGGCACTTAAGAAAGAGACTTGATCTAACTCTATTGGTTGTTCATAAAGCCAAGAACCTCAAAATACTCTTATTAGTGTAGTTAACGTTAAACTTTACTATATAAATTGAAATCACAACCAATTTTTTTTGCCTTTTAGTCATAGTCAGGTATGCATACATTTTTGTAGCTTTGGCCGAAAGTAGTTCAAAAAGCAACATGAACAAACACCATGTGATGTGCACCCAAGAAAAGCCAAAAAGATTTCTCAATCGCAATTTAGATTCTTCTAATCATTGTTAGCAATGATTTGATCCTTTTATCAATAATTCTACGGCAAAAGTATGGTCCACTATATCATTTGCCTTATTATAAACTCTTAACACATGCTTAGGCAAAAGAATATTCGAAAACATCTCCAAATATGACAAGCAAACAAAAGGAACACGAAGAAGGAGATGTAATGGAATTTTTCATATATAATTGATTAGATACGTAAAATGGGACCTAAACGTGCTTATAACACACAAAGAAGCATACCCGTTAGATAAAACTAGGTCCCTGTCAACGGTTAGCATCCTGAAATTCTACTACTTATATAAGACATTATTAAAAAAAACTTACTAAATCGATTAAGAAACTGCTAAACACAAAGTTACTTATCTTTGATTCCTTTCAAGAACTTGAGCACATGAAGCATTGTAGGTCTGCTAGTTGGATTATCAGACACGCAAATAGCAGCAATTTGCAGTGTTTGAAGCATCATCTGCTTTGATTCAGCAGCAAGCACAGCTGAATCCAGCACATCAACTGCTTGACTTTTCTGGATCTTCTGAAACACCCAACCAACCAAGTTCCCACCTTCAATGTCTTTGAACTCGGGCCCCGTTGGCTCCTTACCAGTCACTAACTCAAGCAGAATAACCCCAAAGCTATAAACATCTCCCTTTGTAGTTGACTTCCAGCTTTGACCATATTCCGGTGGAATGTAACCAAATGTACCAGCAAGATCAGTACTCACGTGAGTCTCACAGGCACTTATCAATCTCGCCAGCCCAAAATCTGCAACTTTTGGCTCGAAATCGTGATCAAGCAAGATGTTACTCGCCTTTATGTCCCTATGAATGATGTGGGGAATGAACCCGTGATGCAGAAAAGCGAGCCCACGTGCTGCACCAACTGCAATCTTGAACCGTTTGTTCCACTCCAAGACTTCAAGGGCCCCGGTTCTATTACGTAGCCAAAGATCCAAGCTACCATTAACCATATACTCGTACACAAGCAACTTCTCCTCTCCAAAAGAACAGTACCCAAGTAATGGAACAAGATTCCGATGTTTCACTTTTCCAAGAGTTTCCATTTCTGCCAAGAATTCACGTTGACCTTGTGTCTTTGACTGATTCAGCTTCTTGACTGCTACTGTCTTCCCATCAGGTAATGTGGCCTTGTAAACAGTTCCAAAGCCTCCGTCCCCAACAATTTTAGTCTTGCAAAAGTTATTTGTGGCTTCAAGAATGTCGACTAGAGTTAACTTTAGCAGAGGCTGTTCAAACATAGCCACATTAATGCTGAGAGGCTCCTTTGATCTGCTGCTACTCAAGAAATATAGATTCTGGTCAACCGAACTGGTCAACTTACTATCCTCAGTATCATCTGAAACACTCAGCCTACTGCTTCTGTTAAGCCATATTCTAACGATAATAGCTATTGAAAGAGTAATCAAAGCAGTTCCAGCAACAATCAAAATTAAACCCCAAACATTTAACAAAGCTGATCTTTTCCCAAAGCTCTGAACAGGACATTTCGTATCAACGATTCCACCACACAAATCTTTATTACCAGCTACTGAAAGTCTTGACAGATTTCCGCAAACCCCGCTTCTTGGTACTGGTCCCACCAATTCATTTGCAGCCAAATTGATAGAGAACAAATTTACAAGCCCACATAAATTGTCCGGAATCTGCCCAGAGAGTTTGTTACTCGAAACATCAAGAAACTCAAGTTGCATAAGATTTCCAAGCTCGGAGGGAATTACACCAATGAAATGATTACTATGAATATCCAAAGAAGTCAAATACGAGAGATTGCCAAAAGAATTTGGCAAGTTCCCATCAAAAAGATTATGACTGAGATTCATAATTTCAACTCGCCACACCATGGAATTCTGAAAGAGCTTATCTACATGACCAGAAAAACTGTTCTGCTGCACAAAAAGACCAACCAGGTTCACCATACGAGAAAGCGTCGAAGGAAGCTCCCCACTAAGTGAATTGTTGCTTAAATCCAAATGAGTCAACCCATTTAGGTTCCCAAAAGAAGATGGGATTGAACCTAAAAGCCTGTTGCCAGTCAAATTAAGCTTCACCAGACCACTTAGCTGACCAATTTCTTCAGGCATGGTACCAGTGAGCTGATTATTGCCCAGATACAACCCTTGTAACTTCAACATATTGCCCAACTCCCTCGGAATTTCCCCAACAAGCTGATTCCCAGACAAATCCAATGTGCTCAAATTAGATAATTTGGCCAATGAATTCGGTATCTCACCAGATAACATATTATGGCTGATCAAAAGATTCACAACCACTAAACAGCTGCCTAACTCTTCAGGTATTTCCCCAGACAGCTGATTATACGAAAGATCATAAACCCCATGATGCTGAATGAAACTCGAGTCTGGAATATTGACCTGTTGGAAATACATCGATCCCTTGGACGGAATTGAGCCAGAAAGATTATTATGGGACAGGACTAAGCACTGTAATTCCCGCAAACCAACCATTTTCTCCGGGATAGACCCATTAAGCCTGTTATTCCCAAGGTCCAATGTTGTAAGTGAAATGCAATCCCCAAGCTCTTCTGGAATCAATCCCTCTAAAAGATTGGAATTCAAATTGAGAACAGAAAGTGAACTAAGATTACCAATTTCCCTAGGAATTGAACCTTTTAAATAATTATCACAAAGAGTTAGCCTCTGGAGACCCACAGCAAGACCAATCTCAATAGGAATAGTACCATCCAAGAAATTATTAGAAGCCGAAAACTCCAACAAATTCACTGAACTCCACAACTTAACTGGAAGAGAACCCGTAAAATTATTCGAATCAAGATCTAGGACCGATATGGGTAGATCCGAGAGGTAGTCCGGTATCGACCCAATTATTTGATTATTCACTAAAGATAACTGAGTAAGATTATTACACCTAACAAAGGTTTCATCAATGGTGCCAGAGAGGTAATTACCATCAAGAACAAGCTCACTTAGAGAAATGGCATTACAAAGTTCTCTAGGGATGGGACCAGTCAGCCTATTATTATCCAGGCCTAGGTGATAAAGATTTGAACAGTTGCCAATTTCAGGTGGGATTCGACCCGAGAACCTATTACCCGAAAGCAAAAGTGAGCCAATTTGGTCCCACTTACCAAGCCAAGAAGGCAAATTCCCGGAAAACATGTTACTTTCCCCAGAAAAAGATAGTAATGTCAGCTTAGCAAGCTCTTCCGGCAACGGCCCAGATAAAGAATTGAAAGAAAGCATCAATGTCTTAAGACTAGAACAGTTCCCAAGCTCAGCGGGTACTGACCCGTTAAGATCCGAGTAAACAAGATTAAGTACGGTCAGGTTTTGCAACATTCCAATTGAAGTGGGGATTGAACACTTAAATGGGTTGTATGAAAGGTCTAATTTGCTCAAAGATTTGAGGTTTGAAATGGTTTCAGGTAATGGACCTGTGATTTTAGTAGAAGGGGCGAAGAAGTTCTGGAGTTTTGAAAGATTACCAATTTCAGAGGGGAGTTGGCCGGTGAAGTTGTTGATTCCGATGAAGAGACTGGTGAGGTTGACCAAGGTCCCGATTTCCGGCGGAATGTGACCTGACATTGTGTTGTTGGCGACGTCGAGAACGGCCAAATTGGGAAGGCTAGTGAAGAGAGACGGAGAGAGTGAACCGGAAATGAAATTGTCGCCGAGTGCAAGGAAGTGAAGGCAAGTTAAACTCTCAAGTTCCGGTGGGATAGTACCGGAAAGAGCATTGCCGCCGAGATCAAGTGACTTAAGGTTGTTTAACCTCCCTATTTCAGGCGGTATTCCCCCATGGAAAGAGTTGGGACCGAGCTTGAGGGACTCCAAACGAGTTAACTCACCAAGTTGACTCGGCAACTCCCCTGTGAGCATATTACCCCCCAAGTCAAGTACTTTCAAGTGCCGGAGCTGGGAAATCAGAGGTGGGATTTCGCCATGAAGTAAGTTGGAAGAGAGGTCGAGAAAAACGAGGGTTGAAAGATTGAATATGGAGGGAGAAATGGGGCCTTCGAGGGAAAGAGAAGGAAGAGCGAGAGAGATGACCCGGTTGCTGAGACAGCGGACGCCTTTCCACTTACAGTGAGGGGTTTGGGGTGACCAAGAATGGAGAATGTTGGGGTTTTGGAGGGTGATTTTGAAGGAAAGAAGCAAGCTTTGTGCATCTACAGAATGGTTATTATCTTGGTCAGCAATGGCGGAAATGGCGATGAAGAAGAGGAAGAGTAGCCTGAAGGGCAACCCCATTGGAGAGAATTGTAGAGAGAGAGGATATGAGGGTGATAGCTCTGATTATGGAGTAAATGTGAGTTGGGTTTGGGGGATCAGACTTAAGAGTGTCGTCTTCAAAGATTTCTAGAGAGAGAGGGGGGGAATTCTGTCTGGAATGTTGGGAGCTTTATTTATCCAGGAGAGAAAGGGAGAGGGAGAGGGAAAGGGAGAGGGAAAGGAGAGTCCAGAAAAACAAGTACTGTGTGTTTTGTTTCAAATTCCCTACATTTCCTCGTTTAATGTTCACTTGAACGAACGGATACGACGCTGTTTCATTTTCTTCAAAGTTTGCTTCAATTTGTGATTGGTTCAATGAGAAAGAAAATTCATGCTTCCTCCGTTGAAAATTTATTTCACTTTAATTTTAATGTTCAACTCAATAAAATTTTAACTACAACTTTATAAAAATATTCTATAAATTTAAAAATTGTTATTGATGGTATGATTAAGGATGAATCAATAACAATTTTTAAAATTATGAAAGCATTCAATCAGTGTTATTCCGATTTCCAATTCGAACTACGGTTCCACGATTTCGACGGTTTCAATTTGTTAATTTTTTTCAATTTTTTTAGAAAAAAAAACAGTGTGACCGGAAATAGTTAATAATCAATATAATTTTAAAATTCATTAGATTTGCAACAATATTCATTTAAAAATTGAATTATATAAGAAAATGTTAGTTTTTAATGAATTTGATTTGTTTTAACGAATTCAGTTAGTTTATTAACTAAATAATAATTAAAAAAAAACTAGTTAGTTTATCAACTAAAGAATAATAAAAAACTAGTTGTTGCGTTGTTTTAAAGTCATGATTACACGGTTCACGGTTCTCGATTCCAAAATCGTCGATTGTCATTTCTGAAAATAATGGTGAATCCATATTCGAACCGTGGAACTGTCGGTTATAATTTTCACGATTCAAGGTTCTTCCACGATTCTGGTTCTAGCGTTTCTCGATTTCCGATTTTATAGGTCAATTCTCCCGATTCTCGAATATTTTTGAGCATGTCTATCCCCGTCCCTCCCTGTTCCCGTGAATGAAGACAATTTTTTTTTGTTTATCTTAACTCAATAGAGATTATTCAAAATTGCAAAAAAATTATACTATTCTGTTCACTCATTGTCTTATAATTTACTTTTAAACTCACAACAAATGACATGGAACTGCTATAGCGTTGCTTTTGCTGCAGCGCTACAACGATAATAAGCAGACTATAAATGGAAAACAAAAACCATAACACAATTTAAAAACACATTTTGTACTAAAATGCATGTAAAATCTTTAGTAGTGCATGTAAAACTTACATTAAAAATGTAAAATATCTTCTCTTTTTTTATTTTTTGTTCGGTGTTTATATCATTTAGTAGAATTTTTACATTTCATTGTGTAATTTTTATGGATGGAGTGTTGCATCAAACTAAGTATTGCAACAGTTCGAAATTTTATAATATCAATCAAATTACTATTTTTCTCATTAATTATCTCTTCTGTTTTACTTTTTATACCTATACACACCTTCTTCCACTAGTTTTCATCTATTTTTTAAAAAAAAATCTTGTGTCAATATCTTAATCTCCATTTACATGAAATAGAGGGAGTATAAGTACTTAATTTTTTTTATTTATTTGTTTTTTTTTCCGAAGGGGATCAACACATTTCACCGCTCCCCCCTTGATGCACTTTACAGAGGCGCCTAGCTATGCTAGGGAGGGCAATGTCATTCCCTCTAACCACTGGTGGAAGAATCGAACCCATGACCACCAGGTTGGAATAATATCTTTCGTTATCTTTTTAATGGGTGTGCTCATTTTCATTTGTATATGCATTATTATAAAGCTTTTTCAAAATTATACTATATTTTTAATATATAATTAAAATTTATCTAACAAATAGATATGCAACTTGAAAGTAAATGAAACACCATTCCATTGAAAAATTAAGGAGTTTGTTGTCAAATAGCCCGGGTAATATTCAATTTTTTTATATTAATATTTGTATTATCAAACAACTATTATTACAAGCGTACTATTTAAAAAACTAACGAGTATAACATAAATCGTTAAAATGTGATTGGATGTTAGAGGGCGTTAGAGAGCGTTAATAACTTAACGAGTTAATAAAAGATATATAAAAAAACATTATTTATTGACCCTAATTATTTAATCAAATATAATTGAATTAATTTTTTTGATAATATTATTAATTGAAAATGGCAAATGTAGTAAATTAAAAAAGGAAGAACAAAAGAGAAAAGAAAAGAAAATTATGATCTCACTAATTTATTAAACATCCTTAAAAATCCATCAATTTATTTTCTCACCGGAAAGACAAGGAATTTATTTATTTTTATTTTTATTTTTATTTTTTTAGAACAAAGAAAGGAATACAATGATAATTTAAGAGGTATGGATTCCTCCAGTTGTGTAGAGGAAAATAGTAGGGGTGTAAATGGTTTGATCGGGGAAAACTTACGTATCAAATCATTAGTTATCGATTTGAGAAAATTTAAAATTGAATTGAACTATTAAAAAATTCAAATCGTGGTTCAATTATGTGATTGAAATTACAGTTCAGACCGCGGTACAGATCGTGGTTTATACTACGGTTCAAACCACGATTTAGACTGTAACTTATTATCATATTTATTTAAATTTTTCGAGATCAAGGAGGAATATCGAAAAATGCGGATGTTTAAAAGAAAAGTCGAAGAAAAAGAGAGACTAGAGGAAGAGAGAGACGGAAGGAAGAAAAAAACTTTAGAATGTTGATCATAAAGAGAATTTGGTTATTTATGAGTCGCAATTAAAATTAAGATAACAAATGATGAAATTAATATTAAATTCGATATAAAACGAGGGGTTAGAATTAGTCTATTTAATATAGTTTTTTATTAATCTAACAGTAAATATTAAAAAATATACGAAAATATTAAATAAGATACAAAATATAGGAGTTATTATTAGTTTATGTAATGTGGTTTGATTGGTGGTTTGATTTGGCGGTTTGATATTGCAATTCGGTTTGATGGTTCGGTCTTGCTGTCTCAAATCGCAGTTTAGTTTGATTTGATTTGGGAGATTAGATCACAAATCAAATCGAAATATGTATTTTGTCAATATTTGAGATTAAATCAAAAAATTCGTACTTTGAAAATCAAATCAAAATGCATGATTTAATTCGATTTCTTCTAAAACTAAAACTACGATTTGAATAGAATAACTTAAACCCTAAAAAAAAATAGATTGTTGATGGGACGAGAGATGAAGTGTGGAGAAATAAAGTGAAAAAGGCCAAAAGTATGATTCCTCTTCGGAATAGACCGATATTGGGCCCTGTCTCTTTAATGGAAACAAACCACCCAAAAAAATGGATTTTCCTCTTTGTACTTGTGTTACTTTTTGCTCTTTTGCACATTCTTTCAGTTTTTCTTCTATTTTAAATATAATCACTAATATAAAATATATTCCCTCCGCCCCACTTCAAGAATTCTAGGGTAGTATTTCACGTTTCTTAAAAAATTTTTTAAAAAATGAATAACGAATTGCAAGTGGGTAGAAGATTAGAGGAAAGAGAATGTAAAAGTTAAAATATTTATGATAAAACCTCTTTTTAATTAATTTTTTTGTAAATATGTTAACATTATAAGGGCATAATGAATGGTTTGTTTGTAAATATATTTATATTATAAGGATATAAATGTCCGAAATACTGTTCAATATTTGTCATTTATGAAATGAGATTTTTAGTCTGAGACGGACCAAAAAGGTAAATAAGACTATTAAAGTGGAACGGGGGAGTATTTTATAATTATTTCATCTATAATAAATGTATATTTGTTCATCAAGAAGATGAAGTTATAATTAAGTAATGAAAATATTATATGGGCAAAAGTGAATCAAATATTTCCACCCTTATGATATACTCCCTCCGCCCCACAAATGTATGCACTTTTTGTGTCGATGTGGAAATTAAGGTAAAAGGTGATAAAGGTGATGGGTTGTAAGTGTAAAAGTAAAATAGGAGAGAGAATGAGTGGAGAAAATAGTAAATTTGAAAAGTGTTGTGAGTAGAGAGAAGTGGGTCCCATTTCCATTTTGGAAAAGTGTAGATTATTGTGGGACGTCCATGTTGTGAATATTGCCCTCCACAGCCCAAGCAAACCACAAGAATAATAATTGCACACAAACAAAGCACAAGAAATTAAAAGCACAGAAAAGACACAGAAAATTGTTTACCCAGTTCACCAATATGTTTGGCTACGTCTGGGGGCACTACCAAGCCAGGATCTTGCACTATATTGTGTTGTATAATGTTACAATGAGAAAAAGGGGCGGAACATTGCTTTTTATATGCACAGGAAATAAACCAACCAAACCCTAACTAAGCCAAGAAAAGCAAAAGCCCGTGAAACACAATTCCCCTCGGGCCGCCTCGAGGCGCCCGCCTCGCGAAGTTCAAGCGGCCGCCTGGAATTGATCAAGCCATGCCCATCCTTCGGTGTTTGAGGCGCCCGCCAATGTATGAACCATGCGCCCGCCTCAAGCAGCCTTCGCCAACGCCAGAACCACGGAACGCGAGGCGCCCGCCTCGCCATTCCCAGGCGCCCGCCATAGACTCCTCCGAAAAAACTGTCAAGGTTGGTCCTCTATCCCAACAATCTCCCACCTAGAGATCAACCGCATATATAGGCCCCGTATCCGTTCTTCAACTCATCCTTGGTGTCCTCCTAGTGCTCACCTCGATCATGGTAGTGCCATCCTCCCCTTCTATTCTCCAAGCCCAATTGAAGCTTTGCATAGCTTCAATTTCTCAAGGTTCACAACCTTTGTCAACATGTCAGTCGGGTTCTCCGATCCCAATATCTTCTCTAGCCTCAAGATTTTCTCCTCCAAGAGATGCCTGATGTAGTGAAACCTCAGTTCAATGTGCTTCGTCCTAGAATGAAACGCCGGATTCCTAGCCAAGTGAATTGCACTCTGACTGTCACTGTAGAGAACGTTACCACTTCGCGTCTTCCCAAGTTCACCCAAGAAGTTACTCGCCCATACCATCTCTTTACTTGCTTCGTCACATCGCCACATATTCTCGCTTCGTAGCCGACCGAGCCACGATCTTCTGCAATTTAGAAGCCCAGGAGATTGCCGTACCACCCAATGTGAACACATAACCCGCAGTACTTCTCCTCTTATCAAGATCACTTGATGCCAAGTCCGCATCAACATAACCCACTAATACCACCTCCTTGCTTGAGAAACACAGAGCCTTACCAGCAGTACCCTTCAAGTAACGCAGGATCCATTTAACCGCTTCCCAATGTTGCTTTCCTGGATTGCCCATAAACCGGCTGACTACTCCCACCGCATGTGCAATGTCCGGCCTTGTACACACCATTGCATACATGAGACTCCCCACTGCTGAAGCATATGGAGTTCTCTCCATCTTGTCACGCTCCTCCTTGCCCATATGTGAGTCCTTCTCGGATAGCTTGAAGTGCAAACCCAATAGCGTCCCTGTTGGCTTTGCCTCTTGCATACAAAACCTTGCCAAGACTTTCTCAACGTATTCTGCTTGTGAAAGAACCAACTTGCCCGACTCCCTATCCCGGTCAATTCGCATGCCCAAGATTTTTCTGGCCTCTCCCAAATCCTTCATCTCGAACCGTTCTGACAACTGAGTCTTCAATCTGTTTACCTCTCTACTGCTAGAGCCCGCTATTAGCATGTCGTCCACATATAACAGCAAGATAATGTACCCATTGTCCGTGTTCTTGAAGTAACAACAATGATCCGCCTCACATCTGATAAAATCAATGTCGTGCATGAATCCATCAAACTTTCTGTACCACTGCCTAGGAGCTTGTTTAAGGCCATACAAGCTCTTAGTCAATCTGCAAACTAGCTCCTCGCTACCCTTAGACAAGTAACCCTCTGTCGTACCATGTAAATTTCTTCCTCCAAGTCCCCATGAAGAAAGGCTGTCTTCACATCCATCTGTTCAAGCAACAAGTTGTCCGCCACTACTATCCCCAGAACCATTCTGATAGTGGTCATCTTCACAACCGGAGTGAATACCTCGGTGTAGTCAATACCGTACTTCTGCTGAAACCCTTTTACAACCATTCTTGCCTTGTAACGCTTGCTACCGTCTGCTTCCTCCTTGATCCTGTAAACCCACTTGTTATGCAGTGCCTTCTTCCCCTTAGGTAGTTCAGTCAACTCCCAAGTTTTGTTGGCCTTCAATGAGTCCATCTCATCATCCATCGCAGTTTTCCACTTGTTACAAAGTGTACTACGAATCCTCCGCATAACATTCCGGTTCCCCATTATCTGTCAACAGCAAATAATAATTGGATGGAGTATACCTGTCAGGCGATCCACGCAATCTGCTGGATCTACGCAGCGGAATATCCGATTCCGGAGTACGTGGTTCATATTCAGTGACCTCCTGACCATGGTCAACATGAACTGTTCTGCTCCCACCCGAGTCTGGAATATCCACCTCTACAACCTCCGGTTCTGAACTAGTGTCATCAGATGCCCCCTTTCTGTTCTTGTACAATACCTGTTCATTGAATACCACATCTCGACTACGAATAATTCTATGATTTTGGTCATCCCAAAACTTATACCCGAAGTCATCCCCGCCATACCCAATAAATGTACACTTAACAGATTTTGCATCTAATTTAGTTCTCTCAGCAGAATCAACATGAACATAAGAAACGCAACCAAATATGCGAAGAAAGGACAAATTTACCTGCTTTCCACTCCAAGCTTCCTCTGGAATTCCATTCCCCAATGGTACCGATGGTCCCCGATTGATCAAGAAAGCCGCCGTGTCAACTGCATATGCCCAAAACGTCTTCGGAAGTCCACACTTCAATCTCATACTTCTAGCCCGCTCATTCAATGTTCTGTTCATCCTCTCTTCTACCCCGTTGAGTTGTGGTGTCCGCTTTGGAGTCTTCTCCATACGAATACCATTCGCAGCACAATATTCCCTAAACTCTCCGAGCTCATACTCCCCACCATTGTCTGATCTCAAGCACTTAAGCTTAAGTCCCGTCTGATTCTCCACCAAGGCCCTCCACTTGAACACCTCGAAAGCTTCATCTTTCCCCTTCAAGAAATAGACCCAAACCTTCCTTGTAGAATCATCAATAAAGGTCATGTAATATGACGCACCACCCAGAGACGTTACCGGAGATGGCCCCCACAAATCCGTGTGAACCAATTCTAACTTTGCTTCCCTCAAACCCCTACCTGTCCTCGAGAAATTATTTCTCCCCTGTTTGCCAAACATACAATCTTCGCAGATCCCCACGTTGACTGTCTTCAAACTCGGTAGTAGTCCCTTTGAACAAAGCACCTTCATCCCCGTCTCATGTGACCCAATCGACAGTGCCACAAATCAGTATCACCCTTGGATGCCGCCACCGCATCACTATCCTTGGTGTTGTTTGCTAAATACAATGTACCCTCCTTATTACCCCGAGCGATCTCACAATCCTCCTTGGTAATAACCCAGTTCCTGCAGCCGAATGTCACCTTGTAACCTTCTTCGTCCAACTGCCCAACTGAAAGTAGGTTCTTTTTCAAACTCGGAATGTGTCTGACCCCGTTCAGATGTAAGACCTTCCCGTCCGATGCTCCTATTCTAACATCCCCCTTCCCCTTGATTTCCAAAGGCTCGCCATCCGCCAGACAGACCTTACCGAAATCACCAGAAGTGTAATTCTCCATCTCTTCCTTATGCCCGCAAGAGTGGAATGATGCCCCCGAATCCAGCACCCATGATTCTAGTGCACTACTAACACTCAGAACCAGTACATCGTCACCTTTGACTGTCAGATTCACCGAATTGCCCTTACGATTTGGACAATCCCTCTTGTAGTGTCCCAACTCCTTACAATAATAGCACTGAACAGATCCCTTTGCAACCTTTGGTTTGTCTTTGGTCTCCCCGGCTTTGCCCTTACCACTCACCACGTTCTCCCTAGATTCGGTTCTCCCTTGTTTGCTAGTACCCGGCTTCCCCTTGCTAGTAGTAGCTAAAGTCGATCCCGAAGCACTCGATGTCCCCAACTTCTTCATGCGATTTTCTTCGGCCAGAAGAAAGTCTTTAACATCAATCGGGGACCATCGGTACCATTGGGGAATGGAATTCCAAAGGAAGATTGGAGTGGCAAGCAGGTAAATCTGTCCTTTCTTCGCATATTTGGCTGCGTTTCTTATGTTCATGTTGATTCTGCTGAGAGAACTAAATTAGATGCAAAATCTGTTAAGTGTACATTTATTGGGTATGGCGGGGATGACTTCGGGTATAAGTTTTGGGATGACCAAAATCATAGAATTATTCGTAGTCGAGATGTGGTATTCAATGAACAGGTATTGTACAAG
This sequence comes from Adenophora triphylla var. japonica, assembly GCA_022495995.1. Classification (NCBI taxonomy): domain Eukaryota; kingdom Viridiplantae; phylum Streptophyta; class Magnoliopsida; order Asterales; family Campanulaceae; genus Adenophora; species Adenophora triphylla. Next base: position 798,404 of record JAFEMH010000353.1, read on the forward strand.
GACAGAAAGGGGGCATCTGATGACACTAGTTCGGAACCGGAGGTTGTAGAGGTGGATATTCCAGACTCGGGTGGGAGCAGAACAGTTCATGTTGACCATGGTCAGGAGGTCACTGAAGATGAACCACATACTCCAGAACCGGATATTCCGCTGCGTAGATCCAGCAGGTTGCGTGGATCGCCCGATGTATACTCCATCCAATTATTATTTGTTGTTGACAGATAATGGGGAACCGGAATGTTATGCGGAGGCTGTTCGTAGTGCACTTTGTAACAAGTGGAAAGCTGCGATGGATGATGAGATGGACTCATTGAAGGCCAACAAAACTTGGGAGTTGACTGAACTACCTAAGGGGAAGAAGGCACTGCATAACAAGGTGGTTTACAGGATCAAGGAGGAAGCAGACGGTAGCAAGCGTTACAAGGCAAGACTGGTTGTAAAAGGGTTTCAGCAGAAGTACGGTATTGACTACACCGAGGTATTCACTCCGGTTGTGAAGATGACCACTATCAGAATGGTTCTGGGGATAGTAGTGGCGGACAACTTGTTGCTTGAACAGATGGATGTGAAGACAGCCTTTCTTCATGGGGACTCGAGGAAGAAATTTACATGGTACAAATGCAGGTTACTTGTCTAAGGGTAGCGAGGAGCTAGTTTGCAGATTGACTAAGAGCTTGTATGGCCTTAAACAAGCTCCTAGGCAGATTGACTAAGAGCTTGTATGGACAATCCCTCTTGTAGTGTCCCAACTCCTTACAATAATAGCACTGAACAGATCCCTTTGCAACCTTTAGTTTGTCTTTGGTCTCCCCGGCTTTGCCCTTACCACTCACCACTTTCTCCCTAGATTCGGTTCTCCCTTGTTTGCTAGTACCCGACTTCCCCTTGCTAGTAGTAGCTAAAGCCGATCCCGAAGCACTCGATGTCCCCAACTTCTTCATGCGATTTTCTTCGGCCAGAAGAAAGTCTTTAACATCATCATACTTCAATTTCTTCTTACCTGCTGAAGCATTGATCGATGTCACCGTTCCGCTCCAACTTGCTGGTAAAGAAGCTAGCAACAAGCACGCATGAACCTCATTATCGAACTTGATCTCCACCGCTGTCAATGAGTCTATAACATCCATAAACTCATCGATATGCTTAGCCAAGGATCCTCCCTCTTGCATCTTGAGACTACCCATCTTGCGTATCAAATCAACCTTATTTGCAGCAGATGGAGTTTCAAATCTCTCAGTAAGATAATCCAATAGCTCCTTGGTGGTTGTCGCCTTCTTGGTAGTCTTTGCAATCCACTTTGACAAAGTAGATCTGACTACCCCTAGGGCTTTCCGATCCATGAGTTCCCATTCTTCCTGATCTTCTTCTTCCGGTTTGACACCCTTCAGAGGATTATAGAGATCCTTGTTGTACAAGAGATCCTCAATCTGCATCCTTCAATATCCGTAGTCAGACCCATCGAATTTCTCAACCGCCTGTTTGTCCTTGCCCATTCTTGATTGCTTGGAACAACTCCCTTGATCTTGAAACCAAGAGCTCTGATACCAGTTGTTGTGAATATTTCCCTCCACAGCCCAAGCAAACCACAAGAATAATAATTGCACACAAACAAAGCACAAGAAATTAAAAGCACAGAAAAGACATAGAAAATTGTTTACCCAGTTCACCAATATGTTTGGCTACGTCTGGGGGCACTACCAAGCCAGGATCTTGCACTATATTATGTTGTATAATGTTACAATGAGAAAAAGGGGCAGAACATTGCTTTTTATATGCACAGGAAATAAACCAACCAAACCCTAGCTAAGCCCAGAAAAGCAAAAGCCCGTGAAACACAATTCCCCTCGGCTGGCCTTGAGGCGCCCGCCTCAAGTTAGTTCAAGCGGCCGCCTGGAATTGATCAAGCCATGCCCATCCTTCGGTGTTTGAGGCGCCCGCCAATGTATGAACCATGCGCCCGCCTCAAGCAGCCTTCGCCAACGCCAGAATCACGGAACGCGAGGCGCCCGCCTCGCCATTTCCAGGCGCCCGCCATAGACTCCTCCGAAAAAACTGTCAAGGTTGGTCCTCTATCCCAACAGTCCAAAAGGGATAATTTTGCATATTATCGTGGGGTGGAGGGAGTAGGTAGTATGTTTTTTCATCTAAAAACAATCAAGTGTCGTTGTTCTAAATATAAAATAATATAAGTTCAATCATTTCTTGATGTAAAATAGTAAAATATACTCCATTATTTAAAAATATTAACAAGTCAACTACAATATTGATTATAGATAAATAAAATTATAAAATAACTATTTATATAAATCAAATTTTATTTTTTATTATATTTAAATAGTTAAAAATTAAAACATTTTATACATTTTTAAGTATCCTCTAAGTTTGGTTTTTCCTTGGAGATTCAAAGCTCTTTTTATTAGAGCATCTCCAGTCATGACTTTAGTCATGGCATAAGCTGAGTTGGCACTATAACTCTCTCCATTCATGACTTTTAAAAAGTCATTCATGACAAATTTCATTTTTTGTGTTGCCAGATGACTAAAGGGCAAGGAGAGAGAAAGAAAAGTGAGCAAATCAAAAAATGACACATGTCCCACTCAAAAATCAGTTTTTCTAACAAAAATTGCAATGGGCCAACTCACAAAATAATTTCGTTGGCTATTTGAGAAAAAAAATAAAAATACTTCCAACGGTTCAAATAATATAAATAAAACTAATAAATATTAATAAAATAATTAATTATAATGAAATTTATAATTATTATTTATATAGTACAATAATTAATAATTATTTATAGTAGTAATAAATCAAATATAAATGAGTAGAAAAGAGAAAATTAGTGGGTATAATAAAAAGTAGGAGAGAGAAACTGATGACTTTTGTCATGAATGGAGATAAAATTATTTAGAGTTGTGTTATTGATGACTGATGACGTGAAGCTGAGTTGAAAGAGAGAGAAATGGCTTGACATAATTTTTAAATGGCATGATTGCATATGCTCTTAGGGTTCAGTCTGTTCAAACGAGCTAGCCCTCGAGGCTCCGGTGCTCCTGTGAGCAGTTCCTACTTTTTAGGTAGTTCGTAGTTCACATTGCTCTTTATTTGCTACTACTAGTAAAAGCCCGTGTTCGAGGACACGTGGTATTTTTATTTATTTATTTATTTATTTATTTATTATTTAAAAAAAAGGCAAAATGGGAAATGAACAACTTAGTGAGGGCAAAATGGAAAAAAAACTTTTGGCACTATTCATTGTACTGTTCATGACTGAGGTAGACAGTTGCCATTTATACTATAGATACACAATCGCTCTTTATTTACTATACACAATTGTGATTAATTTGATAAATTGTGAGTCACATTAAATTCAATTTTTTCTCATTCATCAAGTACAAAAGTAAACTGATATGGCGGATTTCAAATTCTCTTTTAAACAATAGCGAATTTGAAAAATAAAACATTTATTTAAAGATATAGTATGGAGTAAGTAGAATGCAAATTCCTAAATATAAGTATTATTTTAATAGTTATTTTTCTGCTTTGTACCCTTCCTTATTTTATACTCCTCCGTCCCTCCGCCCCTGACATGAAAGATTGTCTTATTTGTCATTTTGATTTGTCCTAAAAAGTATGTCTCATTTCTAAACTTAGGCATGAATGTTAGTGCAAATCTACTAAGGTACAAAAAGATAAAGCTCTTTCTTAATAATTGCAAAATGTACAACAGGACAATCTTTTAGGGACGGAGGAAGTACCAGTTTATATTTCAAAAACATTTTTATAGTATTCAGTTTATTTTATTTGTTGTATAAGATTATATTGTAGAAATGTAACAAGTAGTACTATTAAATACTACAATACATACCTTATATTGTAGAAATGTAACAAGTAGTACCAGTTTATATTTCAATAACTATTTTAGGGTTTGATAGAAAATATATTTTTATTTTTTTATGAAAAATTGAGTTTTTATAAATTATCTAATTATTACAAGAGAGACACTTGAAAGTGATAGAAATTGCATTTTATATTTAGTAGAGTTTGAACCTCTAACATCTTATGTAGAAAGAGACATTAAATGCCGCTTGAGCTAGAAAATAAGTTACTCTCTTCGTCACAAAAAATAGTTTGTTTTTGTTTTTGTAATCATTTTAATTAACTTTGATTAAAAAAATATTTAAGTTGATTACCAAAGTAAAATAAAATTATCTTATTTTTTTGTTTCTTAAAAAGGAAAGTCACTTGTGCCCGGTGGGGGAAAAAAATTGAAGGCGAAAAATCATTTTCATTGATTAAAAGGGGGTAAACTAAATATATGCATTTTTTATTCATATAAACAAACAACAACAATAACAACAAAGTTTTATTCGCAAAATAATTTGAAGTTTGTGATGTAATTGTGAAAAATGGGTTTAGGCCTAAAACAGTAAAGGAGACCCAATATTAGGGATGGTCAAATTGGACCGGAACCGGAAAATCGGATCGAACCCGGAAAACCGGATCAAAACTGGATCGGAAAAGCCCGGAACCGCCATGAAAATCGAAATCGGGGTAACCGGAACCGTTTTGGATAAGGGCCGATTAAGGTTCACATAAATGGTGAACCGGAACCGGCAAGGAAATTGTAACGACCCTAACCCTAGGCACTAATTTAGTATCACATTATATGCTTTTAATATTATTGTTAAAATTATGTGTTCATTTTATATCCTTGACTTCTTATATTAAGATGAAATGATTGGGAAATAATTTGGAATCCTTAGAATTTCAAGGGAAATAAAATAAAGTATCTTGGGAGAAGTATAATAATAGAAAATGGGTAAAATGTGAAATGAGGTTAAAGTATGTGGGATAAATAAATGTAGTAGGAGTTTAGTTTTGCTATTCTAGAACTTGGGAGAGTTAATTGAAAAGATGGGAAAAGCTTTAATTATTTGGCATGGGGGGGCCATGCTCTCCCCTTATTTCCCTCACCATGTCCCCCCTCCTTAGTCAAAAGCTCCCCTACTCCTCCATACTCCTCCCATACTTTCCAATCATCTTCTTCCTCCTCAATCAAATTTCCCATGGAAGCCTTCTTGAAGACCTTCACTTTCAAGTTTCTATCAAGTTCAATCCTTCTCCATTTTCCAATTCAAGTGTACTTTCGTGTTCGGGGTGAAGAGAGGAGCACATCAAGCTAAGAAGATCCTTAATCCATCCCATATTTGCTAAGTAAGTTATTATGACTTCCTTCTAATAATTGTTCACTTTATGTGTTAATTAATCTCTTGTTGAAAGAAAATGATTTTTGGTAATTTGAATAATGATATTTGAGTTGGAATTGATCTTAAGTTGTAAAGTGGTGATCTAAGTTGAAAGAAGAATAGTATAGAGTGATTGGGGATATTAATGGTTAAGTGTAAGTATTGATTGTGGATTTGGCCAAATTACTAGAGTTAGGAAGTGAGTTATTATGACCCTCCATTTCTTTAAATGTTCATGAATTATTAAATGTTGATATTGTTGTTATAATGGTTATTTAATGCTTTGGGGAAACCTTCTTGGATTAAGGAATTTGTTAGTGTTATAGAAAATATTGGTGTTCATGAAAGTGGTAAAGAATAGAGGTAAATGGGTTGGGTTGGATTATAATGGAAATCTTGAGAAATGGTAGGAAATTGGGTGGAAAACCAAGTAGTAATGATCTATGTTTAGGCCATGATACTTTGGAGTTAAATGAGTTAAAATGAAGTTAACAAAGTTATAAACTCCTTTTAGGTTCACAAATTAAAGGACACTTGGTTGGAAATTTGGTTTCTTGAAAATAAGAATTGTTGCTGCTGCTGATGTCCATTTCTGGCCGTGGCACGAGTCGTGCCCCTAGGTACGAGTCGTGCCCTTGGCCAACTCGTGGTAACGAATCGTGAAAGGAGTGCCAAGTCGTTCTGAGTAACTTTGTGGAAGATTGGTACGAGTCGTGCCCCCAGGCACGAGTCGTGCCAGGTGGAAGTCACGAGTCGTGCTGTCAAGGGACGCATGATTCTGAGAAGGGCCAAAAGGGCACGAGTTGTGCCCTGGGGCACGAGTCGTGCCCTGGCCTGGTTGCGTTGCACCAACTTTAGAGCTGTTTAAACCTAATCAAATTGGAACCAAAATGAAATCTCTTTAACTTAGATTAAAGTGGAATGCTTGGGCTACTCAATGAAGTCTTATTTGGTCAAAATGGAATTTCGAAAGTAGTTTAAATATTATTCGGGAAATGGTTGATAAGCTTGAATTGTAACTTCACCAAAGTGGTTCAAACTTGGGAAGTAGATCTTGAACTTTTATTAAGGTTATCCGAGGTTGTGTAATGATTATGTAGAAATGGTTTATGATACATAATGGCCTTACTTGCCTAATACCCTTGGTGATTAGTTGAATAGTGTAGAGACTATAATTACACTATTGCGTTAGTCAGAAATGTTTGTGTATCACATTGTGGCATTGTATTCCAAGCGGGGATTATTTGGTATTGTTATATTGTATCCCAAGGGTGGATTATTTGGTATATGGTTGTATTGTATCCCAATTGTGGATTATCTGGCATATTGATTATATTGCATCCCTAAGTGTGGATTATGTGGTTATATGGATACCTTATTTGAATTCATATTCGTTAATGGTATTATGCATAGTGTATTAAATGAATGTTGCACTATAGTATTGATGTAACATGAATATATTTTACCATGTTGTTATATTATTATCCCTTTTGTGGATTTTATTTCAAGTAACTATTATGTGCTTGGATATTACATGTGATTCGGGGGTATGATGGAATTCAATCAATTATTGATTTGTTCTATAAGTGATTCAAGGTTCATCATACCAGACCTCTCCCCTCTGTGGCCACAGAGTGGGTGTGCTAGCGACTGTAGTGAGCCAAAAGCCTTACAGACCGCTGCGATTTGGTGATTAGGGGGAATGCTTCTGTATTAAGCCAAAAGCTTTACAGATAGCGGTGATATTGTTGGATACTCTGAGTAAGTATCTGATTTTCTTATATGGATCTCTGGAGTATGAGTCCTATAAGCGGTGAATGTCGGGAGCGGTTCACCAAAGAGTGGAGTTTTACTCCCACGTTGTACGACTTATTGATCAGACGGGAAAGGTAAAATGAGGTAACGTAAGGTGTTTATCGCTTTCATAATGTGTTATGTGTTACCATGCTATGTGTTGCATATTGTTTGGCATCTTGCTGCATTCATAATAGCTTATTGAGATTTATTCTCACCCCTTCCCTTTTACTGTTTTAGATTGTGCTGAGACCGGTGACCTGAACCAGTGAGGCCGGGGATAAGATTGTGGACTTTTGCTTTTGGGACTTGTCAGGTTAAGTATAGGAGTTGGTTGTTTGGGAGTATTTATTAAGTATTACTCTTTTGAAAAGTTGTATATAAACTCTTTTGTAAACAAAGTTATTTTGGGGTTCACAATGTAATTTATTAGATTATGATTTATCGAAGTCATTGTGGAAATTTCTCCAAGTGGAGATATTATCAGTTGATTTTAAATTGAAAGTTTAAGAAGTGGTTTTCTTTTAAATGTGAAATAAAAGTTTTTAAAAATCTAAGAGGGGATTTTTTAGTTTGGGCTTCTCAAGCTCGGGACACGCGTTAGGTCCCAGGTTGGGGTGCTCACAGTTGGTATCAGAGCTTAGTTTAGAGGTCAAGGGTAGATGTCTAAATTAAGGGGGAATGTGTGGTAATTGACGCCGAGTGTTTAATGCAGGAATTATTCTAATGGCCGAAAGCAATGATGACCAGCGAAAGGTTCTAGAAAATGAAGGAGATATGGGTATAGGTGGAATTCAGAATGAAGAGATGATGAAATTATTCAGGATGTTTGTACAGAATATGGAGACTAGAGGATCAGTTTCGAATCAACCTGAGGGATGTCAAAGTGATGGATGGGAAAGGTTTGTGAAGATTAATCCACCGAGTTTTAATGGATATCCGGGTCCGTTAAAGGCAGAAAAATGGTTAGAGAGAATGAACAAAATCTTTGAGGTTATGGAGAGTCGCAACGAAGAGAAAGTTAGGTATGCCATTTTCAAACTTGAAGGTCCAGCTGATCAGTGGTGGCAGAATTTGAAGGGAAGTTGGGAGCGGGATCATACGCCCCAGACTTGGAATAATTTCACTCAACAGTTCGAGGACTATTTCATTTCAATGGTTACAAGGGATAAGAAGGAGATTGAATTCTTAGGACTAAAACAAGGGAACATGACGGTGAATCAGTATTCAGTCCGGTTTGAGGAATTAGCTAGGTGTTGCCCTCATTTGGTATCGCATGAAGTGAGAAGGGTTCAGAGGTTTGTAACAGGTTTGAGGAGTGAGTTTAGGAAGAAATTAGTAATTGATATCTTCACCAATTATCGGACAGTCATAGAGAGAGCATATAAGATCGAGAATAGCATTGAGGAATGTTAATGTTAGATCATGTGTTGTCATGAATGTCATCCCAAGTGTTGCAAACCAGTGTTGCCACTGGTGTTGCCAAAAGTGTTGCCATTTGGAATTGGCGACACTGAGTTAGTTACTGTATTTTTCACAAATATTAATGGGTAAATTAATGTTTATATAACAGTAGTTAGTCACCTTAAAATGAGCTTAAAATCAGCAACGAAACTTGGCCCGGGCGTTAATCACGAAGAAGAAGAAGAAGTTAACAAATAAACATGTGTTTATTTGTTTAATTGATGACCAAGCCAGGAGATATTTTATTCGGCTATTCTGGGGAGAACAAGTCGAGTACAAGGCAATCAAAGCTAAGAGGTACAAGCATGAGAAGCAAGAGAAGACTAGGTCTCCTCTGATGAAGGCGAGAAGGCATAAAATGAGGAAACAAACTCAAGGCTGTTGGCTGATCATTTGAGTAGGCTCCAAGACTTTGTGGCCTATAAATAGTGCGGTGGATCTTCATTGAAGATCATCCAATTCAGAAACGCAAATCTCGCACAAGAAAAGTAGAATTACGCTCTCGAAGTGTTGCCATTCGGTGTCGGCAACACTTTGTCCAACACTCGAATATTTCATATAGATTTTTATATTTTTGTGAGGTTTTTGAGTGTTTATTTCTTGAGAGAATTCGTGTATGTTGTTCCTTATATCGGGGTTCGTTTATCATTAAGGAACAACCTCGACCTTGTATTGAATTCATATTATTAATAGAAAGGTCTTGCCTTTTAGGCACCCATCAAGTTATATATTTATATAACTTGATAAAAATTATATTCTTGTGTATTGCTTTAATTCTTCCGCTGCAAATTATATTTATTTCTATTGATTTGTGCTTTTTCTAGAATTGGTGAATGTGTTGTTGTTAGTGTCATCAACACTAAGAACAACACTGTGAGTTTTATCTCACCTTGTGAGTTTCGTCTCATAAGTTCTTAGCCATAGACAATTTCAATTGGTATCAGAGCCTAGCACTTGATATACTAAGTGTTTAGATCCTTTTGTCATGGCTTATGATCCTGCAAACCCTAATCAAAAGAGATTACCGGTTTTAGATGGATCTAATTATGCTTATTGGAAGATTCGCCTACGCTCGCATATCAAATCAATTGATCTTCGGGCTTGGCGATCTATTTTAAATGGTTATTCTGTTCCAATGCTTCCTCCGGATGACGATGGTGACGTACAAGTCAAACCCGAATTCGAGTGGACAATTGAAGAGAATAATCTTGCTAGTTTCAATGAAAAGGCACTCGAATGCCATCTATGAATGGGTTGACATGCATATGTTCAAACTCATTCAAAATAGTCCCTCCTGCAAAAGATGCTTGGGTTACTTTACAAAGATTTTGTGAAGGAGATGGCAAAGTGTCCGAGAAACAAAGCTTAGAGGTCTCACTAGTAGATTTGAAAGATTAAGAATGGGTGAAAACGAAGACATCTCGTCTTATTTTGAAAAGTTGATTGATATTTCAAATGCTTGTCAAGTATTAGGGAGCCTTTTACAAATAAACAACTTGTTTCAAAAGCTATTCGTACTCTTCCCGAACGTTTTAATATTAAAGTTTCAAATATTGAAGAGGCCCATAATCTTTCAACAATGGACATCAACTCCTTAATGAGTATTTTGAAAAACTTTGAGTTGAATCTCAATGAACAAACGGAGGCTTCTAAAAGCAAGAATATTGCCTTAAAAGTCGAATCTTCGGACACATGTGTGGACGATGAAGATGAAGTCTTCGAGGAGTTAGATGAAAATACTAGTGTAGCTTTACTTGCAAAGAGATATAATTCTATGGTTAGAAAATTTAACAAAGTGCAGGTAAAGGCTAAGGACCAAACGGCCAAAACATCTAGTTTTGTGCCAAGGAGAAGTCCTCCTCCAAATCAAAAGGATATCCCACCAAGGCGTGCATCCTCGGAAAAGATCCGGTCCGATCCTAAGTACATTGAATCTATTCAATGTCATGCTTGTTCCGGTTGGGGTCACTATGCCAATGAATGTGCTAACACCTTGAGAAAGGCGGGCAAAAACTTGTGGGTATCTCTTAGTGATGGAGAGGAGGAAGGAACGGAGAAAGAAGAGAACAGACGGAGCAAGTAGTCATGATGGCCACGGTAGAGGAGCTACCTTCGGCCGAGAGTGTTACTTCAAGTGTCGTTACAGATTTGACAACACTTGACACAACATTGGTGACTTCTTCGAAAGTGTTGCCCCAAGTGTCGTCCAGAATTGGCAACACTTGGCACAACACTCAGCGGTATGATTCTTTAAATGATCTTAATTTGCAAGGTTCAACTCGATTTAAATTCGTAAGAGATTATAGAGGATGATCTTGATAAAGATGAACTTATTTGTGAATTAAAAAACCTCTATAAATCTCTCCTCGTGAAATGGAAAAAGGAGAATAAGATGGTGGTTTTCTTGAAAAAGGAAAATCGGGATCTTAAGAACTCCTTGACTCGGCTAGAAGCTCAACTCAGTAGGAGAGAATTGGATCTTGATAAAATCAAGGCCAAACTCAACCTAGCCGAATCCACCTTCAAAAAACTCAACACGAGTTCATCCAAATTGGATGAAATACTCAAATTGAGTAAGCCTACGAAAGCCGGGTCTTGGGTTCCAAGAATCACTTGAAAGTATTACCTCTTCCTTGTTTGATGTTGAAACTAAAAATTGTTTTGTAAAAAGAGCGTGTCAAGGAAAAGGGTAGCACTTCTAGTGATTCCTACGATCAATCCGATGAGTGTGGATCTTGTCACAAAGCTGGACATTTAAAACCGGTGCATTTTCCTACAAAAGAAAATGTCCGGTCTTCAAGTGTCGTCTCAAGTGTCGCCGGTTTCTCGGGGCAACACTTATAAGCTGGTGAGAACGAGAAATCCAGATTTTCAAAAAGGGTTGGTTACCCAAGGAAAAGCTGAAATGCTATGTTGTTTATACGGCTTTAAGGACTAACATTGCGGGAACTTGGTACTTTGATAGTGGTTGTTCACGTCATATGACTGGTACAAAATCATTCCTAACAGAGTACCAACCTATTCAAGGAGGCTCGGTGACTTATGGTGGTGGAGGCAAGAGTGAAATAGTTGGTAAAGGAACACTTTGGATATTGTTGGTTTTCCTCCTTTGAAAAATGTCTTGCACGTAGATGGTTTACTTGCTAATTTAATTAGCATTAGCCAACTATGTGATGACAATTTGGAGGTAAAATTCAATAAAAATACACAGTGAAGTGTTTGATAACACTAACTTTTGTGTCATGACTTGGAATAAGATCAAGTGATAATTGCTATACGGTTGGTAATAAATCGGTGTGCAATTTGACAAAACTTGATGATATTAGGTTATGGCATCAAAAGTTAGGTCATTCTCATTATAGGAATCTTGAGAAGATTATCAAACATAATGCCGTCAAAGGTGTTCCTAAACTAGACCTCAAAAACACCGTGATGTGTGGTATTGTCAAAAGGGTAAGCAAACTCGTGTTGCTCACGGTGTTGAACAACACAATGAGCAACACTCGGGAACAACACATTGTTTTCGGCTTCTACATATGGACTTGATGGGTCCTATTGAGGTAGAAAGCTTGGGAGGAAAGAAGTATGTTTATGTAATAGTTGATGATTTTTCTAGGTTTACATGGGTGTATTTCTTAAGAGAAAAATCAAACTTTTGATAAATTTACTCACTTAGCCTCTAAAATCAAAAACATGTTTTGTTCTCCTATTTTTCGAATAAGATCGGATCATGGTAGAGAATTTGAAAACATCTCCTTTTCTACTTTTTGTAGTAAAAGGGGATACACCATGAGTTTTCGGCACCCAAAACACCACAACAAAATGGTGTTCTTTGAAAGGAAAAATAGGACTTTAATGGAAATGGCTCGTGTTATGCTAATTGCTAGAAATATTTCTAAAGGTTTTGGGCCGAAGCATTAAACACGGCTTGTCACACTACAAATAGAGTTTTCTTAAGACCCGGTACAACTATGACACCCTATGAGATTTTAAATGGAAAGAAACCTACGGTTCACTATTTTCATGTGTTTGGGTGTTTGTGTTACATTTTAAATGACCGGGAATACTTAGGAAAACTTGATTCTAAGAGTGACAAAGCCATCTTTCTTGGCTACTCTCAAAACAGTCATGCTTATCGTGTCTATAATTTGAGGTTAAAGTAATTCAAGAATCGGTAAATATTGAATTTAACGATTACTTGAGTGCCACAGAGAACCGGTGATGATATACCTCTGACTTTACTAGAAGAAGTCGAACAAAGGGCAGGAGCAGAATCGATTCGGCCATTGCGGCCACAGATTCAAGTGTTGCTCCAAGTGTCGCCCCTGAAATGGCAACACACGAGGCAACACGGGAGAACTGAAACAGTGGTGGAAATTGCCGAGAAGCGGATGACTCGAGAAGGAGAAGATGGATTGTGTACCATCAAGGCGAGGAGAGATCCCCATTTCGAATTAGAAATTATCATCCCATTACTCAAGTAATTGGTGATGTTAATGAAGGGGTTAGAACAAGGAACAAGGAGCCGGTTGATTACGAGAGATATGGTTAGATATGTGTGTATGTCCTCCACATACTCTCGGGTAAAACACTCTGTTTCGTTTCCTCTGTTGAACCAAAAAATGTGATTGAGGCCTTAAATGATAAATTCTGGATTCAAGCTATGCAAGAAGAGCTTGAACAATTTACTAGAAATAACGAGGTTTGGTGTTTAGTTCCACGTCCTTTAAATACTAACATTATTGGAACTAAATGGATTTACAAAAACAAATCTGATGAATTGGGTAATATTGTTCGTAATAAAGCTCGTCTTGTGGCTCGAGGCTATACACGAAGTGGAAGGAATCGACTTTGACGAGACCTTTGCACTGTAGCTAGAATTGAGTCAATAAGACTTCTTCTTGCTATAGCTGTTATCTCAAAATCACATTGCACCAAATGGATGTCAAAGCGGCTTTCTTGAATGGGTACTTAGATAAAGAGATCTATGTTGAGCAACCCAAAGGGTTTGAAGACCCATTCCACCCGAGACCATGTATACGGACTTGATAAGGCCTTATATGGCTTAAAACAAGCTCCTCGTGCATGGTATGGGCGTCTAACAAGCTTCCTTCTTGAATATGGATTTGTTAGAGGAGAAGCGGAGTAGGACATTATTTATTCTTAGGGAAAATAAAGAGCTTGTCATTGCTCAAATCTATGTTGATGACATAGTTTATGGTTCCACATCTAAAACATGTTTACAAAAATTTTGTGGAAGCTATGACATCTACATTTGAGATGAGCATGATAGGAAGAACTTAATTATTTCCTAGGATTGCGGGTGAAACAATCGAATGATGGAGTCTTCATCACTCGAGCAAGTATGCTAAGAGTGCTGGTGAAAAGATTTGGATTGGAGAGTGCCAAGAGCTCTAAATTACCTATGGGATCATCTCTTAAGGTAACGAAAGATCGGGCGAGGGGAGGATGTTGACCCAACTACTGTATAGATCCATGATAGGTAGTCTTCTTTATCTTGCTTGCGCGATCGTCCCGATATAATGTTCGGCGTAGGTGTTTGTGCTAGATATCAATCTGCTCCTAAAATTTCTCACCTAAATGCTTTGTCAAGAAAATCATCAAGTATGTGTCAGGGACAAGTGAATTGGGAATCTGGTTCACCAAAGACACTAATACCAACTTAGTTGGTTTTAGTGACTACGATTGGGCGGGGGATATAGATGACGAGAAAGAGTACTAGTGGGGGTTGTTTTTTCTTGGGTAATAATCTAGTGTCATGAGTACGGTCGCAAGCAAAGCTGTGTTTCTCTCTCGGCTAGCGAATCGAATATGTGGCGGCGAGGAGTTGTTGTTCACAACTAATATGGTTAAAACACATGCTTGATGACTATGGTCTTGATAGTAATATCTTGACCATGTATTGTGACAATTTGAGTGCTATAAATATTTCCAAAAATCACTGTACAACACTCACGCACTAAGCACATTGATATCCGCCATCATTTTTTAAGAGATTTAGTAGAAAAGGAATTGATCCAAATAGAGCATATTGATACAAAACATCAACTTGCCGATATTTTGACCAAAGCCTTGGACCATGAGAGATTTTCAAGTTTGAAAAATCTCTTGGTCTATGTTTTCTATAAATGCATTAGTGTTCTTGTCAGTGTTGCTAACACTTTATCGGCAACACTTTGTATGAAGTTGTATATTATCTTTAAAAAAAAAAAAAAAAAAAAATATAGCTAGTTTAATCCCAAATGGGGGCATTTCTTGACCTTTTTGTTCTAGTATGTGTACATTCTTAAGGTTCACATTTTTCTTATAAAATACCCCTTTGTGCTAAAAAGTGACAAAGTCACTCATATTGTTGTTGATATTTTAAAAAAAAAAAAAAAAAAAAAAAAAAGAAGGCAAAGCTTGTGAAAATTCCCAAAGGGAAAATAATGTAGTGTTTTATACTAAGTATTAGGGACATGGAGCTCGCTACTACGGTGTACCCTACTTGAAAGGTATAAAACTTACTAATTGTAGCTTTACACTTTAATAAAAAACTCGGGGGCACGGAGCTCGCTACTACGATGCTTCCTTGTAAATAAATAAAGTGTAAAGTGTGCTTAAAAATTGCCTAAGAAAGTATAGTTATATATGTTAAAAAATATCAAGGGGATTTTATTTAAAAATGTTGCCTTGTGTGTCACGCAACATTGCTAGTAACACATTAGTAGATGCTACATTAATTTTTTATTTGCTTATTTTTGTTTTTGTTAATTAAATTTTAAATCTCCAAAAGTCTATTTGCTTATATTTAGAGTTTGTGAAATTTAAAAGGTTTTTAGCAAAAAATTTTATTTTTGTCAATCTAAGTGTAATTTTGTAATATCTATTTTTTAAAATTCATCTCTTTGAATTTTGAAAAACACAATTTTATGGATATTACTAAAATTATGTTTAGTTATTATTAAAAATTATAAAAATTATAAAAATTAAAAAAAAAAAAAAAAAAAAAAAAAACGATTTTTTTTAAAAAAATGGCGGATAACACTTGAGTTTGTTGGGATTTTTGAGAGATAAGTGGAGATTTAATTAATTTGACATTGTCAAATCAATTAAATCCTACCACTATTCACTCATTAAAACCTCTCTAAACCCTCACTCTCTCTCTTCTCGTTGTTCTCTCTCTCTCTAGGCGGTGAACCGAAACCCTTGCCCTGTTCTTCGTCTTCTTCATTCTTCTTCAATCTTCCATGGCAAGCACCAAAAATTCACCCCAAATTTCATCACCCATGGAAATTTCGCCTCTAGCTCCCTCTAGTGTTGCCTCAAATGTCGCCGTTCCAATGGAGATATCCCCTGCGACACTTTCGGCCACACCCTCAACCTCACCCTCATTAGACATTGTTGTCTATGATCCTTCCAAAATTCCCATTCCTATTAATCTTCCGTAAGCTACCCCCTCCATAGAGCTCACCTTCGCCCTCGAAGAAGACCAAGAAGAGAAAGGCGGTTGATGCCTCTTCATCTTTTAGGGGTGGAGTGCGTAGACAATACGAGAGGATCAAAACCTTGTTCGGGTCCAAGATTCCTTCCAACACGGGCGATGATCCGGTAAATGTGGAGGATAGCTCGAGTTCTTCTCTCAACATTTCGTCCGAGGAAGGTTCGGACCCGGCTTTTAAAGAGACAAAGGAGTCCTCATCATCTTCGATGAGGATGAAGAAGCTTGGTTGGAAGATGAAGAAACCCTTCTGAAGCTCAGTCCAAGTTGAAGAAGAAACGAAAATTTACGGTGGTGTCGCCCCAAGTGTTGCCGATGAAATGGCAACACACAAGCAACACTCTTTGTCAAGACCAAAGCACAATCGAGTTCTCCTTCGTATTCTCCTATTTCCTGGCACGAGGTACACTCTCCTAATCCCTCTCGGGATACAAAGTCGAGATTATGAGTCCTTTGGATTTTATGAACGTCCTTTTCTTTCGGATGAATTTTATGGTGAAACAAATTTAGACAAGTTTGTTGAAGATTACGAGAAGAAAATTCTGAATGAAAAGAATATGTATGTGACTCAATTCAAGGAGTTAGGTGTGTATCGCTTTTGGAGGATAGGATGTTTTTGCCTACGGTGACTAAAGTGTCATCGTACATTGAAAGTGTGGTTAGGAATTTCTATGCTCATCTTAGGGATAATATTGATGATAGGAATACCCCTCATTATGGAAAGATTTTTGTTAGGGGCAATATCTATGATTTTAATCCCTTGATCATCAACAAGGCATTCGGCCTCCCTAATGTCGAAGATGAGAGTTTGGAATATGATCCTAATGCCTTAGCCACCTTTTAAGCTGGAGGGAGAATCACCATTTGGTCCGATCACTTTAGGTCTACTCCATCTCACTTCTTTGTTTAGCGTGCTCCACAAGATTTGTATAACAAATTGGCTTCCTACGGCAAACGAGAACACGGTCACTTTTGAGCAAGCTAATTTGTTGTACAAACTAGGCAAGAAACAAAGAGTTAACTTTGGGAGACTTGTATTTGCTCACCTTCTGCATGGGCTAAGAAGAAAAAGACCTCCTCCTTCATTTTTCCTTCCCTTATTTTCCAAGTCCTAATGTACCAAAACCTTAAGCCTTGGAATGGTGATAATATTTCAAAAGACTGTGTATTATCGAATTACCAAGCACTTTCTTGAAGGTGATAGGCACGGGGATTTACCTTGGGTTTGGTTACAAATGCTCCTCACCGTTACGCCTCGCTACCAAGTGTCGCCCCAAGTGTCGCCCCGAAACCGGCAACACTTCGGCAACACCGCTCCCGTAATGGTTGATGCTTTGCTATGGTACTTAATTTTTTCAATAGTCGAGTCAAGCACATTGACTCGATAATTCGGGGTGGTTGGACATGCGCATCTGACATGATGAAAATGGTGGATTTGATTTCTTCCAAAATAGGGGGAGATAAGCCACCAAGGCGTGATGATGATGATGGAGCCGGAAATGGTCTTTGGGCCAAGTGGGACCCGAGGGAGGTGAAGGAGGCTGGAAATGCGGTTTAATGGTGGTTGGTTCGAATGGTTTGTGTTTTGGTGGTTGGGAACAAAAACAATTTTATTTGTTTTATTTTGGTTTGTAATGCTTAAACAAATTTTATTTCTGTTTTTTTTCTTTGTTTCGGCTGGAATTTTCTTCAAACTTGGATGGATGGTTTTTGTTGAATGGTGGAATGGTTGGTTTAAGATTTTAATAATTATTTTGGTTAGTTATTAATTTCGTATTAAGGGGGAGATTTTTTTGTAAAGATTTTGATACTTCATTTGCTTAATGGTTGATGTTTTGGATTGAAAAATATTTCAAAACATTGCACGAAGGTTTATGTTGCCGCTATTAAAATCTCGTGGCATTTTTTCTGGTTTTAGTTAAGTTTGACTAACTGTTTTTGAAAAGATCATCACATTGGTATTTTGTGAAGAAATCGGTAACTATGGGGAGATTGTTAATGTTAGATCATGTGTTGTCATGAATGTCATCCCAAGTGTTGCAAACCGGTGTTGCCATGGTGTTGCCAAAAGTGTTGCCATTTGGAATTGGCGACACTGAGTTGAATTACTGTATTTTTCACAAATATTAATGGGTAAATTAATGTTTATATAACAAAGTAGTTAGTCACCTTAAAATGAGCTTAAAATCGGCAACAGAAAATTGACCCGGGCGTTAATCACGAAGAAGAAGAAGAAGTTAACAAATAAACATGTGTTTATTTGTTTAATTGATGACCAAGCCAGAGATATTTTATTCAGCTATTCGGGGAGAACAAGTCGAGTACAAGGCAATCAAAGCTAAGAGGTACAAGCATGAGAAGCAAGAGAAGACTAGGTCTCCTACAATGAAGGCGAGAAGGCATAAAATGAGGAAACAAACTCAAGGTCGTTGGGCGATCATTTGAGTAGGCTCCAAGACTTTGTGGCCTATAAATAGTGCGGTGGATCTTCATTGAAGATCATCCAATTCGAAAACGCAAATCTGCACAAGAAAAGTAGAATTACGCTCTCAAGTGTTGCCATTCGGTGTCGGCAACACTTTGTCCAACACTCGAATATTTCATATAGATTTTTATATTTTTGTGAGGTTTTGAGTGTTTATTTATTGAGAGAATTCGTGTATGTTGTTCCTTATATCGGGGTTCGTTTATCATTAAGGAACAACCTCGACCTTGTATTGAATTCATATTATTAATAGAAAGGTCTCTGCTCTTTTAGGGTGCACCCATCAAGTTATATATTTATATAACTTGATAAAAATTATATTCTTGTGTATTGCTTTAATTCTTCCGCTGCAAATTATATTTATTTCTATTGATTTGTGCTTTTTCTAGAATTGGTGAATGTGTTGTTGTTAGTGTCATCAACACTAAGAACAACACCTGTGAGTTTTATCTCACCTTGTGAGTTTCGTCTCATAAGTTCTTAGCCATAGACAATTTCAAGGAAAATAGTGGAAAATCGAAAGGTGGGATTGGAAATAAGCCAAAGTATCTAGGACAAGGATCCAAAATCATTAGAGGACAGCCAAGGGCTTTAACTTCAGGAAGTGTGAGAGGGGAACTTGTGGTAGTTTCTTCGTCTAGACCAATATCCAAACAGTATGTGATGATTTGTAAATATTGCAAGAAGATGGGTCATTCTGAAGACAAGTGTTGGAGTAAGCAAGGGAAATGCTTGAATTGTGGAGAAATGGGGCACTACAGGAAAAATTGTCCTGTATTTCATCAGAGGTTAGCTTCGGGTACCGGTCAAAGGGGGCAAAGAGGTGGAACGAAAAGGGACAATGAAGGGAATCCAAAAGTGAATGTGTAAAGTTGAATCCTTGTTTTGAAGTCTTGGAGGAATATATCCCTCAGCGGTCCTTAGAGGTATATTCCCTGTCTCAGAAGTTAGGGGTCACATTTTATAAATTCTGTTTCATATCATTTATGTTTAGCATTACATGTTGCTTCTATGTGGCATACATTACTTGAGAATTTGTTTTATTGTTAGAGGATTCTGCTATTATGAGAGAATACCTCGAATCTCCTTTGGTTTGCCACGGTGGTGATGTGGTTAGGGCTGAGCATGTATTGCCAGCTGATTTGGTATGATTTCCAATTTATGATTTTGAGATATACTTGACCTAGATGGGTAAGTAGTTGTTGTGCATTGGTAGACTATCATAAGAAGTGAGTCTCCTTTTCTATGCCTAATTTGATTACATTGGTATTTGATATAGATAAACCTTTATATGGTACTCTTGTTATATAAGCATTAAAGGCAGAAAATTTTGGTTAAAAATGTGAAGGGTAATTAGTATGTGTTAGACTTGCATAAGAAGTCTTTCCGGAAAATTTTCGTGCTAAGTTGTGAGTAGATGGTAATTGTGTTTCCATTAAGGTATCTCATGTGTTGATTCTAAGTATGATAATTAGAATTTTAATCCTTAGTTTGATGGCTTTATGGTAGTTAGGATTGATGATCTCTTTGTTAATTAAAGTTCCGGGAATATCATGAAAATCATTTGAGAGTTGGGTTAATGATTCCTTGTGCGGAGTCCTTGTATGCAAATTGTAGCTAGTGTGAGTTGGATCGAGAGGATTCCAAATTTTGGGTTTTATAGTCTTAAACTCGGATGTTACCATGAATCTTGCAAGAATTGAGTTCGTGATCTTTGGGTTGGCAAGTGCTATTGATGGACAAAAATCCACTGTGTAATAAATTACCTTGCAAGTACAAGTTACCGAAGTAGCAGTACAAGTAAGGGTCGAACCACAGAGACTTGAGTGAATTAACAAGTTAATTTAATTGGTGTAAAAATAACCAAAAGGGGGGGTTTTGCTTTTGATTGATTAATCTAAGGATGGAACGCAAATAAATTAAACTAATGATTAAAATCACAGAATTAAACAAATAACAAATTCGAATACTAACAAGGAGATTCACGGATTGGTCATTCACAATACATTCACTTTATGCCATTTTATTTATAAAGCCATCAATTTACATTCTAGGGTTCATTCACAAAATCATGAGTTGGGACGGTTTGGTGTGCGAATTGCAACTCAAATATTCTTCTTTTGTTATACTTCCAATTACGTAGGTTTAACAATCAAAGAACTCATGAAGATCGAAGGAATAAACAAACCTAAACCAATTGATTTCAGTTACGTCCTCAATTAGGTTTAAACAGTAAAATAGAAGCCTTATATCTATGCCCGAGTTACCATGGCAATGGATACCATCAAGTTCTAGGGCCAATGAACCACTAGAACAAATTAAAATTATTTTACTGTTCTAGAAAGAAATTGAATTAATAATTAAAACATTAAGACATAAAATTCATGTATTGCTACAACCAATCCGCAAACCTAAAGGAAATTAGCTACTCATGCTAACAATAAGGATTACAATAGTTGAAATAAAAAAAATAAACCTGGACCTATAATTGAATGATGGAAATTCTTCAATTCTCCAACTCCAATGGAAAACAAAGCATAAGGGAATTGTTTCTGCAGAATACTCTTTTAAACTAAGGAAAAAGGGGTGCCAAATTAGGAAAAGGGCATGAAATCCTCCTTAAGAAAGGAAACTGAATTGCTGAAATCGGGGGCATGGGCGGTCGCCCATCATGCCCTGGGCGGTCGCCCATGTAAGCAGCCTCTGGGATCTTCAAACGTCAACACACTTGGGCGGTCGCCCACCTGGTCCTTGGGCGGTCGCCCATAACAACAGAGACTTCAACACTTTGTGAACTTTTAGCTTGGGCGGTCGCCCTCCTATCCATGGGCGGTCGCCCACAACGACAGCGGTTTCAAGGCTTTGGAATTCCCCTCTTGGGCGGTCGCCCATATTGACCTGGGCGGTCGCCCACTTCAACAGTGGTTTCACCAGCCTTCTCCCTTCCTTCAAATCACTCGTGTACCATTGTGTTTCCCAATTTCGTCATAATTTATCTTTATTCCACATCTTCCCACAAAAATCCTGTACTAACAAAACTCCCAAAACATCGATTAAAACACGACAAAACTCGGGAAACCAAACTCAAAGTAAGAAAGAAAGTATATAAGATGGATGTGTAAAAACACATCTATCAAACACCCCCAAACTAACCTTTTGCTCGTCCCCGAGTAAAACAAAACTAAACAAGAACAAAACTACCCTAATAAATAAAAACAATAAACACAAAATATTTTTGACATGTTCTCAATACATACAAGGTTGCCGGCTAAGCAAGTCTCAGACTCTCACTTAAATGTGCTAAACAAGTGCCAAAATGAATATGCAATTACAATTACATTAATGCATCTAACCCACAATTTTCCACCTCGGCCTGAATGGTGAATGAAATATGGGAGATCATGATCAACAAGATAAGATTGTTTATGGGTTCACTAACACATGCTCTACATCACAAATAACAATACAGTTACATACACAAGGATACTCATACGCATGATTACACACTTGTCAACCCGATTACTCAATATTGAACAAAAATATGGCTCAAAGTTAAGTCCACACAAATGTGGGGCTAGGCGCACGGGTACAAACGAAGGAATGGACATACAAATACAAGAATGTGAGACTAAAAGCCCTCCATTGCATTCCGGAATTTCAGCTTTTCCGCTCACCTTTGTTTCCCCAATGCTTCAACCCCCAAACTAGAACTTTGTTCATATTTTATACACTTGGGGTTGAAAGCATTCCCTCTCTCAAACTAGGTCACTTATCAAACATATTTCACAGACTGGGGCCAACTTTTTTTTTTTTTTTTTTTTTTTTTTTTTTTTTTTTTATAGAAATAGCCCCCTTTTACACAATACGAATCATATTTCCAACTTTTGACCTTCCTCACTCATTCTCATAATTTCCCATGTAACCCCCAAACTGATCGTTTCTAATTCCACATTCTTGCAAAGGTGGGATAAACCTATTCTAGGTGTCAAGGGTTAGGGATTAGGCATCAAATGAAGGCGAATGGTGGTCTAGATTTCCACTCTTTCTAAACAGGCTCAAAAGGGATCAAGTGACAATTTATATACAGTGACAAGAAAGTCGAAGGCTCACAAGAGGGTTGTCAAAGAGAGATAAGCCATAAATACCAAGTAATCTGTTGATTTGTTATTGACAAACATGCAATCATGTTCTAGGACCCCCGAGAATGTCAAAGTGAACCCATAAAGGACACCTAAATTAAAGACCATGATCAAGAAATATAATGGGAGTGAATGGTGGTGCAATTGTGTTTTACATGAATTAATGTAATTACAATAAACAAATTCAAATTGGCACAAACATAGCAAAACTCAATCAAAAACTCTCAAATCCTCACGTGGACGTTGTGAACTTCCACACATGTAATGAGAACAAAATTTTTAAAATTTTCTAATTTTTAGAGGGTGACACTATATATACTCCCCTATAAACCCACAAACTCGGGGAGATATCTACCCCCAAACTCAAAACATGCTATGTCCTCATAGCAAAGAGAACAACAACATGCCTCAAGTTCAAAGGCCGATATGACACACAAAGCAAATAAATAAAGCAATAAAAATGTACCTACTTGGGTTGCCTCCCAATTAGCGCATTTGTTTAAGGTCGTTAGCCCGACCATTGCTCCCAACTAAATGGGATTTGATGTGACCACATTTCCTTTGGCCTTGGCTTTCCTTCCCTTGGCCCACTTTGCACATTCTCGGGCACAAATGCCCACCACTTTCCACAAAAATTCGCCCTTTGCTAGAGGTGGCCAAACGGTTATAACCGCCGGTTAACGGTTATAACCGGCGGTTAAAAATTTCATTAAGTCTTAACCGTAACCTAACCGTTAACCGTGTACTAACGGTTACGGTTATACGGTTAACGGTTATACACGGTTACACGGTTATACACGGTTACACGGTTAAAAATGTGCTTTTTTTATTTTTCAGTTTGGTCCTTTTTTAACGGAATAGTTAACTGTTTTGGTTAACTTTTGTACTGTGTAACCCCTTTTTTTTTTGAATAAAGAATACTATTTGAGATATTACTTATTAATGATTTTTTTTGGAAAAAGTTATAAAAAAAAAGTTAAGGTGAAATTGAAAATAAAATGGTAAGAGGGAGGTAATATTTATAGTAGGGTGGAGGTTGTTTTTTAAAAGAAAAATTATTTTTTTTAAAATTTAATTGAAGGCTGCTTGGGCGCTGAAAATAATGGAAGGATTCAATTTCAATTCAAGGAAGAAGAGGAACTGAGGAAGGAAGGAATTAATTGGGAAAGGAAAAGAATAAAGGGGAAGTGGGAAACTGGGAACTTGGCCGTTGGTTTTGACTGGGAGGGGGACAGCCGGACAGGGAGTCAGGGAGGGGGACAGGGAGTCAGGGAGTGGGCTGGGGGGGTGGGCGGTCAAGCCGTTTGGGGGGGATTATTAATTCAAAATTTGAAATTTGAATTTCAAATTTCAAAATTTCAAGGTTAGGCGGTTAGTTAGGCGGTTATAACCGCCGGTTAGTTAAACGGTTATAACCGGTTAAATAACCGCCGGTTGCCGGTTTTAGAAAACCATAACCTTAACCGAACCGTGTAACCGCCGGTTACGGTTAAGGCGGTTACAGTTAAGGCGGTTGACGGTTATAGCCGGTTACGGTTACGGTTATCAACCTCCGGTTAGCCGGTTCCGGTTAGATTTTGGACACGTCTACCCTTTGCTACAAACTCGGGTGGAGCCCAAGGGATTTTTCTAACCTTTATCTTGCTCTTGTTTTTTTTCTTCAATTTCTTTTTCTTGGGAGCCTCTCCCCCAAACTCCGTTGGTGCCTTATTTTTATCACAATCAAGCACCTCTTTCTCCTCCACCAAATCGCAAGCATCCTGAACATGCATCTTAACATACAAAGCATCAGAAGTATCAATAGAACAACATTCTTCCATTTTATCAATATTGGTAGACTTAAGCGGAAAGAAAGATTTTAATGGGGACACCGACCCCTTTTGGGATCGGTTCAGGGGTGATACGGGCCATCACAAGAACCAAGATTGTCGGCCTTATTTTTCACGGCACACAAGTGGGAACCCGCACTATCCCTAGAATTCTCACCGTCATTTGACAAAACTCCACAATCATCAACATAAGAACACTCTTCACTATCATCACTAGGATGTTTCATGGCATCAAACACAGAAATTTCAATTTTCTCACCCGCCACTATCATAGACAATTTACCATTCCTCACATTAATAATGGTGTTGGTCGTCGCCATGAAAGGTCTCCCAAGTAATATGGGTGAATCCCGGCGACTTCCTTCACCTCTTGGCATTTCAAGCACCACAAAATCAACAGGCACAATGATTGAATTTACTTGAACTAAAACATCCTCCACAATGCCCACAGGTCTTTTAATGGATCGATCCGCAAGTTGTAGGGCCATTGTGGTGGGTTTTAATTCGGGTAAATCCAACTCCTCATACACATAATAAGGCAACAAATTAATGCTGACCCCAAGATCCAACATAGCTTTTACCTTCTTTGACTCCCCCATAGTAATAGAAATCAGAAAACTTCCGGGGTCTTTCAATTTGGGTGGAAGACTATGTTGTACCTTTCTTACTAGCATTTTCACTCATCACTACTCTATCATCTGTCCCATACCTATGCTTCTTGGAATTTAATTCTTTGAAAAATTTGGAATAAGCAGGAATGTTTTTGATCACATTGAGTAAAGGGATATTGATGTTCACCTTAGAAAACATGTTCATCAACTCCGACATTTGCTTATCCAATTTATGTTTTAAAAATCTTCTGGGAAACGGTACAGGAGGTACATATGGCATGGGGGGTGGAGAATCAAATTTAGAATTTTCCCCCATATCACATGTACTCTTTTCACAACAAACATCATCGTTATTCACATTAGCATTCTTATCTACAACAGGAGGGGGGAAAGAAGATGAAGGAGAAAGTACCTCACTACCTACCTGTTTGCCATTTCGGAGAGTGATAATGGCATTTGCTTGATGTGGTTGGCTCGGAAAGGTCCCAGGCTTATGACCTTGTAGGGCGGTTGCTAATTGCCCAATTTGAGTCTCCAACTTTTGAAGGGCAGCTTCATGGTTCTTGGAAGCTTGTTGGCTTTCCGCCCTTAATTGACTATTTTCGGCTTGCAGTTTCTCCATGGCCACTTCCCACAGTTCCCATTTTTGCTCATGCCTGTATCTAGGTGGAGCTTGAGGATGGAGAGGCTTATTTTGTTCTTGATTGCCTCCCCATGAAAAATTTGGGTGTTGCCTCCCACCAGGTTGTATGTGTTCGAAAAAGGATTATTGTTTTGAGGGAGGCACCAAATCCTTGCATTGCATGTGCCTGTTCGGGGTTAAACGACAAACCACTTTGACACACGTTAGTAGCATGAGTGTTAGGACCACAATTAGCACAAAAATCATTTACAACATGAGCGGTAGAAGGCACGAGAAGAAGAGGAAGCATTTTGCGAGCTAAATTATCAAATCTTTGGTTCAGTAATGCAAGCCTTAGCTTGACTCGTTGTTCAAACCCTACCTCATGCACTCCCTTGTTACCCCCTAGATCCCTTACATTTGAGAATTAGCACTCAACATCTCAAAGCAGTTCTTGGCATTGTTGGGCAGTCTTACTTCCCCGAAACTACCTCTGCTGCATTATCAACCATTGATTGGTATTCAGGGGATAAAGCCCCATAAAATGTTTGATGCAGCATAGAAGCAGGAAAATTATGGTGCGTGCATTGAATTTGTAACATCCTAAATCTATCCCATGCCTCGTGGAAGGCTTCCCCCGGTTCCTGTGCAAATCCCATAATTTTCACCCTAAAATTTGTTAATGCATCATAAGGGTAAAACTTAGTAAGAAAAGCATCATGTAGAAGCATCCCAAGTAAGTGATGCTACGGGGAGGGAGTAACAATAGCCACGTTTTGGCTTTGTCTTTCAATGCATATGGGAAGCACTTCACTCTCAAGTGCTCCGAGGTAACACCCTCTTTTGTAGGGAACCCACTCAAGGTAGACATAAATTCTCTCAAAAACGCTAACGCATCATCATCAAGGCGAGGCCATAAAAATTAGGAATCATGTTAAAATATTGGCCTTTGATTTCATAGGCTAGTCTTTGCATCGGGCAACACTATGCACGACACCGATGTGTCGACTCTTGGCCCAGCAAACGCATTCATGACTTGATCCGCCATTTCAAAATTAAAATTTTCTTCTCCCTCGGTGGAAGAACTCTCTAGGTCACTTTCGAGGGGATTGCCCTACGGTAAGTATAAATCTCGTAAATGCGGCCCAACCTATTAATGTCGTCGTTCAATGGTTCCAGATTAGGATTCAAAGACGCCGACCCAAGCATGCACCGATTAAACAAACTTGTTAAAAATCACAACAGTCCCGGCAACGGCGCCAAAAACTTGATGGACAAAAATCCACTGTGTAATAAATTACCGAGCAAGTGTACTCGCTACCGGTGTAGCAATATGCACAAGCAGGGGTCGAACCACAGAGACTTGAGTGAATTAACAAGTTAATTTAATTGGTGTAAAAATAACCAAAAGGGGGGGTTTTGCTTTTGATTGATTAATCTAAGGATGGAACGCAAATAAATTAAACTAATGATTAAAATCATAGAATTAAACAAATAACAAATTCGAATACTAACAAGGAGATTCACGGATTGGTCATTCACAATACATTCACTTTATGCCATTTTATTTATAAAGCCATCAATTTACATTCTAGGGTTCATTCACAAAATCATGAGTTGGGACGGTTTGGTGTGCGAATTGCAACTCAAATATTCTTCTTTTGTTATACTTCCAATTACGTAGGTTTAACAATCAAAGAACTCATGAAGATCGAAGGAATAAACAAACCTAAACCAATTGATTTCAGTTACGTCCTCAATTAGGTTTAAACAGTAAAATAGAAGCCTTATATCTATGCCCGAGTTACCATGGCAATGGATACCATCAAGTTCTAGGGCCAATGAACCACTAGAACAAATTAAAATTATTTTACTGTTCTAGAAAGAAATTGAATTAATAATTAAAACATTAAGACATAAAATTCATGTATTGCTACAACCAATCCGCAAACCTAAAGGAAATTAGCTACTCATGCTAACAATAAGGATTACAATAGTTGAAATAAAAAAAAAACCTGGACCTATGATTGAATGATGGAAATTCTTCAATTCTCAACTCCAATGGAAAACAAAGCATAAGGGAATTGTTTTCTCAGGGAATACTCTTTTAAACTAAGGAAAAGGGGTGCCAAATTAGGAAAAGGGCATGAAATCCTCCTTAA